>JAIUCT010000007.1:21734108-21747423 GCA_021307375.1 Tetraneura akinire | reverse complement strand
ATTATTATTATTATTATTATTATTATTATTATTATTATTATTATTATTGTTGTTGTGTACTTACACGGGCTACACGTTTTAACTTGAAAATTGCTGTAATGAATTGTTGACAATTTAATAACGGGGTGTACTTCGTCTACCACACTTAGTTATGTGTAATAATATTATATTATTATATTAAATTATCGTGAATAAATACGTTTATTTTCATGCTCGTTTGCATATTATAATAATTATTATTATTGTCCGTCAAGGATGCAATAATTTGATTAGCATTTATGCACATATTTTTTTTTTAAGTGTGGCAGCGGGTACACAAACCCCTCAACTCGCATTCCGACTAACGTTTGATAATATCATATTACCCTCAACGTCAATAATTATTATTATATTCCCGATAATATTATTAATTTTGGATTTCGCGTATAATTTTTATTACCCTAAAAAACAATGAAATCTGATACGGTCTAATTATATTTTGAGATAATATACGAGTACTTCTAGTTATCTTCAAATGTACATCTATACGTACGCGTGTATAATAGTTACTTGTTACACCCAAATAATAATAATTATCGTACCTATATTATATTAATTTGGTTGCGATAACATTGTGAACAAGTAATAAATAAATACATTTTATAATACGATAGTGTATTTAAAATAATAATGATAATTTTCATTCGTGATGTTATTGTTATAAAATTAATTGATAAGAAATATTAAATAGTAGTTATTTGATGGTTAAGAAGAAAATTGATTTTTTCTCTACAGAGAGATAGAAATATACGCGTATAACTTAATAAACGAGTTATATACGATTTCTAGATAAGTTATCAACATTTCGGGATATATTCAGAAAAACTTTCTTCGACCACACTATTATATTGTGAATTTGGTAAGTTTTATTAAAATGTGTTTATTAGATTCACTCGTCTAGGGACGAGGAAAGAAAACGGATAGTCTTCGTATATTATTATAATAGAAACATTTAAGCACATCATTACATTTTATCGGATACCGTAGTGATATTTTATATCAAAGAGTTCATTTATAGGTTTTGAATCTCATTCTATCATTTTTATACAAAATTCAAAGGAAAAACGCGTATTTTTAAAATTTAATTTTTATTTTAATTCGATTTTCTTTTCTTTTACATTTCTTTTGTATGTAGAACCTATACATAATATAGTTTTTTAATTTTATTTTGATATTAAAATGTTAATAAGTTCTAAAAATTATATACCTACCTAATAATTCTATGAAAAAAATAACATTTTATTGGTTTTTTTTTTTTGAATATTAATAATAATTATGAAGTTTGTGTAATCCAAATTTATTATTTTGTTTATAAATCATAATGATAGTCACATGTAACAATAATATTATTATATTTTACCTACTAATTCCTTATGTTATTATTATTTTTTTTTTTTTATATAAAATTAGCTTTAAGAGAAATAATGAAAACATATTTCTTTTACAAAATATATTATATGTTCTATACTACATCACATTGTAGCTAAAATACTTTCATCATGCGATTCGTGCGTCTCTTTGAACATTTTAGAAGACCCAAAGGATAATTCCCATGTGATGACCATCGTTATAAAATATTATGTCAGCAACTTTTTTGTATCATATATTCCACAGAGAGTGAGTGAAAAAGATAGGTACTGATTTTAAATACAATAATGTGAAAAATTATTTATATGTTGAACAAAGACTTTTGAATTTCTGAATTTCTTATTATATTTATGATAATGACATATACCTACTAATGTATTTATAAGTTTATATAGAAATAAATTAACTCGTGATTTTTAATATTTAAAATAAATAATAATTAATGAAAAACATTTATTAATAACTATTATTATTATCAAAATGCAATTTATATAATATTCTAAGTAAAGTAAGGAAATTATATGTCTTTTATATAAAAAAAAAAATTATGTTTAATTAAGAAAGTTATTACGTATATCGTATATGAACCAGTAAACTTAAACTAACTTCTACAAATTTGGATGGGCACTGATTAGTTACTTGGAGGTTACTTTAGAATTATTTATGAGCGTTTAATTTTTCATTTATTAATTTATTATTTTAACATATCAACAAATTATTTATGTAAGTAATAAATAGTTTAGACGAAACGTTATATATAATAATTATTATACACGCTCAATGTTCGTGCTATTTTAATATCTCTTTATATATAAAGTTCTATAATTTTCGATAAAATAAATTTTAATAGACTAATTTTGTAGAATATAAATATTATTTTGTTTAATATTATAATATTCCGATCAATTTGTTTTGAAAATCGATCATATTAAAGTGTTCAGTTTGATGGTGAAATTTGTCTTCAAATCCGACGGGTCTTTAAGGTACGCGTCCACAACATTAACCAGATCATGATAAATGACCGGTAAAAAGATTGGAAGCCCACATTTCATTGTCAAGCGCCATTATAATCTTATTTCGTTTACATGCAATTTGAATATTGGTTTTATTTATTTCAAATTATGTAGTATTATATTGATTAACTGTACAAGTGTACACTAAAACGCATGTGACGTTTAGGTGATATACGTCATAATTTATAGTTTCTTTTGTAATATAAATAAATATACACAATTAGTATAATAATTTATGTTGTACCGGGTATATATAGAGAAAACTTTTTAGGATACAATGCGGAAAACTATTTAAGTCTGATCATTTATTAAGTTCTGGTGGTATAATAAGTATACATTTTAGGTATCCGTTATGTATAATATATTATAATTTATTTATATACAGTTGTAATAGATATAAAATAAAATATATTTTCACGTGAAGTGAATTTACTGTCAACAGAAATATTCGTGTTAGAAAAACAGTTATTTTTTTGATAAAAATAAAAAAAAATCAAGTAAGTACTTACATTTTAACATGTTATAAAATATCGTTTTTTCGTTTATTTACACGTCGTGGCTATAGTTTCCCTGTATTTTCAGGGAAATTTTAACATTAATTGTATTCTTGAGTTCACCGCGACAGTTATTTATATGGTCGCTGGTCAGGGGCGTTTTTTTTATTGGATGAGTAGGGTTATATTATTCGTGTTTTGGGATACCGGAGATTGTTAATTTTGTAGTGACCCAATAATGGTCAGTGTTGACCGGATACAGAACATTGTGTTAAGTACCTACCAACCAAACTATTATAGAAGCCATTTTAGACCAATGTGTAATGCAGGTTTTAAGTTTGACATTAATTTAGTACCTAGGTAATTAACTAATTAATGCAATGGTCAACTAACCAAACTATTATATAGGATTATAATTTTCGTAATATTATATTGTACATAATATACTAGCTGAGCGTAAAACATCTAAATAAAATTAAATATATTATATCATTCATTAAAAAAAGTAATCTAAGATTTATTAAAATATTTATTAAAACATTAAACAAATTTTTAAAAAATACTAAAACTGTAATTTAAATAAAATATACTGAAATTATATTTGAAAAAAAAATTGCAGTTAAATTATATTAGTTATATAATTTTATACCAGTATTGTTGTAGGTTATATATTTCGGAATAGTAATGAAGAATCATTTGAATTTATTCTCAATATTTTAAGTTTATTTTATAATCTGAAAATTTATTTTAATTTTGTAAAATTTATACAGATAATTATTATACTGAACGATTTAATTATAATACATTTATTTGAAAGTTAATATTATAATAATATGTTTACAAATTTACAACACTTTTTATGTCTTTTAAAAACAGATACATTGTGCATGTCGGTAATATATTCGTCTTTAATATAATTACAGAAATTTCCTCGTGATCATTTAAAGTTTAACGGGGAAAAAAGTACACGTCTCTGTGGTTTTTTATTGCCATAAGCCCCCACATTAATACCATTTTCATTATATAGTCGTAACGTTAAAATAATAAATTTATAAACCGTTTGAGAATAATTTATATATATTTTTTTTAAATAAAAATAATAAACAATATACCTATAAAATGAAATATATTTATAATATAATAGTGAACGTAAAATTACTGTGTATTATTAGCACGGAGAGTTATATTAATTAATAATATTATTAATATTATTGCATGTACCTAATATTCATCGAGATTAAACTGAAAGAGATAATTCTCAAAAATTCTGTCTTTAACGTATAACAATCGTATAATTGTGTAGTTAAACGCGGTTAAATTTTCTAGGTTATGCATAAGTATCGCAAGTAACCGTGCCCTCGGGTGAAGTTTGATTATCCCAAGAAAAGTTTATTTTCTAGAAAAAAAAAAATTAGACGAATCCGTAACGATCGCCAAAGGCATAAACGAAATGATTGTAATTATTTATATCACCAGTGGTATACTCGTATATATTTTTGAAGAGATAAAATATAATAATACAAATTAATATTATTCAAATGTTAACTATAATAATTATTATTATAATATTCTCAGTGAAATGTGAATAATAATTATTGAGAATTTAATATTCAATATTATGTAAATTTGTCAATAAGACCCAACCAGAAAGGTACGAACAATGTTGAACGATAGAATTTTAATTTTTTTCGTTAAATAATAACAAATAAATTGTATTGGCGACAAGTTAAGTTTAAACAATTATTAGTAGTGTTACTCAATGATTGTCAATTGAGTTATAATATTACTGTTTTTAATTAGTTAATTATAATTAAAAACAGATGGGTTATAGCTGCCAGCTGGGTAAAGAACAATGGTGATAAAGATAATATAGGATAGTATTGTATTTTGATTAAGATTTGAATGCAATGATAAATCATTGCTTTCAAAAAGCGCGATACTAAGCGAATTTCAATAATAGGCATACTGATACTGATAATAAATTATTGATTCAAATTTTGACATATTAATTAAAATGCATACAATGTATATAAAATAAACATTAAAGTAAGAGTTCCATTTTCCATATTTGATTACCTGCGGAAAATGTTTATAATATTAAAACTCAATAAAATTTTCAAGTTTCTAAATTCAATAATTCCTGTATTATTGTAAAATATTTGAAATCAAATTTGTCGAAATTACAATTTTCGTAAATGTTGCCGAATTTTCGTATTTTTTTACTACCTATTAATATATTAGTTTTCCTTTTGTACAGGTATTATATTTTCGAAAAATGACCTAAATACAATTTAAAATTTAGATACAATTTTATATTGCAAACATATTATGATGACATTATCGTGGTAATCGGATCATTATTTATGGTCGAAAAAGTGTCTTTATAATATGCAAATTATAAAAAAAAAAGACACATAAAATAAAATACTTTCCACGCATTTCTCAGAATCTAAAAATTAACGATAACGAAATGACGTTTTCATAATAAGTATAAAAGTTTATTTTAATTTTAATTGTAGCAATAATAATAAAATTAGTTAATTTAATATAGCAAGGTACATAATCTACTAAGAAATTTAACTAGACGAGTATTGCCTTTTACTCTTTTTACCATCATAAACATTGTTTTTACATTGTTTCCAGATTAAGAATTTAATTTTACTCAGTATCTAATTAAGAAAAAAACAGTTTGTTTCTAACAACTATATAATGTTATAATATCTTTACAGTTATCAATAATTATTACTTTGATATTAAAATAAAATAATTTTTAATTAGGTTAGCTCGTTTAAATTATTTAAATAAATATAGAGAATGTTAAATTATTTTAAATAGTTTTATGAATAATATATTATAGAAATCTTTAGTTCACGTTAAATCGAAAATAATATGAATAAATTATATAATTGTATATTTAAATAACTCGTAATTACAAATCTAAAATTGTTTACGAATAAATATAAAATATTCAACATCATTTCGTTCGATTATACCAGCTAGTCATGGTGTTCTTTTTTTAGTTCGAAGAGTGTCGAGTGTCTGAAATAAAATCAATTGAAAACGTAATAGTCCATCATCATGTAACTCGTGGACGGTTTCTTTTATACACCGATTACTTGGGTAATGGGTATTTCAGTATTTGTATAGTTGTTATTTTACTGTGTTTTTTTTTTCTAATAAAATACAAAAAATTAATATTAAATTTAATTTTAAATATATTTTTAATACAAAATATAAAGAGTTTGTGAAAATTGACGTTATTTGTTTAAGAGGCAAATATGTGGATATTTGGTAGATTTAGGTAGGTATTGATTTAGTTAGGGTTTATTAATTAAATTTGATAGGTAGTAATGTATTCTGTTACATCAAGAATACGAGTAGTCGAGACCGATATTTAATTAACTGCGAACAAATGTAAAATATAATTATTAGGTATTCTTTTTAAAAAAAGTTCAAAGTAGCTGTACGTATTTATTTTTTACTTATAATATATATAAAATTATTTCTATATGTATATGAAAATGATAAAAATATATGTATTGTGTTTTAGTACGGTTATTCCGCAGTTATACAGTAATAAATATATTTTTTTTTTTTATAAAAGTTCTAGTTCATGAGTGTTTGATGTTTTATTTTCGTACACAGTTTTAAGAAGTTTTTTTTTTATTATTATTTTTTAAGAAACGTGGAATTTTACGAAAGTTTTGACCTTCATATAGTTTTTGTAAATAGTTTATGGAATTTTATACACAGAACTATTTATGTGAAGTTATATTTAAAATTTAATACGCTATAAGTTACGTTAAGATGAGAGGCACCTATCTTATATTAAAATAAATATACATTTTTTTTTTTTTTTTTTTTTTTTTTGGTCTTTGCACTTTATGAAAAGATCATTATTGATTTTTTTGGAAGAAATTATTTTTCATAGTACGTAAGAATAATTTATTATTTCCACGAGTCCAGTAATTATGAAAAAATAATATAATATATAATATTAATTCAGTTTAAACATCTTTTAATCATTGATGGATTTTAAACTTTGTATAGGAGAAATTGAATTGTTTATATAAATTCATTGTTGTTATTAAATAATATATAAGTGTTTCTTAAAGAAATTATTTAAGATTTAAGCATAATATTTTATTCACATAAATCTGAACGTCGTATAATCAAATAGATTGTTTAAAATTATTTTATATTATAATAACACTAATAATTTAAATAATTTATTTTAAATTGAAATATCATCTATAATATCATGGTAATAGTCAATAAAACTTTTATAGCCACAAGTTTATTTTAATGGGTATTTAAATAAATTGTATATTATATTATAAATTTACTTTTAAAATACCTATTGGTATATTTTTGAGTTATGCTATTTGCTTGAATTTTCAATAATGTTGCCGAAATCTCGAACTTCGATAACAAAATAAAAATAGTTTTTAATTTTTCGGAATATATATTATCATATTATTATCAAATATTATCATAAAAAGTTGATTTATTTGAATTTTCACGATTCAAATAAAAATAAAAGATATTATATTATTTTATTTGTTAAATAAGATAAATTATTGATGTTGTAGAGCATTGCATATGTATATATAATAATAATTATAATATTATTTAAGTATAATGTGTATGAAACTTGTAATTCACATTTCAAATAATATACTAATAAGTAGAGGCGAGACTTGTCAACCTAAATTTATTGTTACTATCCACTCGGGACCTCTGTATAACTCTCTACTATATCATACGTATTGCACTAATAATAATATTGTTATTTTCTACCCACTTGTATTTATTTACAATAATAATTATAGTAATCTTATACTTTTATTTATTTACAAATGTTTATATATACCTACTATATATACATATCTAATAATATTACGGTGATCATAAATAATGGGCGAAATATTTATTCCGTACAATAATAAATTATCAATGAAATTATGAAATATTATAGGTATTATGGTTTTATACGTTAATGCAAAAAACAATTTAAAAATTTATTTTAATTTTATTTATAGTTAAGTTTAAGTTATTTATATGCGTTTAAAGCGTATTCAATTTTGAATTAGACATAATATAGAATATTATAATATAGTATGTGTGTGTTTTTTCTTTAATTCGAACGAATAATAATAGAGTATAATAATAATAATTTTACTGAAGTAATTTTAAAATAGGATACTTATTATCATGAATATTTTTAGTATTCATTATATCATCTGTTTGTCGGAATTTAATAATTTAATATCGACTATTTAATGTAATATCATATTATTAATTATTCAATTTTTCAATTTGATCAATATATGATTATTAATATATGTATAATGCACATTATATCTATACAGATATTGAATATTAATTATATTTACTTTATGATATCACAGTATGATGATGTCTGAATTTAATAAATTATTGTGCTTATTTTTAATTTTAATTTATTAATATTAAAAATAATATTAATATAAAATATAGGTATACGAGTATAATATTATGTGCAATACAGGAATTCAATTTTAATTTTAATACGTCTTGGAAATAATATAATTTGTTCGCTATATTTAATTTAATGTAACCAATTTTAAATATGAATGATATTGTTTTAAACATATTGATTTGTTTTATTGATTTAAGTATAATGTTTTAATGATAAATACGAACGTTTAATGTTCAATGGAAACATTTAACATCAAATATATAATATTTCTCTATATATAATATTTCGTCTGTATTTAATTAAATTAGGCATAAATTTGTAAATTATCATGTATCGAATTTCGTTTCAATCTGTTATATTATGATATCTTTATATTATATTTATTATCTTTAAATTTAATACTTCATAAAAAATCCAATGATTTAAGAGTTATTAGGTTGATATAAAAAAAAAATATTACGTCATATTTTATTTGTTATGACACCTAACCATGAACCATTTAATTTCTCATAAATTATAAAAATATTATTTATTTTAAATAATTATTTCAAAAAATTGTCGAAATTTTTATATTTATATTTTTACTCTACAAGCAATATAAATTTTAATATACTGGCACATATTATATTAGAATAATATATCAAATTTATGGTTCATTTTAGCAGTGAATCCGGTGGTGGTGTAGCTAGAATTTAAATACGAATACAATTTAACGAGATCGTATTTTTGCAAAATATGCTTAAATTATCAAAAAATATATATATATTTTTTAAACGTTTTAGTGCAATTACAAATCGTTGTGTACTAGATGATTATACAATTTAAATGAATTCTGTATTTAATTATATTATATATTTTCTCAACTAACCTAAAATAAAATATTAATTAAATTTAGTTTTGCATTCAGTATTATTAAAAATGTATTTATATTCATAAATAAAATGTTTAGTTTTTAAATTTAAGTTAAAAAAAACCACACAAAAATGATTTTAAAATTAAAATAATGAAATAAAAAAAAAAGAGAGAGAAAAGAGTTAAGTTATACGTAAAAACAAAATAAGTAGCTGGTAACCTAACCTACGATGTAAAATGTAAAAGTTTTGTAAAGTTACAATTAGTTTGATTATGAAATAAAATAATACGATAATGGAAATTGTTAATATTTTTAAGTATATAATTGCGTTGTTATATTAATTTAAAAGATTATTTTGATTAATAATAACTATTTAGAACTAGTGTTTGTTGGAATGTTGGCACATCAGTACGTTATAATATCATATTTCTTTTTTACTTTTGAATAATATTATTAGTGTACTTATTCCAGACTTGTGTGGAACATTCATGTTGCGCGCCATTACCCATTTGATTGAAGAATATTAGCTATCGTAATAATTGTTTTATATTTATGTGTTTTGTTACTGTCAAAATTTTATAATAAATCGTGTAATAATTTATTTTTGAAATATAAATTTGCACTATATTGACCGAAATTGAATATTAATAATTAATTGTTTATCATAAATATAATAATATTATTATGAAACAATAAGAACGAAATTAAGTTTGTAGTTGTTTCGTATGTTACATATTATATTATATTATAGTTACATTATAACGCGATGAAAATATAATAAAAATTATCGTTTTGATTATTCATTTACAACATGATGTGTATCGTGTCATCAGGAATAACTTGTACACGAATGGGATTTTTTTTTTATAGAACGGTCGTAATATTATTATAACGGAGTTGAAAAATGTGAAATTCATGACCGAAGTATAGAGGGTAAATTTTCAAAGAATTGTGCCAAGAAGGTTTTTAGTTTCACGAGAATTTTTAAAAACTGTAAACCAGTGACTAATGGTGTATATTGTGGAGGTTTTGCGCAATATTATTGATATATTTTTAATGTGTGGAAAATGAATAATGTTTTTTTTTTTTTTTTCATACATTCAGTGATAGACGTTGATGAACTGTTATTTTTAGTGTTCTTGTTCGTGGGCCAGTGTTTGTAGTATTATGAATGAAGTTACAATATATAATACAAAAGAGAACCGGAATATCGAAGTATAAATTCGGCGAAAAAAGAAACTCTAGTATAATATTAAGTTTTTTATCGTTATATGAATGGTAGAATCAGTGATAATAATTTTTTTACGATTTTACACAATAGAGTTTACCACCAAAGTTAGGTTAGTCGAATTATAATATTTTTCTAAACAACATTATATTGAATTACAATGATAAAATTTTATATATTTCCGTCAAGTTATAAGATAATAAACATGTTTCCATAACAATAACAATAACAAATTTCTAAGTTTTGTTTCACTAACTTACATTTTGAGTTTTCTAACAAAGTATTTTGGGTGTATAATGCATGTGGATGTAATACAGTGTTTTAGAAGTTTGAGATTAAATTTGATCTTGTGGATACATTTCTAAGTAAGTATTATAGTAAAGTGTGTGTGATATAAAATACATAAATTTTCTCTAGTTATTTTAACTCCATTTCGGATTAACAAATATATTTGCAAGTCGCACGTACATTTACTGTTTATAATCGGGGGTTAATTGCCAAAATATTGCTTTGGGTCAATAATAATTATTATAACTTCATTGGCTTTAATAGTCTTCTATTCAGATTACATTCCGTTATCTTATACTATTAATTCATACACTTAAAATGTTCATCTAAATGGATTCATAACTTTTAATATTATATTATTATTATTGATGTGATTAAAATTAATATACGAGTAAGGTACGAGTACTCATCGTAAAAGTTAATATTTTACTGGTATTTTTACTTAATCATCATGCTTTTTTTGTTAAAATTCCAATTATATGATTATAATAACAAAAAGTATTATACATAATATCATAGTGATGTATTTTGGAAACTATTTCGCTGGTGTCCAAGGTTATTAAATATTTTTATTAATTAAATAATTAGATCGTTAAAAAACGGAAGACATCTACCTCAATATACGCAACTGTACAATCGAAAATTTTTAAAACATATTATACGTATAAAATTATATACACTCAATAATATTCTAATGATTTTATACTTTCCACAAAAAAAAAAAAAAAATAATAATAATAATAATATAATTCATACTACGAGTATAGGTACATGTAATTTATTCAATTTTTAAAATAAATTTATGTAGAATAATCTCAACATAGTTTAGAAAGATTTTTAAAAATTCTTTAATTTTTAGAAATTAATTCTCGTAAAGTACACGTTAGAAAAAAAACCGTACAAAGCTAGTTGGTTTTTTGATCTTATTTGATAATATTATAATTATAATACATTAGGTATATACGTAATTACACGTAGTGAACTAGTCCTTTGAACGTCAGCTGGTTATTGATTATGTTAATTAACGCTGATAGATGATATTCTGTCACATTTTCAAGATAACTCCTAGTCAACGAAAACGATTTTTAATTATTAAGACAGAGACAAACAGTCTGAAATATAATGCCAAATATTCAAACATAGGTATTATGTTCATTGAAAGTTTAATATTATAATAATATGTGTGTGTATGTGTGTACTTAAGATAACTAATAAGTAATAATTTATAGAATAAATACATATATATGTATTTTTTTATAGTACTTACGACTTTCATTAAAAATATAAACGTGTATAAATTCGTTAAACCATTAAAGAAATAATAAATGGTTCTGTATTAAATATGTGGCTGTTACTGTAAGTTGTAAAATACAAAATAACAATGAACTACCCCTCTAACTTAAAGCTTAACAAAATGCCGTTGTTATTTCTTGCGTATTTTACACGTTGTGTATAATATTTTAATAATAATTAACATAATACATAATATTTATAAATTTTATCTCGTATTATGACGTTTACGTTATAAATGTTAAATCATATTAAACATCGTTATTTTTTTTTTGTAAGTATACCTATTGAGTACACAAGAAATTTTATATTAAATTATTAAAAATATAAAAATAATATCATCTCTATCTGTTTTAATTAATTATGTATAATTTAATATATAATAATTAATAAAAATAATACATAATACATTTTTTACAATAATATTATAGATTAATTTCCAGACAAAGTGTTTTTGAACAGCACGATGAAATACAATAATATTGATTTATGCCAAGAAAACCAGACCCTACACATTTGAATATAAACACTTATATTATAAACGATATATATATTCATAATTTAGTACCTACTACCTCCTAGAGTTTAGATGATTATTCTTGTTGACAACTTGACAATTAACTGATTAAATATAAAATAACTTTAAACTAATTACATCATCTAATAATATTACGTCCCCGGTTAATGTTTCCACGAGTTGTGACCAAATTATGTCAAAGCGTTAGTTACGCGTCTGGGGTGGATCACGAAGTTGAATATATAATTTCGACAGTCTGAAAAATAGCGTTGAATATTTTATTTTAAATTCAAGTTTAGGTTAATATAAAAAAAATATTTATATAACGTCATGTTTACAAGCATAAAATGAAAATTATTGAGTATAAAAAAGAACTTTAACTGTTATTCTACTAGTCTACTACCCATTCGATGGGTATATATTATTACTGTAATATAGAATTAAAATTCGTTTTTCGAATGTTATTATGTTTCAAATTTCGGTAAATTATTAACATAATTAATTTTATTGTATTTTACAATAATACAATTATTATTATCGAGTGATACGATCAAAGTTAAAATATTGAATTTAAATTATTTTATGGTGACTAAATTTATTGTGATAAATTATATTATATTATTAACATTAGTAATTGGTACCCTTAAATTTGAATTTGAATAATAATAACAAGATTATTTAAAATGTATATCGTACATCATTATATTATTATTATTATTATTATTATTATTATTATTATTATTATTATTATTATTATTATTATT
>JAIUCT010000007.1:21705985-21734098 GCA_021307375.1 Tetraneura akinire | reverse complement strand
TTATTATTATTATTATTATTATTATTATTATTATTATTATTATTATTGTGCAGTTCGTTTTTTTCAAACGTGTAACTTGTACCATCAAACAAGGGTAATAAATTGAATTCCATATATTTTTTTTTTTTTATTATTACTCCTATTAGACTGTTTAATAGTGTGAAAAAATATTAATGGTCGTAATATATATATATATTTTTTTTCTGATAAATCATACTTTTTTAGTTTTTAATATTTTTGAATATGAATAAAGAATTTATTGCTCGTCTGGCACTCGGCTATTGTTCTAATAATAATTATGTAAATTATGTATATAATATATATTTATTTTTTATTACAAAATATAGCCCGACAATTATTACAAGGTACACCGTGGGCGATCAAAAATATTATCTCTACAAAAATAACGGTTATATCGCGTATGATGTTATGTAATTTAATCTGACCGTACATTTGTAACGTAAAATTACGATCACTCTGTACACGTATAATATTATATATTATTATTGATCTCGTCGTTATAACCGTTTTATCGAATTTATTAAAGTCCGTGTGTGTGCGCGTATATCGAACTGCCGGATTACGAAAAATAATTTATTTGCAGAAGAATACACGATGCGTATAATTCTTCCGACTCGTATATTATTACACAAATAATAAATCATATTCTAATCGTTTAAAATTATTATAAGACACAAATTTGAATTTCTATCGCGAGTAGAACGCGTTCTTATGTAATTTAACAACAGAATATTGATTTATTTATATAAGGTATGTTTTGCGCTAAAAAAAAAAAAAAAAAAAAATGAAAAAAGGGTCACTTCGGTGAAATTATAACTTGTGTGTATATATAGGTACCGTGGTATATAATATTTAATTTCACAGCGACATTATCAATGAACTGGATTTCATTTTCTACACCATAGTTGCGTGCAAAATATTACACGTCCACAGATCATAATATTATGTATGATGCACTAGATTACCAACTGCTTATATATATATTATTCTCTTCGTGTAAATGATTGAAGTTATACAATTTTCACCCTTTTTTTGTGGGAATTATAATGTTATCTATACGTTGTACTGATAATGAACTTATATCCCCAAAAAAATGGCCGTTTTTCAGCTTCATATTCGAGTTGGCAATGCGATTTATTGTACGTACCCGTGATGCGCATTCATCACGTATTCGGTCTATTGTGTAATTTCGCAGAGTTTTTATAATATTTATAATTTCTTCTGAAAGTACTTATAAACCATTCTTTGCCATTCCGAATCGATAATAATAATAATCAATAAAATAAAAACAACGAATATCGAAATAATGTGGAAGATTAAAAACAATTTGTCCGCGGTAATCAAAGTCGCGATGACATGCTGTGTCGAAAAAGTTTTATACCTACTGATCGACACCAATCGGTGTTACTAAAAAATAAAAAACAAAAGAAACGTCGACGATTATGTTTCCCTCCCCGTCATTTCATCTAAACATTCTACACGGTCGTTTTTTTATGTCGGAAATTTCGATTCTGTCAAACTCGTCAGCGATAAACTGCAGATAACGATAACGTAATATTGTTTTTGTAATATTTACTCATACTATCATATCGCAGACGCTGTCCAAGTATCGATGATAATAATAATTATTATATTGTTCGAGTTCGAACCGCGTGTAGTTTATTAGAAATTTAAGGTTAACACGCTGGCGCGATTAACAACGAGATTATATTATTATAATAATTAATAATATATTTTGATGTCGGACGTTCGCATTTTTTATAATAGGTACGTAATTCGTCCGGGTCGTATTATTGTCCGGAGGAAAACGCAATAACATCAATCGAGTTTAGAACAGTGTACACGCCTCGTCCAATCGTTTATTGCATTATAATCGTGACTATATCTGTACCTAGGGAGGGTTATTATATATTATAAATTATAATAATATTATTAGACGAGGTCCAGAGCTGGTTTAATAATAATAATAATAATTATTAATTAATTAATAACGATAATAATACTTGTAATGGATTTAGGTCTCGGTATTAACGACTTTAAACCATTTAAAATTATGCTCTTAAAATATTACTAAAACATAGGTAATATCATTTTTAATTTAATTTTTATTGATTATTAAATTATTAGTCTTTGGTACTCGTAATTAAAATATTGTAACCGCGAAACGATTGAATGAAGGCGTAAAAAGTTTAAAAGACAACGAGACAGTCGATCAGGTGTTACGTTTATTAAATAGTTCACGTGCAGAGTTATCTGCATTGGTTATATTCATGAAAAAATTCTTCATCACAAGTTCGTACGCGTCAGTTTAATTTTTTTTTTCTGCATTATTATTCGTCGAAGAATAATAATATTATTTCGTATACGCACTTCAAGAAATACGTCAATATATCGAAATGCTAGATCAGAATTTACAAGGATTATATAAAAATGATTGTTCTACAATGGCCATGTAACATTTATAATATTATTAAACTAACGAAATGACAGAATACGGATTATTCTATAAAAGAAAAAAAAAAAACGTTTTAAATATGCAACGTGAAAATTTTCCAAAACTAATTTGTGAGTAGGAGTAGTTTACTTTTATTTATATAATATATAGGTATACGTTTTCGTTATAATGTGGAATCGATAACTTGTGAGTTTTGGATTCTAGACCGACGATACTGCAAACACAATGTGCGACATATTGCACGTGCCACATGGTATTTCGGAATATTTTCGAGGATTGAAAAAAAAAAGAAAACCCAAAAAACTCGTAACGATAATAATAATAAAGTTTATTTCAAAAATATATTTTTCGATCATTAACCTAACCTAACCGCCATTATCACGGGGCGAATAGAATAGAATAAATACGACGTCATGATTTCGTACGACGTATTAATAACATAAATTACACAATATACGCGTAATAATAATTAAACATCGCAATGATAATTCGTCATTTCAGGATAAATCGGAAGTTACCGCGTATGATATCGATCCGATTTAAACCACACTCGATGTCGGTTATTCGGCGAATATCGGCGTTTCGTTTCCGGTCAGCACACACGTTTACGCAGATGGACCAATCTATTTACGTGCACGCGGGAGAGGAGATGCTGCCGAGACCCGTACCGTTTTCACGCCGATACGCGTCACGAGGGTCCGTCGATAATATCGCGCCATCTCCGCCGTCGCTCGTTTGCAGCGATTTCCCCGTCATCGTTACGACTCCTGACTTATGACAATCTCACGCCACATACATACGAAATACGAAATATAATATTAAATGGTTTTTTACACACAAGCGGATCGTATTTTTTTTTTTTTTGAATTTTTGATTATTACAACACGCGTAATATGATAATATTGACTCTCAGGTAGGTACCTACATAATATTATAGAGAGGAAAATAATACAACCGTCGTCGTCGTTAAATTAATTTTCCAATTTCACAAAAAGGTCGTGCAATAGGCGCGTTATTCGTGTGCACGACGTTCTGCTAGATTACACAAATACTTACAAACACGATAATAATTAAAAGTCCGAACGAAATAATTCACTATGAATTATGTATTGTAATACTACGGCAAGACTGAGTTTTACGAGAGAAACCCATTTTAGAAATAAAAGTCGTCGCGAATTGTAAATCGTAAACATTCCGATAATTTGGTCATGCGAAATAGTCTCCGGAGTCTTTTAAAATATAATGGCCATAAGGTATATACGTATGAAATGTGTAGCTGCAGCGTATAGAAAGGGTTTTGTTTATATAACGGGTCTTATACGACCCAATCGTAGTCGTATAGAGGACTCGGCCATTCTCTGCGGAATTGTCATATAATATACGAAGCACATACTCCTCTAGAATTTTAGATAAATGAATTGGATTATTAAAATGGGTTATTTTTATTCGTATTATCGATTTTATTATTTCATTTTAAATTGAACGCGACGTTTTTATCTTCCAGACTCCATACATTTATTTGAATTTGAGATGTTTTTTTTTTTTATTCGTACGAATTTTATATATTTTTTTTTCTTAAAAAGAAACGAAAAACTTATAAAGTAAATATTACTTATTATAATAAATTCGTATAATATTAAAACTATGCATAATATTTGAGTGGTTTTTATTTTATTCAAGTATACAGAACTCATTAAAGTATAAGACTGTGATTTGAAAATTTTATAACACTATAATGTATTGTTCAATAAAAACGATAAGTATTACTCTTACGATCTTTATTGATTTTATCGTCATGTTATTTATTAGTTTATAATGTTCTCTACATAATGTTAAGATTAATTTTCTTATACAGAATAACTTATAACTTATAAAGTTTAATAAAATTGTCGTCGACGAACGTACGACGTAATTCATATAATATAGTTTTAGGAAATCAATATTTTCATCATTAATATTATGATACCGTGATGCGTATAAAAAAACAATATAATATGTGATTATTCAGTTTAAAATTTGAACATCTGTGAAAAATTTATATTTTGTTTTATTTAAAGAAATAACATATTGTTTCAAATTAAATTATATATATAATATTATATAGTGTGTATATAAATTCATTGTAAGGAGGAAAAGTAGAAAAAAAGAAAAGAAAAGATATTATGTCTGACAATTGTATTTATAAATAATACATTAAGTGCAAAAAGGGCATGGAAGGATAAATATTTTCTCGACTATCAACAATACAAACTTATTACATTTATTTTATTACATATAATAATATTATATTGCGTTATGTGGTCGTGAGTCATAATAATATTTTACTTGTAACCATATTAAGGACTCTGTATATTATTATATAAAAACACGTGAACTGAATAAAATTAATAAAAAATAATATGTTATTTTATGAGTATTGTAGTCTCGAACGTTCAAATTATTTATTGACTACTTTTTAACTGAGATCTATGCACTGTTATTTTTATTTTTGGTGAAATTTAAATCAATTTCGAATTTTGGTTTTATAAACGTTCTTTTTTTTTATTATTATTATTTGAAAACTATTCGAAAATTTTTCACGATTTTTATATACATTCGTTTATTTCTCTTAAACAATATTATTCCACGAGTATTTAGAAATTATATCGATTTTTTTCAATCATTTATAATAACAGATAATACATTAAATCGTGATGGTATTTTTGTTTTGATACTATGGCTGATAAAGAAATTGGTTATTCATTTTATCAAAAAGATAAAAATTATTTCTAAATTATTATTGTAACGTGTAAAATTACAAATATACGATATTTTCTAATGTGTATAATAATAGAAATAGAAATATCGTATTTGTTCGAAAATTGATATTACATTTTTAATTTAAAAAATACTAACGATTTTTTTATTTGAGTAAACGATATTACGCCGTTCATTCTATATTATTATAACTTAATATTTTTGTTGTTATATACGTGCACATCGTATAAATCGATGGTTTTGTGAAATATTAATAATTATTGGCCCATTTTAAATTATTGTAGCCCATTTATTATTGTAGTGAAGATTATTCGTATTTCGTATTGTAAAGTTTATTTTTTTTTCATTTTTCTTTCATTTTTTTTTTTTTTTTTTTTTTTGTTGTGAAAAGGATCCGTTAATGTGAGTACAATAATGATGCAAGTCGTTATACTGTTACTTTTCACCGAAAAACAATTGTAACGTGTTTACGTAAATGAAAATACCTAACCTATATAATATATCGTATATAAATAACTACTTTGGAAATGTTTTCGTGTATACGAAATAATATTTTTTAAAACACATTGCGGTTTTTTTTTTTAAAAAAATAAAATGTACATTTCATATTATATTCCATGTGTTATAAAATATATACACGATAAAGAAAAAAAAAATGAGTAAATTTACACACAATAATAATACGAGTGAACATAATCATTTATACAAGGATAAGTGAAATTCAAGTTTTCAAATGGAGCGGACATGGACCGTAAATAAATACACACAACATAATGTCAAATTAAAACCTTTGAAACAATAAATTTTAATTTAACTTTGAGGAAATCGTATTGCAGCACATTCGTGTACATTCGAAATTGTTTTTAGAACGCAAGTTTATAACAAATC
The DNA here is from genome assembly GCA_021307375.1 of Tetraneura akinire. Taxonomy (NCBI): domain Eukaryota; kingdom Metazoa; phylum Arthropoda; class Insecta; order Hemiptera; family Aphididae; genus Tetraneura; species Tetraneura akinire. Next base: position 21,727,977 of record JAIUCT010000007.1, on the reverse strand, counting down.
GATTTACTAATTAGTTTATAAAATGCGAATGTGAAGACAATTTAAATTCTATAGAAGAACAGCTGTTAACTTGTCAAAATGTTGATTAAATGATTAATCGTTCTTCACATATTTTATGTTATCCGCTATATCGTTTTATTTATTTATTTTTTTTTATATAATATATTGTTTTTCATTTTAAACGATTAATATCATCATTTTTCTAACTAGATTGTCTTTTAAAATTTCAATTATTAACGTTAATATTATAATACATTACCTGTTATTGGTTTGGTCTTATAGTACCTATATAATATTTACAATTAATTTTACCTAGATTTTTTAGGTTAATTCATCAAAGTTCAATATATTTTTGAAATTCACATTTACTTATAAAAATTAAATGTATGATTTTTCGATTTTTTCCATTTAATACTCAATATTATTCAATGTGGTCACAAAATATATTCGAATTCCACTAATAATCGCACATAAATTATATATATTTACTAAGAACTAAATGTATTTATAGATATTAGACGTCTAGACGTAAGGGATATAAATGTATAATTTCGAAATTAAAGTTGTTTATCTAAATGGTTCAAAACGTTTATTATTATTGGACACAGGATTATACTACGTACAATAAAGTTTGTCGTGAATGGAAATTATAAGTAAAGAAGTATTATAATACCGTTCAGTGGAACAACAATACTATTCGTGTGAATACTGAATAGTATACTTAAATTTTCATTATAATTAATAGAGTAAATAAGTAATGGAGATATATAAATAAAACGTTGTTTTATATAAATGCAAAACAATGTGGTCGTTTAATTTACGTATAAACAATGGAACTTTGGAGGTATTTTGTAGTTATTGCCTACTGCAATTAAGTATAATTACTAAAGTTAAATAAATAAATTAGGTATAAATTAATATATACACATATATTTCGATTAGGATCGGTAGTGTAGGGCGACGTTAAAAAAAAGAAGATAATAATTATAATATTATCACTGATTTGAATTTGAAACGTAGGCGTAATTATAATAAATATAATTATACGCGAAGTACCTATATGAATTAGTTGTACTTAAAAATATAACATAATATTTTTATGTAATTAAAAATACGAGATAAAAATAAAATTATTCGATTTATCATAATATTTATAATATTAATTAATTTTCACGATAATTAGGTATGTATAATTTATCGATATATTATAATAAATTATTTGGTTTTAAAATAAACGTTTAATATTCAAAATAAACTTTTCGTCTATATTTCGGTATACTCTGATAGTCGAATATTCATTAACTAGATTGTTTTATAACCCTACCATTACATCGCAATTCGCAATCAAAAATAATAATAATAATAATATTCATTATTATTGTTGCCAAAAACCATGAGAATTATTAAAAAGCGATGTAGTGTTATATCACGCGTAACATGTTATTGTTACATGGCTGAGGAGTTGTTCAAAATAATTTCGTTTTTGCATTATCGTGTACGATCTACAACGATGTTTTTATTAAAAATAACACGCGAATGCTCGTTTAAAATAATAATAATATTATTATTGGCAATTGTTTTACGAACTTATTATGAAAGATACGATTTGATCGGAATACTGCAGTACATGAATGATTGAATTTGAATTCTGATTTATGATCTCAATAACTGAAAGACTTTTTTTTTTCTTAAATAAACGTGGTTTTTCAAAAATTTAAATAAAATAATATGATACTAATAATCCATAAATATTCGTGTTCATTCGGACGTCTGCAATTTCTACGAATAATTTTAAACCGTAATATCTGTAATATCTGTTTATAATAATTTATATGTTGGTCGCGTTTAATACATTACCATATTATTATTATTTATATTATTATTATTATTATTATTATTATTATTATTATTATTATTATTATTTATATTGTATAGTTTATATACGGTACGAAATCGTGTTTTTATGTTAACTCCCGGCTGTCATTAAGTCGGTGTGTAAGGGATTCTGTGGCTCGGCGGAAAGATAAAGCTGGATTTATCATTATCAGCACCTCGACGACTATAAAGTTAGCTGTCTAGCCGCATTCCGCACATCGTGACCAACGATTGCTGTCTCTTCGATTTTATTTTATTGGCCGATGTTTTAGAACACGTCTCGTGGGCGGAGCGGGCCAATTTTCCGCATCTGTCCGCGAGGCGATTATTCGGATCGATATTCACCCCGCCATCCGTTTGTCGTTGTCGTGCCGACGATGACGATGGCGTTGTGTCCTCGGACGTGATAAAAGAAAAAAAAATTTGTCTTTGGAGCACTTTCGAGGTGAACTTTTTACGATTAACCGTTATCGCGAAAAAGTATACCGATTATACGGGATAGAGAGGACGTAAAAATAATGTTGAAGGCTCTTCGAAAAAAAAAACTCAAATAATATTTACCTAAATAAACGAACGACATTACCGTAATACCTATAGAGAGGATTATTGTAATTTCGCGTTACGAAAATATTGGAAATGACGGCGTGTAATCTCCCACGAAATTTCTACATCACCCCGTTTACCGTGTGCAGGAAACATCGTCACTCTCCTTGAACAAAGTGCAGAATCGGCCATTATTTCCGACAAAACGGTCATCACGTGTTTGTCGAGCATTGTGTAATATACATTAAATGGGTAATATAATAGTCTCGACTCAAAAAATAAAAACAAAATTTTTACGATCACACGTTTGTCTGTTTCAGACCGTAGACCATTATAATATACACGGTAACATTTTTCGTTTTTAAATTATAATTTATTCATTATGTGCTGCAAGAACGATGGACAGACGATTTTACAATATAGAGAATGTTCTTTTTTTCTTTCGGGAAAAATACGGATTTTTCGATACGTAAAATAAAGTTATGAAAATTCTACACGCATTCTTTCCTGTTGGCAACGAACAAAAAATAATAACACGAGTTGTACTCGTATTATAATATTCAACGTATTCGACCATTTTAATAACGCCCGATAATAATAACATTTTTCGAAAACGACGAAATTATATTAGAGTGGTAACTGACGTAAGTACGTTTCGTCTCTTATTGATAAGAGGTGTAAACTGTCCGTGAGTACAAGACAATTAAGAGAAACTCAAATGCAACCCATTTAATTATATACGTTTTATCCTGTAACCTGTCCGACACATGATGAAGGATGGGTTTTAGTCGTGGCGATATTTTTTTTCTCTTCTGGCATATAAAATACACGGACAGAAATAAATGTTTATGTATATTGTATTGTATTTAAATTTTATAATATTATTATTTTTAATACCTAATAATTGCGTTTGACATCTAGTTGTAAATTAAATAATTAAATTCACTATTATATTAATACATTTCAATCAATTACGTTATTATTATTAAAAAATACACAAAAAAGAAACAAAATCTACACATTAAATGTTACCTATATGATAGAAGTGGAATCGATTATAATAATATACGAAACGATAGAAAATTAATAATTGTCTAAAATTTATTATTATTATAGTATGTTTCTGCGCTTAATATCCTTTCACGTCGATCGTTGAATTATTTTATTTTATCTCTAAGTATACGATGAAAACGTAAAGTTCTCTTGAGATTTCCTTAAGCGAGTCCTTTACAAGGATATATTATTATATAATCGATTCATCGTCCGAACTCAATAGGGACATGTTAATTAACATATTATGAGTAGTTGAATTGACATCATATTATATTATTATGGAGATAAGTTCAGTGCATCAACACGCTTCGCTGGTCTAGCGAAAATCGTATGGTTTATGGCTGAAAACTAATTATGCCAAAATATATTATATCGTATAATTAGCATTACAATTTTCAAAATTAGCATACCCTCCGTTTTTTTTTTTTTTTTTTTTTGTATGTTAATAAAAATTTAAATTTTTTATATTAACAAATATAATTTCATGTGGTTTTCAACACCCCACCAATAGCAGCGTGTAAAATTAAAACATGTAAATTGATTGTTTTTAATTGTAGAATTTTTGTATAATGTAATATAATAAATAATGTTAAAATGAATAATAATACAAATTTTATAAAATTTCCGAAATTAGTTATATATTTCATATTAAATTTTGTAGGATATAATATATAAATTAAATATTTTGATTACTTGGGGTATTGTTAATTAAGGCTATCTGGAAGAAATTATTTTTATTTTTACATAAGTCTAGAAATTCGGACCCAAGAAAAATAATAAATATGTAAAAAAAAAAATAATATAATTTGATAAATTAAACTAATTTTAAGTAGCATTAATTAAAATATTATATTTTTAATATTTAACTAATTCAAATTGAAAAAAAAAAATATTAAATTGCAAATAAACACGTGCGAATGTGCAATGATTTTAAATTAATAGGTAATATAAAATAATATTATTCCAAACAAAAGCTTCAACAGACTGTATTTAAAAGTATTTGTGAACTTAAGTTAAATTTAAATAATGATTTAGTAGCATACATCGTTTTTATTAAATAAAAAATTGCATTTTATATTTTTATATTTCATTGTTTTACTATTATAAATTTGATGGTAAATAAATAACGGAACAGAATGTTTGAACAATTATTAAAAACAAATTTAGTTCGAACGAATCAACCGGAAGGATGTTTCAGTAGGTACTTTATTATATTTGTCGACAAACAAATTTAACTTCGCACATGGACAACGTTTTAATAAATGTTAAATATTTTAATTTATGTATTTTGAACAAAATTATTTAGTTTTATATTAAAACTATGAAATTTAAACCACAAGTTTTAAATATTTCGAATATATTATAGCAATTAACAGTTTTAAACAATTAGAATGTTAACCTCAGTGTGTTACCTAACAGTGTGAAATGTGGGGATATCAGAATAAAAATAATAGAAAACTTTTGACTTGGTAAAAATTATATCCAGATATTGTTTATTATAACTACTTCTTTCTATTGAATAGAAAATGAGCTTACACGGTTATATTTTAGTTTTGAAATAATAAATAAATATAATGTAATTTCGATTTATAATTATTTTTGTGAAAATAAATACAAGTTATTATACTCGCGAGTCATGACATATAATATTTGGTTGAAAATTGATAGCTTTATGATATATTGAATATACATTTTAAATTGTTATTATAATGAAAAATATTTACAAAATCCATAACATACAGGTATTATAGGAAAATATAGTTTTAATTTATCTCATTATTTTAAGTATTTTTTTTTTTTTTTTTTTTTTTTTATGGTGTCGATCATTATAATTTATATCAATAATAATATATTGTAAATTGTAATTTTCATAATTTTTACTATTTAGTTCTACGAATCTTATTAATCAATTTTTTTTTTATTCAATAATATTTTGTCCTCATAGCTGATGTATTTATTTACATTTATATTTTGATCTTTACCACGAAATATAGTGTTTGATGTGGCACAATTAAAATTTGATTCACGAGGAAATTGATTTATTTCAAGGCATAAATATTTGCCATATTGAAATTACGGATTCTGGTAATAATTATTTTATATAATAATTAATCATTTGTAATATCATCGTAATAAAAGATAAAGTAAAGGGTAATATAATTTTCATAAAGCGTATACTATCATTATAACATAATAATCTCAGTAATTGCAATAATTACAAGATACCAGTCATTAGTCAATGGTTTTATCATATTATTTTAAATTAATAATAAAATGACAGTAATGGTCATATTATTATTTTGGTTATTTAGATATTACATATTTTTGACCAACGATACTGATATTTTTTATTACAGTTTTTAAAATTAGTTTTATGTTGGGAAAGTGAATGTAATCGTGTGCGGTTAAGAGGAAGTCAAAATACTACCATCATGTATTTTGACTGCGGAAATTGAACGAAATTACGCCTTTAGTTTGTGCCGAGGGTAGCGAAGTGAGAGATAAGATCTCAGTACCTACTTAGACTTATTTTTGGTACTCATTTCTAGAGCCTGTCCATAAGCCAGGCTTGTTCAACGTGTAAATTTAATTCTACTAAACATTTTATCCACGTTGAATGCAGACAAATGTATAGTTATTGTATTATAAATGAAACAATCAAATTACACGGAAAATTTGAGAAAATCGTTTACTATTAATATGGAATTTATTCAAAACTTTAATAATATTATCGTGCTTTTATAACAGTTCAACAATCAGTGAGATTTTATGAGAATTTAGAATTTATTATACGAGTACCTAAGTGTATATTCTTATATTTATTATTTTACGTATAAGTGTAGCGCGTCAAACAGTGTTAACGTGTGAAATGTGATTTTAAATTTTTCTTTGAAAAGCGTACACGCAAGTACAATTTTTTTTCGCAGCCTAAGTTTGTTTTATTTTTAAACGATTTATAATGTCTTCTAGTTAACGTTTTGTTCACTGAACCGCGTTGTTGTTAAAAAGATGCAAAATAATAATACGTATTCCGCAAATTCACGGTGTAATAATTTAATTGTCGTATAAAAATAAAATAATAGTAAAATCTTTTAGGAGATTAATGCAACAATAATATAATGGGTATAGCTGAGCGTTATGTTTTTATACTCTTATCGGTTTACATCGTCATTATACTCGTATTCATATCTGCTGTTACGCGTATTATATTCTTTAGGATTTCACGCCTTTAAATGAACACTTGTATTGAATTTTTTATTTCAAAACACGTATACCTTTAACCGTAAATATGGTCGTATAAAAATAACGAGCATTACCGCGGTCATATATACAGAACTTAATGTGTTGAACGTCAAACTTTGAGAGTTCTTCCAATCCCCGCAGGCTGCAAGTTCATAATATGTCTATTTAAATGTTTCTAAAACGATTATGTCAATTATGAATAAAAGAAGACTGCTTTTACGGTTTATTCGAAACTCGTGTTTGTTAAAAAATGCGTACGTCCGCAAGATGCTTATAATATACAACATAATAAATACGTCATCGCATTAATCGTACGTCGATCAAGGAAACATCGTCATTATATTTTGTATATTATAAAATTATAAACACAGTGACGATGTTATCGGATATTATGCGGGATACCCTTTCGTGTAAAGCTTTTTTTTAAATTGTATCCTGATCTGCAAGATTATTATAACACGGACTCACTATGTTGTTATATTTGGATTTTTCCGCCAATACACAATCATTTTTTTTTGTCATCCGATTTGACACTTATATATTGTATATTTTAGATTCTGAGCGAAGCGAAGAATGTATTGGTTTTACAATGATGTGTGATTTTTTTTTTTTTTTTTTTTTTTTTATTCTGAAGACATTTTTACTACCCGAAATAATGCTCCGATTATCACGAATAGGGTATGTTTCCGGTAGCAAAGTGGATCTAGTTGGTACTTTATTTAGGTCATTTTTTGAATTTCTCAAAATTGACCCTAAGCGGTAGAAAAAACTTGGAAAAAATGACGAAAAAACGGCATTTTTCACGAAAAATGAAATTTTGACGAATTCAATTTCTACATTTCACGATAACTCAGGCAATTTTTTAGATAGAGACCTGAAATTTTTTTTGAAGGTTCACATAGCTATTATATATATGTGGTAAAATTTTGGAACCGTTTTTTAAATTTTTCTACAAAATATTGAACATTGAATATTTCGTAAAATTCTCGTTTTTACGTATATAATGTTTGATAAAATTGTCAATTTTTGGTATTAAGGTCTGAAAATTTTATTGAAGTATACTTACATATTAATTAACATCATACTAAAATATTAGAAAAATCCCTAATCTAAATTTTTTTTTATAGCTGTTTTAAGTTGATATTTTTAGTTCAAACGAAAATTATAATCTGACTGAACTTCGCTCAGAATCGTTTTTTCGAATGCAATGGTTTATCATTGCATTCAAATTATAAATAAAATTAAACGCTATGGTTCGCACACCTGTATCCTGTGCGGCAGGAGTATCAGCTCATCTTTTTTTATTTTATATTTTATATTTATCTTCTTTCAAATTTATACGGCTATATATTATTTTCGTTTATTTTTTTTCACATGTACAGGTAGGTATGTGTGTTTCATAAAATGTATTCACAATTTCGAATTGCTCTGTTTATATTCGATAGACATAATATAATATTATGTATGTAACCACGGATAAGGTAAAATAATATCAGTTGCCATTTTTGTATTGGATCTCGGAAACTATTCACGAATCTGTGTGTGTAAAAAATGTAAAAAAGATTTTTTATATTCATCACATATTATTTTTGATCTGAATTGTATTACTTATATAATTATATACATACATTTATATTATATATGTGACTAAAACGAAATACCAAAAGCAATATAGTATTTTTTGACTGTCTTATCGGCGGTACGTTTTGCCGAAGGAATAATATATTATAGTTAAAACTGTCGTAGTCAGAAATTTCATCGTAGTCCATGCAAAAATCATCGTGTTGGAAAAGCGCATTGAATGGAACGAATGTCTGTCGAAAACGGAATTTTTTTATTAGACCCTCGACTTAGTAGATTTTATTGTATTAGCATTTAGATTTGCGCGTTCCTTACTTTATTTGTGCGAATACATTTTAAAATGTTCTTTTAAATATTTACTTATAGCTAACACACTGAAATCGAAGGTTGAGATGGTTTATATATTATATAACAAATTCAATATAATATATTACATATTATAGTATGCGTTATACTTGTCGTTGTTTCAAATTCGATTTGCGTTCAAATGTTGTATAATCGTTGCGTTAAAACATCAATGAAAACAATTTGGATTTTTTTTAGAAATATATTTAATTACATAACATCTAATTATCATTAACAGAACTATGGAAGGACAATCAAAAATTTGATTTGTGAAATTTTGATTTATATAAACCGATTTTTACTTGATGCCTTGATGGTATGTACTATGTAATAATTATTATACAATTATTGTTGAATTAATTTTTTGACGTGTAATACGCATCAGTAACTTTGGGGGAATAATTTTACGAGAGAAATATAAAAACATAACATTATTTAATTTACAATTTAAATCAGCGATTCCCAAACTTTTTCAGTCACGGAGCCATTTTTTAACTTTTATTTTCATGTGGAGTTCCAATAAATATTATATAATATTAAATTTTATTTCTCTGTGTTTATATTACACATGACATTTTTTTTTTTTTTATATATTTATGAATTAGAATAATAAGAAAAAATATTATTTATTATTTGAAATTTATATTTACAAAATGATGATAATGAAACTACAATTTTTTGTAGTTAGAAGATTGTTGAAAAATAATACAATATGTACACGTGCATGTTACTTTTAGAAATTTACGAGGTCTTAATGTGAAAATTATATTTGATTTGACGGAGTTTTGTTAAAATAAATTATTATACTCTCGTTGTTTTAAATAACGATCATTAATTGTTATATTATTAAATTTTTTTATGGAAAAACGAACGGATACCTTGAGAAACAATTGTGGAGCTCCAAGGGCTCCTGGGAGCACAGTTTGAGAACCGCTTATTTAAACGAATAAACAATAAACACAAGTCGTACGATTGAAAAAGTAAAAAATTCAGGACATATTTTTTTTTTTATGGTTTAATACAGAATTTCTTGTGTTTTAACTTTTAATACTGTTAAGTTGTAAAGTTATATCTCATTGCACATATAATACCACGAAATTTGAACCGTGTTTTTCAACGAAATTAAAATTAAAAATTTAAGAACTTCCCGGTCATAAAATACGAAAGTATTGCGGTTGCTATGAATAATAATATAAACCAGATAAAGTTACGATTGAATAACAGAAACACAATAGTATTATGTTTAACGTTATGCGATATCACGATAAATTACATTTGAATAAAAACTTTGTTCAAGTCTTTGATGAGAAGAGAAAGTTGTGGGTATGAAAACTGAAATTAATCTAGATAAAACTCACGCGTATAATGTTTTGAAACCGAAAGTATTAGACAAATATGTAGACGGAAAAACGTTAAGTTTTTTAATATAAATTATTTTTTTATATTATTATTCTATTCGAATGAATTACTTTCGAGTTATCCCATGACGGGACGAGCAGATAAGGAATTTAAAAGAAATAATACCATTGATGTTGTTTGTATTATCACCGACACAACAAATAATTATTATAGACTTTAATTATAGTATAAGGTTATACAAATACGTTTCATAATAATAATATTATATATTATATTTTATAGAAATTCATTTAAGAGAAATAATTTGAAACCCTACAGTTTTAAGTTTCGGTATTGCTTGTAATTGTAAAATTTTACTAGGCACGTTCACGTTCGTAGTTATTTTTAAACGGAATACTTTAAGTTAACCATAATCAATTAAGAAAAGTTAAATTGAGTTAAAATATTTTACTTTTATATTTAGGATCTTTTTTTTTTTTAGAAAGTAATTTGAAATTTATTAACAATACAACTACATTGCGGTATAAAAAATAAAAGTACATATTATAAAAATTTATATACACGTGTTATAATAAATTTTTTTTATAAGAAAACAAAAATATCATAATGCGAATATAATTTTAATTTGGATTATCTATATTTACAATTTAAAATATGGATATTCGTTAAGGGGCCCGGTGCAGATGGTCCGATCGGACTTCAATCCGGCCTGTAAGAAGTCTTTCTCTTTTGAAAACAAAAATCAAAATCTAACCGTTTCATAAGGCTTGAGAGTTTTTCCCGTAAGTCGTATATTTTGTACATAAAACTCGTATTGGCACCGGGTATCTCTTTATAATGCAGGAATAATTTTATAAGTACGTTTTCTTTTTTAATGATATTACATATTAAAATAATTGATTAACGTTTAATTAAACGAACGAATAATATCATAGTCGTTATGGTATGTATGAAATAATAAAAAAAATAATTATTACGGGCATTTAATCCTAGCGAATAGGGTCTGCGTTTTAAAACTAAGAAGAACAAAACTCATTAAGAGAGATGGAATTTTGGCAAAGAAAACGAATTTGAAGAATATTGTATTCTATATAGTGTTGATACTACTCATCGCTTTATTCTTTATTCGAAAATATGATTTTGAATTCGTTTTGTTCCCAATGACCCAATAAAAGAAAAAAAATATATACGAATGACGCGACGTATATAATATAATATTGTTTATGCGTGTATATTGGCAACTAAAGTCTAAAATATTACGTTTCATTTCTACGTATATTTTTATTATACACGTTTCGGGTGGCAACAGTTATTATTGTTCTTCGAGGCGAAATGCCAAACAAAAATCGTACGATATATAATAAATTATAATATAATAACAGTTTGTTTCCGCGCTCGAACCTTAAATTCCGCAGCGAATTTAACGATTTTATTTACGGTTAAGAATTTCGGTTTTCCGTTCTGCTTACGATGGCGATGGCGTTAAATAGCTAATATATTAAAATAACGGTATATGGTATTCCTGTTGGTCGTTTGATCGACATGAATTTCTTGTGCGTGTCTTTCGCTAAGGGATGGATTGCGGTCGAAGGATTTCTCGCGCCCTTTAAAATAAACGACGACAAGATGAAACGACGGCGCGACTGTCGGACTCGATATTTAATATTATGGTTCGCTTATTGGCGACGAAAATAAATCGACATCGAATATAATATAGAAACCGTATTACGTTCGAATATCAATATATTATTATATAGCGTACGATTTGCGAGCAGAATTCTTAACGCGTAACGATAAAGAATTTTCGTTGCTGTTATCGCAGAATATTTTACTGTAATAATATAAATACGCGCCATTCGGTGAAGTATCCGACGTGTATTTTTCAAATATCCACAATTTAACTTTAATATATTGTTATAACGTATTTTGCAATATTACTAAAATCGGTTAGTTTTTTTTCTGGTTCGTAATCACGCCCGGACTATAATATTATATGGGTACACCGTATAAATAATATATGTATACTTTTTTTATTTTTTGGAATAACGAGAAACGTTTAACCTTAAAAATTGTATATTATTTATATGTTTTTCTCGTCCAAGGTCAGCGTGAATAAATTGTAAACTATATAAATAACTCTAGACGGTATTATTACGGTGACGTTATTATATTATAATACGATGATATCATCTATAAGGCATAAAATATATCGGTACTATTTTATGTAAATACGGTTTCATAACGACATTCTAGAAATCGTTTAGAGATCAATTTTATTGTTTTTCGTTCTAGGGAAAAGAAGAAAATTAGGTTACCGACTTAATATTATAAAATATACATCGTTTTGATATATTACAGAAAATGGAACGAATAAATAATATCGATAATTCTTCATTTGATTACCTCTACACGCAAGTAATTATTTTTATAAAAATCGAATTTAGTGCACAACACGTTTAATTTTACGATTTATAAAACATTTAATTTTTATAGGAATTTATTTAGTACCTATTACACACACACACACACATGTATACAGTATACACATTAAAAATTACTAATATTATTTTTTTTTTTTGTAAAACACAAATTATGAAATAAAAGTTTCAACTGACTAAAAAATTATTATAAACTTATAGCATACAATATATTTTACTAAACATTTTGTTGGCATTACTTTTTTATAGTAATATATGTATACAATTAATACTTTTACTAATTAAATGTAATTTGTATTGTATAAACATATATTTTTCATTTCAAAAATTAATTTTTTACCGTTAAATATATTTAATTTGTATAAATTAATTCGTTTTTCACCTTCTTCTTATTTTCATTTATTTGCATGAGCTTATTAGTGATTTTATGTTTATAATATTTCATTTTAAATTTTTATTGATATAACTAAATGTTAACTAAGAAAGAAAATAATAATAATAAAAAAAAAAAAAAATATATTATTTTGTTATCTACTAAATTACAATTTGATAATAAATTCCTATCTTTTTTTTTATAATATATTTCACAACATATTATATTAGTATTATTCGTGAACGCAAAATAATATAAATTCTTAAATTGTATGGGATAATATATGTACATTTTGACTTTATTTTTTTGCATAACAAAAACGAAACGTATAGAATAATTTTCTTTGTTGAACACAATGTGTGTATATAAATATAAAACAATTCTATGTTGGTATATAATATTTTTTGGCATAAAAAGTATTTCAAAATTATAAATATTAAAAAACAAACAATTATCGGCTTGACAGAATCATGCTCACTGAACCATTCTCATTGTCATTCTTTATTTATAGTTTGAAATATTGTTTTTATAATTTATGTTAATTTTCAAATGGGTGAGGTCAATGATAATTAAAAATGTATTTCAATTGATTGAATCCTGTGTTCTTAATATTTCTCTCGAATTATTTAACTCCTCTGATTATTTTCGTTAATAATGTTGTTAAGTTAATTGTATTTTTATTTTGTAAACATTTGATTATTATTTATTAATGGATTAAATATAAGTTATTATTATTAATATTATTATTGAATTAAGCTGATGAATATTCATTGTATTATATTTATTTTTGATCGAAAACGTACACTTGTATTAACATAATTTAGATGAAAAAAATATTTTTAAATTATCCTAATTTTTGTGTTAATTGTTTAAAATTATAATATTTATAGTTAATTATGATATTTGAATATTTTTTATTATTTATCAAAGCAGTCGTATAACTATTGATTATACAGTCGATATTATTATACCGCAGTAGGTAGATGAATAATTTAACAACATAACAATTTCCAAAAATGAACAAAATAACGTTCATTCACCGAACTTTAATATTGAAAATTGTAAAAATAAACGAACGCGATTGAACTATATTATACAGATAATAATATACATTTGAAGATCAAAAACGTGCGTTTATGTTTTTTTTTTTTTTATGTTTTCTCGGGGGTAGCATGGTGAAACCGGGAAGTGTATTCGTACGTATTTATAAATATAAAATAACGATATAACATTATATGTCGATGGTGTCGTCGTCTAAACGCGGTCGTCAAGTTCACGAGTCAGGTCGTGATAGAAACGGGCCATGACGCGGTGACCGAAGAAGTGGCCGGAGGGTATGGTTCGGCGCGTCAGTATATCGTGTGATGGTTTCGAATTAAAAGTCAAATTGTTTTCAACGAGCAAAAGCTCATTGTGAGGGTCGCCGTCCATAAATCATCGCCACTCCGCATTATCCGTTCGTCGACCTCTGCATCCGTCGTCCTCCGGGGCGCGGCTATTATCGCGCTGTACCGTATATACCCTTCGCGTTGCGGTGCCCTTGTCACATTTTATATTTCGGGTCGAATCCCCAACCGCCTCACGCTCTATAGGTGGCGATCGTTTTGTCCAGCAGCGCATCACACGGTCCCGTACGCTCCGACCCTGCAACTGCGTCCGGATTCTCAGTTTGTTGGGCGCCCGTCAAAGATAAATCGGCCTACCTACCTCAGCAGTTTTATAATGTTCTAGTTTAGACCATACCTACTTATGCGTGAGCCAACCTTTTACGCGTTGTGTGGGTGTGCATTACACGCTGAGTGACATGACACCATAATGGGGGTGATAAAATTGCGGGGCGGAAGAAATGTTAATGTTTCGAACGCCTCGGTGAAACGAGATTAGGAACTGAAACGTGACGATTATTCATCGTGGCTATATAAAGTCGGTTTTGGGCGTTGGAATCTTCTTCAAAAACAACACGAACGAAACGTCTTCCTCGTGCAGAAAGAAAGAGAGAGATAGAGAGACGAATTTGTAATCTACATATCGCGGATAAGCCAAGTTTCGTGTTTGGAATTCTTCAATCGTGTTTTCGGACATGTTTTTCGCATCGATTCTTTCTTAAATATGGCTCTCGTTTATTTTCGTACGAGACAATCTATAATAGTATCCTAATTCAAGATTATAACCGTAGATATCGGCCTCGAGTCGTTCGAAATTATATTACGTTTGACGGGATCCCTTCTTCGAACAGTTAAAATTTATTATAGGTAATAATTATTATTATTGTAGCAGGCATTCGATTTATTTTAACGTTAAACGAAAATGTAAATTCGATACGTTTATTACGTACAATTATATACATATTATAGTTTAATGATATCATTTCAAAACCGATAAAATATATTATATCGTGATGTTTATTAAGGGTATACTTAATTTGTTCCATTCAAATTCATTAACGTATTTTTCGGTTTATCAACGTTAATATACTGTTCGTGTAGCAATACGTTTAATATTATACGTTTATACTGCAATATAATATTGTTGTTTATGTAACATTAATAGAATATAATAATTATTATAATATTATTAATTTCTAAACGTATACCTAGCGTTATTCTAGTACTTATATAATGTATTTAAACTTTTAATTATGCGTCAATGTTGAAAAACGTTTATACAATTTTCCAATCTAACAAGAATATACTTTGAACTTCAGACCATAATATTTTAATTATATACAAAAAATAATAATAAAAAAAACAAAGTAATACGTTTAATTTAATTAAAGGAATATCCAATTAAAACGTTATTTTTATGTTAACATTATATGTTATATAAAGAAACGTTTATAAAAAAAATAATAATATACAATCACGTTATTTTAAATATAAATCATAATATTATATGCGAGTTTCAAAATTTTCATGACTATTTTTTTCTTAAGTATGTGTATTATTTTTTCTATCATTTATTTAAAATTTTAAAGAGGGATAAGATTTTTGTATCAATACATAACCGGAATGTATAGTTAATTTTTTAAATGTCTGGATGAAATTTTATTGTAGGTAGGTATAACATTTCAACAACACAAAATATAGACGAACATCGTTACAAGTTGTTAAATTTACATTAATATTGGTGATTATAACAAAATATTTAGATTGTTTTATTGTAGTATTATTATTTTTTGGTTTTATTAATGTGAAACGAAACACTTAATTATTAATATAACTATGCCAATCTATATTTAGTTGTAAAATAAGTAATCAACTTTATGTTTCGTATACATTGTCAGAATATCAGTAAAAAAGTTTTTATCGAAACTCGTTGAAAACAATAAATAACTGCAGTGAAAAAGAGATGCCCAAGTAAAACTTTTGTATTTTTGCGATTAATCCGAAGAGTTGGAACAATAATTAAATAACTTGAATCATAAAAATATAATAATAAATATTTATAAAATATGAATATTGGATTCTAATTTAGTAGTTAAAACGTTATTTCTTGCTGGCAAAGTGGCAATGAAGGTATTATTTTATTTCTGTCAATATAATAGGATAATAATAATATTACTTATTAAAATACTTGAAATTATTTATTTTGTGTTTAATTAAAACTTAAGCATAACGGTTTATAAATTCTAAAGTTTTTAAAATTACACTTTTAGGCAAATTTATTGTAAGCAAAAAATATTTATAATCAACATTGTTATTATACCGTTAAAAAATTTAAAACTATGAGTGATTAATAATCCATTAAAAACTTTATATTCTTGTTTTTAATACAATAATAATTTTGAAAAATAAAAAACAATTTTTATAAATATATTATTTTATTATTTTATTTATTAAAAATCCATAAATTTTCAAAGCGACTCAGAGTATATTATTCCAATAGAATAATGTGTAATAAACTAATAACAATAAATATACTTTAAAACAATAATAATGATGTATATTTACACATGACTACATTTTGTTATAAATAGAAAAATGCGTCTCTTTGACTTTAAATGATTTTAAGTCATTTTTTTTCTGCTAAGTATATTTATTTTTTTATTTTCTAAAAGTGTTAAAGTTATTTTATATAGATGAATGCTCATTTTTATTTCGTAAATTTGTTTTAAGAATTAGGTCAAATTCCACGTAGGTACCCAACATAAATACGCATATACGTCAACGGCGGTCACAGGGATCATGTAATGTATTTGAGGCATACTGTATGCGGACGAAGAGAAACGAGCATTAACGAATATGATTTTCGAATTCGAAGAAAAATCGACAAGCCAAGTGTGTTCCCGGTATGTTTCTTTGTATAATAATACGGATAGAAAAAACGTGTTACTAACACAAACCGTATAACTTTATTTCTTACGTTTTCGTAACGCTCCGATGTTAAATTTGCACCCTGTATATCACGCGGCGTATGTACGAACAACAAATCTATTTTATATTATCGAGAGACCGAGACAGATAGAGATCTCTCTCTCTCTCTCTCTCTCTCTCTCTCTCTCTCGAAAGAGAGAAAGAACTTTGAACAGATCGTTATGAGAAAAAAATAATTCTGCGAAGTTTTCTATATATTTTTTCTGGTGTAAAATAATAATAATAATGCATTTGTACCGCCATTTGCAATAATATAATATGAGGCCATTTGTGAGCAATATATCAAGATTAAGTATTGAGTATTTATTTTATGCGGTTTATACAAATATCATGGGCGACTGTTCGTTCGGAAGTCGTTTTTAACAATGGAATAACGGAACGGACAAAAACGCCTTTGATAAAATTTATTTAACTCGTACGCGCATATTTTATATAAGTGTACACGCGAAATTCCGGATGATGACTTTGGGATACGTACAAAGTTATTGTATTTTATTATTATTACTATTATTATATTTGTAAACCCGAGTTACATCCCTTTGGCACCGCATTTTATACTCGGTTCTTATGTATATAGTAATGAATTGTATCTTTCGTCAAACGTAATTCGTTAATTTTTGAAATTTAATACTAATAGCTTTTGAGTGTAAATAAAACATAGTTTTATATACTCTAAATCTAAACACATTACGGGCACAACGTTCTCTTGTTTTTCCTTGTCGAATCGTCAAAATAATTCATTAAGTAATGTCGGATAAATGTTTTGGCCGAGTGAGATAGATTTTGTACTGTGGAAAGCTTTTGAATTCGAACACGGGGATGTTTGACGTACGAAAACAATTTAAAAATACTTCAACTATTCTAGAAAGAGAGAGAAAGAGAGAAAATTCGTAGATTTTCGGACACACGAAAATACTTTGTAATTCGTTTGCGTATGTTTTCCTATCGATTATCCCCTCTGGGTTTAAATGTTTAATATAGTTGGTCGGATAGACAAATATATTTCATCTTCTTATAAATTAACGCTGGTAATGCTTTTATACTAGGTCGGCTTTTGTGTAATTCTTTATATTATTTGATTTATTAATTAAAAGTATCCCGTCTCATCTAGACGATTATAAGATTTTTTTTTTCTTTTTTGAAGGACTTTAATTAGCTTTTACAAATATTATTCAACGAGCAGAGAGAATAAAAATAGATTATAATTGAAAATATTTCTCGTCTACTCGAATAATAATTATTATTATTATAACATGGAAATAAAACGTCCACAAAATAAACATAATAATTATTATGAATAAATGCAAGTATGACTTTTAAATTGCATAAATATGTAACGAGTTATAAAAGTTATAATTCAAACATTAAATTTATTGATGATATGAACCTATAGTCTATATATAATAAATTATGGTATAGAGATATAATCATTATTCAGATATTATTGTAGTTGATATTTTTATAACAATATGTTAATTGTTGTGTACATTTATATTGTATTTTCATGAGTTTTTTTTAATATTTAATTAAAACTATTCTGGAATAAATATATACCAAAAATGTTTTTGTTGTAGCTCACGAAGGGCTTTGTGACATTTGTAAATGTTTAACAATAAAACTAAAAATAGCTGCTTAAAATCTTTTTTCTTATATTATTGTAAACATAAATCTACCATAATTTATTTATGCATATAAAAAGTGAAACGTGAAATAAATACGTCATTTCAACATGGAATTATGATTATATGAAAATATGACGCGTTTGGTATTCTTGATTTAAAAATGTAGGTTTATCGTGTATATAAGGAGATTTAATTTTTTGAATTATTTTATTTATATTATATTTCCCGTAGAGCTATAAAACAATTTTCATATTATTTTGTCGTTCCTATATTGTTATTACTTGTTTTCATACTTTCAAGTGAAAGACACATTATATTGTAAGTTATCACAATGTTATATTATTCTGAAAATATAATATTATATTATACAATAATAAAAACCACGGTGAATTTATTTCTGTTCGCTATCTTTCTTATCTATTTTCGAATAAAACTTTACACGTTTTTCAGACAAGTGTTCAAATAGTTTTGGTTAGAACAAATTAAGAGCATTATTAATTTATTTTATATAAAGTAATATATATACTTTTTTTTATGTTCCTTTATGGCATTGTATTTTTGGATTATTTCAATTTATCGAATAATAATGATTGTAATATTGACTGTAATTATTTTAAGTAATATTTTGCGTTCTTAATTGTATATTATTATGCACATGCCTATATAATAATTGTATTTAAGTACATAAAAAACATGTTTTTAAAATTTTAGTTATATAATCAAATTATGATGGTATTAAATAAATATACAATATATATATATCTGGCGAAAAATTCTAAAACTTATACTTACTTCTTCTGCTAATAGGTAAAAAAAAAAAAAAAAAAAAAAAAAAATATATATTTATTTCTCACGATTTTTTTTATAAAATCTTTTTTCGGAGAGATTCATTTTATTGGTAAACACACATATATATATCAAATAAATGCATTATAAAAATTGGTTTTTTATGATAAATTTATCAAAGTCAAAATTAAGTATGATAATAACATGTCATAGACAGTCAAAAATATTTCAAGCAGAAATAAATATAATATAGATTATATAATAAATTGATTATAATTTATACATGTAATATTAAATATTATGTAAATGGAAGTAATTAATTAAAATGTAAATAACGAAATTATATATATATAGGTATATAAAAAAACGTTAAAAACCATAATTTTATGCTTTTCGTGATTTAATTTATCAATTATTTATTTGTGTAATAAATTAATAAGTTTAGCAAAATATGTAAACAAAATATGAAAATTAATATAAAATATTATTATAATTATATATGGGAATAAATTCAACTATAATAATGTAGGAAGCTTATTAAAATGTTAATATTTCATACCTATGTATAATGTATTATAATATAAAAGTGAATAATAATAAGTTGGGAATTAAATAAATAAGATATTTCCAAATTAGAATACGAAAATATCAGAAAAACTTGAATAATATTTGTATAAAATATAAAATATTAAAAGTAGTTAAAACTGAAATATTGAAATAATATTTAAATTTAGTTCAGTTAAAATGTAACATATAATTTTTCTACTTATTTCTATAACATTTTCGTTTATTTTAAATTCCATTTCATTAATTGTTGTTAAATATGTATATTTACAAAATTTACTATTTATCTTAATATCTTAGTGTAAACTGACCGTAAAACGATGTTTTTAGTACTTATATAAAAGTACCTAATGAATTTTATTTTTGTTCGAATATTATAAATAATTATTAGAATAAAATAGAAGAAAAATAGTATTAGACATAAATCACAATACTTAGATGTTATTTAATAATTTTGTCGTATTACAAATTTTAATAATATGTGAATATGTAAGAATATGGATATTTTTTGTGATATTAACGCACAAATAATAACGAAATACGATTTATACTAAATATAATAATTAAGTTAAATTCATATTATTTTTATATATCATATTTGGATATAAATACCTAACTTTACAATATTTACGTCTAGTCATTGAAAACAAAATATAATCAGATTATTTGCTTTAGTTTTAAAGAATAAATATTACGTATTATTGTATTTAACATAATACAACATCGTGTATATTATCTGCATTGCGTATTATCTGTATTTGAATTTATGGCATTTTACGTCTCGTGTGTCACGTGCGAATTTCGTCCGATTGGCCCATTAGAACGAAGAGATAATATTATTAATACCAGTCGTAAATTATTTTCTATCTCGACTAGAACCATATACGATAATGATATTATTATAACTACAATAATAATTGTAATAGAAAATTGATTTACGATCGTTGTATTTTTTCGCTCTATAAAATGAATGAAATCGACTAGTGTAAAATGACGTTCTTTAAAGTAGGTACACACAACTTCTTTCAAACAATAATGTAAATTTACTGGAAATCACAGTTATAATAAATTTCAAATATCTTCAGTCGTACTTTTACGTTATATATACGACGAATCGTATTATTTTTTATGTTATTTCCCCTCACCACCACCCATCATTTAACATATTTTATGTATGATAAGTATTTTATACTCATACGGGCCAAAAATTTGCTATGATATTATGAAATATAATACGAAAGATTTTTATAAAACT
This sequence comes from Tetraneura akinire, assembly GCA_021307375.1. Classification (NCBI taxonomy): domain Eukaryota; kingdom Metazoa; phylum Arthropoda; class Insecta; order Hemiptera; family Aphididae; genus Tetraneura; species Tetraneura akinire. Next base: position 21,706,567 of record JAIUCT010000007.1, on the reverse strand, counting down.
AATATATTTATTATGCCGAAGGTATTTTTTTCGACCAGTATTTCGCGGTATACTTAAAACTCGACCAACCAAAGGTTCTCAGGACACTCCCTCAGAACACAAATTAGATTAAGGACGAGTCCCTTACAGTTCCACAGGGACGTCGAGATTAATTCAGTTTTTGTGGGTGTATACGTATAGAGACTATATATATATAAAGTCATTCCATCTTAATACGATTATGGATAAATAGATTTTTTTTTTTAAATTTATAGGTCAGCATAGAAAACGCGTTTTTGAATAATTAATCGTGTATTTTACAAAAATCTATTATTTCATGCGATAAAATACGACACATATCCATACAGTAATGTATTGATTAAAATCCTATATATGCTGTATAGTAGACTACAAAAGATGAATGGTTTCTGCTCATGAATATTTCATAAAACTCGGTTTTTATCGAACAAAAAGTTACACATAGATGCGTCTGAAAACAAGTATTATTTCTGTCGACGTATTTATTTTAGTATTTTTAGATTCTGAGCGAAGCGAAGAATGTATTGGTTTTACAATGATGTGTGATTATTTTTTTTGTTTTTT
>JAIUCT010000007.1:21618512-21705885 GCA_021307375.1 Tetraneura akinire | reverse complement strand
TTTTTTTTTTTTTTTTTTTTTTTTTTTTTTTTTTTTTTTTTTTTTTTATGTCTGTGTACAAAAATACTACCCGAAATAATGCTCCGATTTTCACGAATAGGGTATGTTTCCGGTAGCAAAGTGAACGTAGTTGGTACTTTACTTAGGTCATTTTTTGAATTTCTCAAAATTGACGCTATGCGGTAGAAAAAACGGCGAAAAAATGACGAAAAAACTGCATTTTTCGCGAAAAATGAAATTTCGACGAATTCGATTTCTATATTTCACGATAACTCAAGCAATTTTTAAGATAGAGACCTGAAATTTTTTTTGGATGTTCACATAGCTACTATATATATGTGGTATAATTTTGGAAACGTTACATTAATTTTTCTCCAAAATATAGGACTTTGAATATTTCGTAAAATTCTCGTTTTTACGTATATAATGTGTGATAAAATTGTCAATTTTGGGTATTCTGGTCTGAAAATTTTACTGAAGTATACTTACATATTACTTAACATCATACTAAAATATTAGAAAAATCCATTGTCAAAATTTTTTTTTATAGCCGTTTTAAGTTGATATTTTTAGGAAAACGAAAATCTTAGAATTCATACGTATAAATAAATATTCTGAAAACACTTTTACTACCCGAAATAATGCTTAGATTTTCACGAATAGCGAGTTTCAGATGTAAAAGTGGATGTAGATGGTACTTTATTTAGGTCATTTTTCGAATTTTTCAAAATTGACTATAAGCGGTAGAAAAAACTTCGAAAAAATGACGAAAAACGGCATTTTTCACGAAAAATGAAATTTTGACGAATTCAATTTCTATATTTCACGATAACTCAGGCAATTTTTAAGATAGAGACCTGAAATTTTTTTTGGATGTTCACATAGCTACTATATATATGTGGTATAATTTTGGAACCGTTACATTAATTTTTCTCCAAAATATAGGACTTTGAATATTTCGTAAAATTCACGTTTTTTACGTATATAATGTGTGATAAAATTGTCAATTTTGAGTATTTTAGTCTGAAAATTTTACTGAAGTATACTTACATATTACTTAACATCATACTAAAATATTAGAAAAATCCCTAATCTCAATTTTTTTTTATAGCTGTTTTAAATTGATATTTTTAGTTCAAACGAAAATTATAATCTGACTGAACTTCGCTCAGAATCGTTTTTTCGAATGCAATGGTTTATCATTGCATTCAAATTCTAAGTAAAATTAAACGCTATGATCCGCACACCTGTATCCTGTGCGGCAGGAGTATCAGCTCTTTTTTTTTTTTTTTTTTTTTTTAGTAATATATGCACGGATGAATTTTTTTTTTATAAAAGTACACAAAATAATTATTTTACCGTTATTGTGTATGAAAATTGAATAATAGTGGTAAATATTTATTTGTTACGTCATAATTATTGCATTTATGATTATTTAATTTTTACATAATTTATGATGATTAAAATTTCGTGTTATAAATAATATCTCATACGAATAACAATTCAAATACGACACGTACAATAAATTCTTACTCGTTCGTTGTAAATTTTAAACGTTTATACATTTTTCAATAATACAAATAATTAGAAAAATATTTTTAAGTGACCAGACCTAGGTATATTTTGTGGAATACATTTAAAACGTTTTAAATTATGTCACTTAGTTTTCAAGGGTAGATGATATTGAAAATGTGCATTTCGTAGCTGTTTTCTTATATTCCCAGTCATGAATTCACCCTTAAACTAGGTTATTTAAACAGGGTGTGTTTACTATTGAGATATGATAACACATAATCGGTATTTCATACACTGGAGATTTATATTGTTTTTACAACAGAAACACAATAAACGGAATATTAAAATCATCCTATTGGATGAAATGAAAAAATAACTCATAACTATATAACACATTATCTATAATGAATATAAGAATTTTACAATATTTTTTTAGGATAATATTATTTATAGCATGAGATTGCGATATATTTTTTTATATCATAAAACATGGTTTTGGATTTAATTTATGTGCTATGCATATGTATGTAATCCAACGGGTATGTAAGGTATAGTGTAAAATTATAAAACAAAACACAGTGTGCCATAGAAAATAATTTTTAACTACGAGAAAGTAACATAATACACTTTCGATTTAATATCATCCGTCTAAAGTGTCACTATCAAATGATGCAATTACACATTTCCCAATTTAAAATGTAATACGATACATATAGTTATAAAGTCGTTATTCCTGATCATAAAAAAAAAAAAGATTCATTATAATTAATATTGACTATAGCAGTAAGATTTATAATAACTCATATTGTTATAGCCGTACTATAGTGTAGTTCCACCTAGCATACCAATCATGTACATTTTAAATAAATATTATGTTATTTTTATAAATTTATTCTTTTAGTAATAATATCAATAAGAAAATTGATAAAAGAAAAAAAAATAATAATATGAAAATAATTGTATGATATTTATAAATTAATTGATGCTTTAAGTTACTTAAGAGAGTGAATGAGTTGTTATTTTTAATAAAGTCTTATTATGAAACATTTTATTTTTTATTTTTTAAGTACCTAATTTAAAAATTAAATATTTCGGAATATAATTACGTTACCAAGTAATGTAATTAATTAGTAAGTAAAGTACTTACTTCTTTTGATGGATTTTTGTTATCTGTATTGCCAAAATAAATAATAAACACTCTTTTTTTGTTAATTATTATTATACTAAAAGTAACTATATCTCACTTTCGATAGTCAATAATTAATCTTGTTAAAAAGGATTTCCATTACACTTTTTTTAATAAGTATTTTATAATTTATTTTTATTTTTAGGTTTTGTTTTTAATAATCCGAAAAAAATTAATTATCTCTTTTTATCACTTATTTAGATTTAGTTTTGCATTTTTATTTACTTTACATTCATTTATACCGAATTGGTCTATTTTCGATCTTTATCTTTATCTTGGATGCCGTTTTTATGCAAACACCTGAACTTGATTTTACGAAAACTCAAGAACAAATATAAACAGGCAATAAATAAATTCTTGGATTGTAAATACTCAATGATCGTTTATTATAGAAGTTAAAATAAAACAGTTACTTATATTTCCAGTAAAGTAAAGAATGTGTTAATTTAGAAAATACGAGTGCTTTATTTTTACTTTAAATGATTTGGAGAAGCAGTAGTTTAATAATTGTATTTAAAGAATAGAGATAAATAACATTTTATTAAGAATTAAACAAATATTAAGTTTAAATGTGGTTATTTTTAGATGCCAGTAAGTTGTTCATTCCTAAAATTGAATTAAATTACTTTTAAAAAAAATACTAAGATAATATAAGATCTATAATTATAAAAAAGTGTATTTTAATTTAATCTGCGAGACACAATACATAAATTTGTAATAAAATACATAAATTTTTTTTTTTTAATTGAAACAATTATTTTATTTTATTTTTGTTGGATGCGATTCAATTTATTTATGTCAGAAATCAGAGAATCGAATATACCTTTATTGATAAGATAATAAATTAATTTTTATTTAAAACACACATCACGTAATATGTAAAATTATCAACACACACACACGATTTTTCTTCTAAGTTAACGTAATCAGAAGTTTAATAATATAAATATAATTAAATATTTTTTACTTATTACGATTAATATTTTAGTTTAGATATTTGACAAGTTTTACTGAAAATAAGATCATAAGCGTTTTGAATTACAGTAGTCTGTATTACCTATGCAATATTATGCGCATAATATATTGAACCATACCAGCTGGATATGAATATAATAATAATAAATCATAATATATGAATGTATCACAATAGAAAGTTTGTACGATTTAAAAATGTAGTTATTAATGTTGCTTGGAAAATTAAGAGAAAACAACACTATAATAATATAATTTAAGACGTGTATTGTAATAAAAGCGATTCTATACACGTTATAAAGTTATTGAAATATAATTATGAAATTTACAAAATCGATACGTGGTGATAATATTATAATGTGTGAAAATAAATTAGTTACCTAATTAAAGTTATAATAACGTATTAATTTTTTGGTACACATTTAAGAAATATCTTATTCAGTATTCAGATGACAGGATTATTGTTAAAACATCATTCCTAGTCAACAATAATTAATCACAATATATTATATTATCATAACATTGATGGAAAAGTAAAATTTATAATATTGTGTATAATAACATAAATTGTTTATAGACTAATATTAAATTTATATTTGTATAACTAAACAATATTGATACAATTCTCATGACAAGGAATATATAATCATATTTATTTGTATATATAGTTAATAAATTAATAAATTAATCTTGTTCACTATAATATTGATAGGTAGGTACTATCTTCATTGCCACGATTACAATATAATATACAGGGTAGGTAGGTATATCGTATGTATTATACGTTGATGATGATGAATTATGGTAGATATTATACGTAATTAATCGTTATATTATATTATTATTATGATGTATTATGTTTATAGTACCTTTGAACCATAAGGTGCTTACAAATTAGAGATTATTAATTTTGTTTTGTTAACATTTTCTAAAATTGTTTCATTCGTTTTGAATAGAAATAATAATATTACGTACGAAGTTTGTTGAATTTCTAATGCTATTATATATTACAAACATAAAAATAATAACGTTAACACAATAAGAAAATATAAAGAAATGTGTTTAATTTTGTTTTTAATTGCCACTTACCAAATGCTTATTATAATAAATGGAAATTTTAAAAGTTTAGATTTTATTTAAGGGCATAATATTACTGTACTGAATTTAGAAACTGTAAATACAGGAATCTGTAAAATTTGAAATTTGAACCTAAATAATATTAGTTAGTTTATCTGGAATCATAATAAACAATATTATTATTTTGACAAAAGTAATATTAATAATTAATGTATTTTGTATATAGTTATTTCACAAAATGAACAAAATGTACACAAAGTATTTTTATTTATGAAAACAAATTAGAAAATAACAAATTGTTACTAGTGTTCTTTTGTTAATTAATTATACTAACGGACCATTTTCTTTTGACTAATTAATAATTTATACTTTTAAGTAACGACGAAGACGCTCACGTTATTGATGTTACGTAAAACTGTTTTTTAAACATTATTCAATAAACTTGTGGCTAAATTGAAAAAATAAATGTGATTACCTAACCTAATGGAATAATATTACGAACAACAAAAAAATACCAAAATTCAAGATAATCTTTTCATTTAAACTTTTACAAAAAAAATTTAATTTAAGATTGATTACATTTTTACCGGTACTCGTAGGTACCATCATGATGGAGACTGGAACTATCATCAATTATTAATATTACTGCGTATTACTCGTATAACGTACAGGCGTCATATAAAATATAATTACTATCGAATATGTACTTATAATATTTTATCAAATATGGAAATATTTTTTTATAATTTTTCTTTATAAAATATTATTTTATCACACGTTAATTCTATATAGTAGGTATTTAAAAAGTTATTAAAACGTCAATTATGATTTTTTTTTTTATAACTGTTAAATTGATTTTTTTATGATTATGTTACTCATTAAGTGAACTTTATTTATACTCGTATAATACGTACCTAAGTAATATATTCTACGCGCGATAAAAGAAAAATATAATATTATAATGGAATTAATTTTTATATTTTATTTAAACATTTGATAATATTCATTTTTTGGTATATGAATTCAAGTTTAATATTACCATGCAAATATCGTTATTACTTTTTATTGATTTTTTTTATTATATTTGGTCATAAAATTACTTTTTATAATATAAGAATACAGTAGGTATAGAAATATTGTTTGAATTTTATTATTCAATATTAAACCTATCAGAACATTGTAGATTAGGTTTTATATTATGTATATAGTAATAATATGTGTATATCGATGAACTCATTTCCATTTTTCCTGTATACCAAAATAGTAGTAAATGTATTTTATTAAATGTGAGTGTGATTCAATTTATATCATTGAATATGTAATTTTTGAAAATTTTATCACGTATAAATTTAAATAGTCTTAACACCTTTATCATTATTGTTTGAATGAAATATATATGTGAATAAAATAAATTTTTATATGTTATAATAATATAATAATGATTTAATTTTAATTTTTTTGTTAATTTCAAAATCTGATTATATAACATAAGATAATTTCGCCCAAACAGGAAGATTATTTGATTATTAATATAAGTATTAATTATCTTTAAAGTAGTTATAGATTAATATTCGTGTAATGTGGTAACTTGTAAGGTATTTTGTTGTAAATATAAACCGAACTACAGAAGCATTAATTACCACATCAACTGGAATCTAATATTTGGTCTATTAAGAAGGTTTATGCTTAAGCTTAGCAATTATTATATATTTATTTTTTATACGTATTCATCAGCTATAATGCGAAAGAAACATAATATTTTACATTCTATTTTAATGCCAATAGATATAATATTATAGTTGTTAGATGCTCAAATTATAATGGAATTTAATAAAAATGTTAGATAAAATTATATTTATTTAAATTATATATCAAGCAGACATACATATATATAATATTATTAAAAACAATTGATATCGAAAATTGATACTGTTTTCAAATATGTAGTTATAATTGGGTAGAAATATGAAAAATACGAATACAATGAAAATAAGAATAACTTATAACTTGATTTGCACTGATGATGGTAATTTTGTTATCAAAATACGTATATTTGCTTAAATAAAAGTAAATTTTTTTGTGGATTTGGGTTTTTATTTATTTAAATATATTATCCACAAGTCAGTACTCCAACAATAAATAAAATAACTTGAGATGTTACTTAAAAAAAATAAAATAAATAAAAAAAAAAAAATATATAATATTATTATATGAAATAAGTATAGATATTAATAACCATTATCGATAAATCAAAATGATGTATGGACTTCGTTGCTGGTCGAATAATTTTAAATCCATATATTCCGATTATATATCTTTTATAAAGTATATTTGACATGTTTTCTAGAATGTGGAAAAATATACCATCGACTCAATGCGTCCTAAACATTCAAAGAAATCCATCTCAGAAACGTACACTATATATATGTATTATATACACTATCGGTGTGTCGAGGATATAATATAGAATATGGTTTTAGGTATGGTGCTCTTTTATTTTTTTTGGTAAGCACTCGCGAAAATAAAAATTAAAGGCACGGATAATAATAATATATCTCGCAAACGATAATAAACGAACCGTTAAGTCTGTCAGTATTTTATTTAGACGGCTGCTGTAGTGCCAACCATAAGTAAATCCCCTATTTGTTCTTACGGTTCAGTTCACATTGGATGCTCACACAGTTAAGACCAATCATCTATAATAGTAAATACTTTGATCGGCAGTGCAAACATCTTATTAAATGGTCAGATTATGATATAGTTTATTTTTACGGTCAAGTGTTGAGAATGAAACAAAGCATATTATTATTATTATTATTATTATTATTATTATTATTATTATTTACCATAAGTATAATGAATACGAACTAGAACTAATTTTTAATCTATTAGGAAAATATGATAGACGGTTAGAATATTAAACGTGTCGAAATTGTCAGAATTATTTCGGTTAAAAATATAATAATATATTCTTTTTCCAAACATCAAAATAATATTATTTTATTATTTTATTATGTATTTTCCTCAAAAGAATTGTTCTAAAGTTAAAAAATTAAATATTAATTAAAATAGCATATTTTATAGTAATTTGTTACATTAATATATTATAATTATACAATGGGGAAAAAAATATTTAATTTTAATATTTTACGAAGGAATTTTGAAAACGTCTGCATTTTGTTTTCTCCCCAATAACACTTATATAAATATATATTTTTTATATATATATATAAAAAAAACAGCGTACAATAACAGTAAAAAATCGTAAAAGGATACTTCCATGATAATATTATATATATGAGTATATAATAATATGTGGTTTTTTAAGTGTCAAGGAAGACAATTTTAAATTTCTTGCATTGCATATGATTATAAAATATGACGGTTTATATTATATATTACGCGAGTTCCGAAATTTCGTGGCGCGATGCCCAAGGGAAACACTAGATTTTCAACGTACGAGTTAACGCGTTTATTATACGCGTTACTTCTATACATCCGTAGTGCATATTATTATACATTACGCATACGTATAATAATATACCTAATACGCGTAGTTTTAATATAAAATTATGATTTTTCTTTTAAAAATGAAAATTATCGAGATAATATATTCGAAAACGTATCCGCGTGATAATAATGTAATATATTATATATAGGTTAGGTACGCAACGCGGTGTAAGCCGAAACCCGTTAAGGCGTTCGCTGTGGTAATTCACGAATAAATTACAACAAATCAATCAGTACGATGGCAGTTAATCCGATCTCAAATATTACGCTGATTCATTAATATAACTTGATGTTGTTCTGTACATTGTATAATATTATTATACCGGATTTATGCATGTGTATACAACGACGTGAATAATTCTATTTAAACCATAGATAGTACGTATATGGTGTTTAATGTTTATATAGTCCATTAGACGGTCGATATCAATACGGATTTGTCGAGAGCAAATGTTATATGTATAGTACGTATATTAAACGCATAATAATATATTGTGCGCGTATTATACGACACTTCAAAATGAGTTATTTTTCGTAACGTAGCTCTCGATTTTATAATATTATCACGTAAATGACTATAACTAAACAGAGGTCTGAGTACTTTAATATAGCTCTTTGGATTTTACCCATAATATACGATATGATATGACATCGTTAAAACAATCGAGTTGTGAAGTTGTATCGTATATCATAATAAATAATAAAATACAACGTGTTATAACGTCATCGGGATATTTCATTTGATTTTTGATTAAAAACTACCTACCCTAAAAACAAAGGCGTTAAGCTTCTATAATAATAACAATAATAATAATAATAATAGTAACGCAACGAAAACGTGTAATGAGAACTTGTTTATTTTTCTGGAAAACAATAATATCCTTCCAAAAGAAAAGTATCCCCAGTCCGACCCTCATACGCGGACGTACAATAATATTGTTATTATTAAATTTAACGGTGGCGCACGCTCACACAAACAATAAGGTTATACTGTAAATAATATCTACTATAATAATGTATTGTATAATACACGCGAGTTTTTGTTTCAATTAAAACGTGCGACACCTCGGAACAATAAATCCGAGTTAATTGTTTCCCCTTTGCTGCGCGTACGGCCTTTTATGATGAGGGGAGGTGGCGAGTCCATTTACGATCTCCTGGATCTCGGGGATTATAATGCCATAAGAGTATACGAACGAGAAAACGCGCGACAAGGCCGAGGTGAGACGTCGTGCGAAGTTTTTGGACAAGTTCTTCGAGATGAGTTGGCGGTTTCAAAAAAAAAAGTCCGACATTCTTCGGACCGTGGTTCCGGCGCTCCTCCGCAGCAATATCGGTCGCGGGTGTGTACACGTGGTTAAAGTCGAGAATACGACGACACCGCCGCCGTTGCCCACACAGACTTCGGAGGGTGTATATTTTATTATTTGGACTCCGGAGCCAAGAAACCGTAATAATAAATGGTTTTTCTGCCGTCCTACATTTACTTGGCAACCGGGGAAAGATAAAGTTTATTTTTCTCTTCCCACCGTCGCCGTGTATGGTATACACGTATATATTATTATACTGTACGAAGACACTCCCGGCCATTATACCTTCGTCCTGTCCTCTTCCCCCCGCCCCATGACCGCGACGAGTCGCCGACGAAAATTGTTATTACTCCAACGCGTGTATTTTACACGTTTCGTTATTGTCGACCGAGGGGCGGCGAATATCATGTCTGAAAAATATATCGAAACATCGAATCACTATAATAATATATTACACACACACAGACAATATTATATCCGTGGATACTCACGTGTCGAGTAATAACGATTTTTAAATATTTTTTTTTTCGCGTTTTTCCGACGTATTACTCGTATACTAACGTATATTATTACACTTGCACTCGGACCGTATTACGTTAAAATACGATATATCTCCCAGTTTCGTACAATGCTCTCGACCCTCCTTTCACCCTCGCACATTACACGCTCCGGTACGTATATAATATATTATCTGTACTTAACGCTTCCCGCCGAATATCCGAATATTATTTGCATTTCGTACCCTCGTAATAGTGCCAGTTATATCATAATAATAATAATAATAATAATATGCACGAGGGTATTTAGCTTTAACCTTCGGGGAGGTTTTTTTGTTTTCGCGGAAAAATATTTTCCATCCTACCCGTCTGCAGATATTTTTTAGTTTTCATAGTTCTTATTTATTTTACTTTGTTTTCATATAATAATATTATTATTATTATTTGTACCCCGTCGAACCGACCGCGTGACGCTCCCGTCGTTATAATCATTATCGGATACCCGCGTTCAACCGACCACAAAAGAACTTCGAAACGTTGCGAAAGAACAATATTTCATTTTCTTATCTCCCCGCAATATATATATATATATATACTTATATATTTTTCTCCCGTAACCGACACGCGTTAATCGTTTCACCATAATGCGCATAACAATGCGCATCCGTTTTAAAAATTATAATTGTATATAATTTTGCGCATTATACAACGGACATCGTCGTTTATGAACTTTAATTTCGCCTCAAAGCGAGGTTAAGTATTTCGTATACCTATTATATAATGTATATTTTTTTTTTAAAGTAAAGTAATAATTAAAAACTTAAATATTAATTATATTGTACTCGGCACGTGTTCGCGTCATATAATTATTATGTTTAGTCGTTAAATTTTATTTTTATATTCGCTTGTGTTCTGTTATAATTCTCAAATTCAGTCTACGGTTGGTCTCGATATCATAAAACTATCAATTTATTGATATTTTTAGTTTAGTATTCGTAAGCAATTTACCGGAAACCTTTATCGAATGCAGTCGGTGGCCTATCGTTGAGTTCGGGTGTTATAACGATAGTAATAATATCGTCCATTTTCGAATGTCGAGAATATGTTGTGGGCTGCGCGTGTTTCCTACTGCCAATAAAATTAAATGACTTGGTAGTATTATAGTGGCAGTGGCGTAGTTATGACTTTGTTCTGGGAAGGATAATTTTCCCACACCTTATTTAAAGTTTACGTTTGTTATTTCAATAGATTAGTAACTACTTTATCTGTATACACATTTATATTTCATAATAAACATAAAAAATATTGTTATATATTTAAGATTTTGAGCGAAATGAAAAAAATCTATTGGTTTTACAATGATGTGTATCTTTTTTTTTTTATGTCAAAAAGCTTTTTTTCTACCCAATATAATGCTCCGAATTTCACAAATAGCATATGTTTCCGGTTGAAAAGTGGATTTAGTTGGTACTTTATTTAGGTAATTTTTTGAATTTCTTAATATCGATTATAATATGCGACAGAAAAAATGACCAAAAAATGATGAAAAACTGAAATTTTCACGAAAACTGAAATTTTCGTAGTTTCAACGGTAATCACTAATCAGTAATCATTTATCATCACAATTAAAAAATCTGTTTCGTGCTGTGACTTAGAAATATCCAATATCATAATTTATTTAGTTGTATAGTATACATTGATGCGGCACCAGATTTTGCTTACTTAAATATTACGTACCACGATCGTCAGTACCATTGGTTCCATTAATTTAAAACTGTATTATTAATTAATACATATTAATATAATAATAACGTTATTAATATTATTATATTAGAAATGAATTCTCAAATTAAAAAAGAAATTACATAAATTTGTTTAGAATTTTTTCCATTACACACAATATCAATAATTATTTGATAAAAAATTGAGTTCTTATTGTTACGCATATACGAATGAAAATATTATACTAATAATCTAAAATAAAAAAAAATAAATTTTTCACTTATTTTTCACATCATTCGTTATTTCTTTTAAATTATTACATACGTCAAACTAATTTTATGTGATTATTATTATTATTATTTGAACATAAAAATAAAGCGTTTGTATTTTTTACAATATTTTATGTTTATCTTTCTATTAATTTGTTTTTATATTTACAATTATTAATATACATTATAATATAAATTTTTAATTTTATTTGAAATCATATATTTTTTTGTTATAATACATTTAAAACGAGATTTAAAAGTCGAAATCAATGAAAAAATATAATTCACAGAGTTTTTCATTTAGAGTTTAAAATTTTTTTATTGAGGTTAAACCCAACAACTTCCAGGAGATCATTACGACACTAAAGTAAAAAAACGAAAAATATGAAAATAAGCGAAAGAGTGTATTTATTGTGTAAGATTTATATACATAGACAATACACATCACTAAACTTTCCTTCAAATGTACAGGTATTTATACCAACAAGATGTTGTAACTTTCTGAAATTCAATTAAGCAATTTCAAATTTCGAAATTAAAACTGGAAAATTGTTCAACAGTTAGTAATTTTCATATACATCAGGCTACATAGTACATTATTATTATTATTTTATGAATGACTGCAAATGAATATTGTATCAAACTAATTAAAAAATTCGAATTTAATATAATTATATATAGAATATTATAATAATTTATTAAAGTACAAACTACTCGTATAATCCTAAAGTCGAAAAATATACGTATTGTTAATTTACAGAAATACGTTTTGGAAAGAAATATTTTAATTTAACTTTGTAAAATCTTCCGTTAAGTATACACGAATAAATATTGCATTTACTGATATTTAAAAAAAATATGTAATGAAGTAATTTTATATTTTCATATTTTTTAAAAAATATATTATAATATTATGTTGCCCATTAGAGAAGTGTACTTAAATTACAAAATAAACGCCATTCGTGTGAATATGAACGATATGTGCATTATTGCGGTGATGATTACATGAAAACTACTTTTTTAACATTTTTTTCTTTTGTTACATCATACAAAATTTTTATCATAAAAAAAAAAAAATAATAATCAAGAGAATAAAATTTTATGGATATTTTTTAATACAGGTTTTAATACATAATTATATTATACTATACATAATTCATACTGCAGAATGCTATTCTGTTTTTATATTTGTTAAAAAGTGTAAAATAATACGCTTATTTATGTTTCATTAAAATATAAATAGAGAAATTTTAAATTTAAATTAAAACAAACTTTTGCTTGATGAACGTAACCTAACCTAGCCTAACCATTGTTCATTTATATACGTATTGTATGCGTAATATTAAGTGTACTAATTAATGACTATTATGCTATTTTTAACAAATATGTTACAAATTGAGTACATATTTTTATTAATTAAACGAGAGATTTTATATAATACCTACTGTTTTACTAGGTTGATAAGTTAGGTAACATTAAATAAAAATATACAAAAAAAGAATAATATTTAAAAAAAAAAACAGATTTTTAACGATTCAGTCATTTGTTTAAGTCAGAAAAATTATTACACTTGTCTTTATAATAATATTATGTAAGTTGTCACACGACTTCCTAATTTTTATTTTTTTTTCCATCGAAGTTTTCTCTGTCAATTTTTTATCCTGATAATATATACGTCATACGCATAACAATTTTTTTTTTTTTTTTTTTTTTGGTCAAGTGTCTATCATTTTTGACTATAATATATGAAATAAATTTACTTCTTCTATATTTTCTGGTGACAGATGTAAATATTCAGAGTAATTCACATTGAAGGTTATATAACATGAAATTTGAGTGATAGTAATAAAATTCCAAAGTATTTGGCGTGAACGAAAAAACTTAAACCTAAAGCAATTTAAGTAATTGAATCGATATAAAGAAATCTAAAAAGAAGAGCGATCACAAGTTATGAATAATTCGTCAATGACGATAGATATTGAAGAAATATTATAAACTAATTAATTAGGTCCTGTGTTTGTTTAATCATTTTATTAAATATAATATGATTAAAACATCATATTATATAAAATAAAATTCGTGAAATAATTTAAATTTTCATAAATATTTACTAAAATTTTTTTTCAATTTTGAGTTTTCTAATATTAGTAAATACCTATCTAATTTTAGAATTGAGATTTACAGAAGAAAATAATTTAATATTTATATTTGTTATTATTTAATTATGATTAATATTTTACTTAAAATATTTTAAAACAATATTATATACTAAGTTATAATTAATAAATATATGATATATTATGATCTTTCAATATGAATATTATTATTATAAATATTTATATTTTATCACATTCGAAAATATAAATTTTATTTCAAAATAAAAATGGACTTATATAAATCTTAAAATATAACGGATTATTTTTAAGTTAAAACTTATAACAAACAACATATTGTTTTAATGCAATTTAACTGTATAAATTATTAAATTTTTAAAATTGGAACGAAGAGGTATAATATTTTAATTTAATGTGTGTGTATACGTTTAAACATATTATTACGTTCAATACCTTCTTTTAAATTTGATAATTCTAGTAGGTAGATTAACGTGATCTCAATATGTCCTGCCCACATCGTATAACCATTATAATAATAATTAGGTACCTATTAAAAATATTCACAGTTATTCATAACCATTAAATTATAATCTTGTTTCCATTGAAAATTCTGATACCTAATCCTTTTTGTCTTAAAAAATTAAACAAAGAATTGACTACGTGACCTCCTTAAAAATTAATTAAAATCAGCTATAATCCGTGATCGTTATTTTTTGAAGTAGGTAGGGTAAATAAACGCTTAACTGTAACACGTTATTATAAACTTTGATTTAATAATAATTCTATATTTTCTTAATTTGTTATTGTATTTCATAATTAAAGTTACAAAGTACATTCAAATAAAATTTTATTTTTTATTATTATTTTTTATTAGTCCGTTGTACAGTTTGTAATAACAGTAAACTTAAAATGAATTGCAACATACTGTACAAATTGTACAAACGAAACGTGCATAAAAATGAAAAATTAACGAAAATATTGTACAAAGAAAAAATTTTATCACCTTGAAAATTTATGATATTGTAAAACGTTTTTAATAAGTTTTAAACTATATTATTAATATCGATAAAGGTATAATTCCTGATTTAAAAAAAATACCGTTATAAAATTGAATATTTTATTGATATGATTTATAGGGGGGTACACGAAAAAATTTTTCGCGCAGTTATATTTTATAATTTACAAATAATTTTCAATCTATCGATTCTTTATGTCATTTTAGATTTTGTGCGAATCGAAAAAATCTATCGGTTTTTATACACGGAATGGATAGTATTTTATTTTTACATTATTTTCCATTTTATTATAATATTTAAATACGAGTACGTTTAAATAACGAAATAATAATAATAAGAATACAGTATAAGGCATAATATACGGACTTTTATGTATTTTTATTGAATATATTCGCGTTTTTTGACGCAGTAACTTTTTTTTTATTATTATTATTATTATTATTATTATTATTATTATTATTATTATTATTACATTCGGTGTATATTTTTCATGACGTTTGCAAAATTAAATTTTTTTTTTTTTATTTATGTTTTTTTAACTCCACAATTGAAACTTCGAGCACGTATACGGGCAATATATGTTTGATTCGATCAAAAATCGAATGGGAAATTTCCGTATCAACAGCAGGCAGCAGCCGAGTGTCTTATCACAAAGCAGTTATTTGCGTGTACGTTATAGAAACTGAATAATTCGCGGATATCCAAACACACGAATATAAACGTGTTAAATATAATTTATTAAACCGCTTTCAAAAATGAATCTAAATCCGGAATATATAACAATTCAGTATAATTCACTATCGTCCATTTCCTGTTCCGTCGACCTTTCAAAGTACCTACGTGTAAGACTGATTTCGCGTCGAGATCGTTATATATTATTTGTTTTGAACACCTATACTGATTTTAACTCTCCGTGTAACCTCAACCTATAAATTGGAAACAGTGAATAATTGTGTACGGGCGACGAATGATAAGATATTGTTATTATGATCATGTTTTAATTATCATAAAAATATTCTCCTTGAATTCGTCACAAATACCGTCATCGATCAATTGTCAACTACGAAGATACTTATTCGTGACTATAATGGTTTAAGCAAGAATGGAGAAATATATTCATTTTATACGTTTTGCACGCACAAAATAATAATAATAATAATAATAATAATAATAACATGATTTTAATTTTATAAATTTATTTGCTGTAGCATGAGTGTATGACTGCTAAATTATATTTACACATCACTGTGATTGGAACAACAATGTTTATTGGAATTTTTTAATACATTTATTAAACCTTTAATTATTTAGAATGATGAGTCCAATTTTTGTAATTTTATGTTTACCATAATATTTTCACTCCTTTGTTTTGTATCATAAATTATTATACATATTACGAGTATATATGCGAATAAAATTGAATATAATATATGCGAATGAGACATGTGTTTAAGAACGGTGCCAGCCATTTGATTTATGAACACCGGAAGACTGTTCTAACCTCAATTTCGACTGTATATTTATTATTTCTACGAGTGTATAAATACGTTTAGCGAATACAGATTTTAATTGAAAAAGTTATGCTGTTGGACCGCACGGATGAATTATCACGCTACTATAAGCTGAATGTGACTTTGTGAGTTCTTCTTAAATATGATAATTCGCTGGATGACGGTTTAGTCGTAGAGTAAACAATAACGTCTATCGACTATTTTTACTTTACTAGCCATTTTATGAAGATACACTTAACAAGAGTAGTTGTATGATATTATGCATTCATACTTTTGTTTAATTAGAAGAATATACTCTTTAGTCGTTAAATTGTGAGTATACAAATGGATTAAAATAAATAAATTCCACGTTTTTTTGGGAAATAACTGGCTTAGAAGTATTGTTCTGAAGTTATCATTGTTTTTTTTATACAGTAACCTATACTCGATTAAAAATATTGTATTTATGAAATTCAATATTAAATAACAATATAAAAAACATAATTGATAATTTTTTTTTTTTTTTGAATTTCGACTTAATACATTTGGATATATAACTGATAACTAATTATATATTTTAAAATTAACAACAAATATATATTAATATATACGAAATAATTTTAACGAATCGTTATTATGTTATACCTTATATTAAATTTATGTAATATGTACAGAGGTTACGTTTAAGGTTTAAATTAAACATCTCAATTAAAAATTAGATTAAATATTAATCAATTTTATAAACTTATTTCATGGTAACTTTGTCATTTATTTTGAGTTATGGCCGTGATGGTATATTTAATATTACGACTTCATCAACTATGAGTATGATTAATAATATGTCATAGAACTATAGTTAGCTATAGAGATGATATTTATTTTAAAATATTTAAATTTCAATGCTAATTTTATAACATTTTGAAAATTTACGTTTGATAATTAAATTAATTAATAATTATGAAATTTTCACTATTTGAAAGGAAATATTACGATATTTACGATATTACACTTTTACAGGGTAATACTAAGACAATTGAAATATTCATTTAATTTGACATATTATGTATTATTCATAATTTTTAAACTTTTATTATACGTAAAAACTATCTTATCTAGTATATTATTTTATTTAAATAACATCATAAAAATGTCAGAAGCATTTATTTAAATAAGATGAATATTTCATTGAAATTAATGTATTCCCATTACAATTACTGAAACTAATTTATTCCTTTTATAAATATAATATATACGATTATTATTATAATTTAATAAAATATTATATTTATTTTTATATAAAATTCTATGAGTGAGGTAAACAAAAGTTTATATATATATATATATTTTTTCCTAATGCCTACAACTGATTTTATAAAACTAAATAATATGATGGATGATTTCTTCGGGATATCGTAGATACAAGTGAATTTAATTTCATTATTATTGATGTCTTATTTTTTAATATTTAATTTTTTTTTATGAAATATATTTTTTTATTAAAAATAAAATTTGATGAATGAACCTAATTGTTCAAAATACTTAACAATAATAAAATTGTATAAAAATGAAAAATTAGTAAAAAAATGTATGATTTTAAAGAAAAAAAATATGAACGATTATATAAATGATAATTGATTCTAGAAGATTTATTATTTTGGTAAAATTAATAAATTACAATATTTTTAATATATGAAAGTAGAACATTAAAGTTGATAATTTTGAATATTTATTAATAAAAGGTTTACAGTATTTTTGAATTTCTAAAATACAATTTTTATTTAAATTGAATATGATAAAGTAATTGAAACGAAAAAAATAATAATAAAATAAAAATATGATTTTATATCACGTTGTTTATTGATTTCAAACATTCATTTGCAGATCTATTTTATTTTCTGTGTTTTTATTGTATAAAATATGATGTAGATGCCTACAGCAAACCTACAATATTAATGGTTATGTTGAAAGGAGAAAACATATAACTTAACAACATATTATATAATAATGAGAAAATATGCTATAACTCGTGGTTTATAATTTGGTTGACATTTTCCAGGCGTTCGATGTTAGCAATAGGAAAGAAATGCATTTTTAATTTATAATACGAAGATTATAAATATTCATCATACAGGAAATTATGATCATTTAATTTAATTTACTCTTCTACGTGTAATCCATCTCGTTCTTTATAGTTTGACGATTTATGTTTTCAATTTATCCCCTCATGATCTACATGATAAATATTTATTTATTGGAAGAAAGTAAAATAAATTAGAGCGACTTAAATGAATCAAATGATTGAAATTTATTTCTATATCATTTTTATGATTTTATATTCTATATATTTTAATAACGATGTAGATTAAATAAATAAATATAAAATCATATTCAGTTCATGCGTTAGAAATAAAATTAGTTCTATCTACAATAAAACAAACATTATTGGGAAAAAACTTGTTATTTTCATTTAAAAGAGTTTTATGTGCCTTTGCAAATTAATAATACAAATATTTTGGTTTAAAAATTAAGTGTTTGGAAGAAATTAAAATAAAAAAAAAAAACGTATATAGTTGATACAAACCATCGTATATATTTCTGATTTATGTTTTATGCTTTATAAACTACATAGCAGCATAGCTTTTATAATTATTTGTTGTTTCAAATATCAAGTATAATAGAAATATATATTTAAAGTGTAATATTGATTATTAGCTATTTATTATCAATAATGGAATAAAATGGTAATCGTTTTATTTATATGACGAGACCACAATATGTTCAATTTTGAAACATAATGAAAAGTAATTTAATTTTTGGACAAGAATTCATTATGTTTTATTAAATTTCATTTTTCACATATTAATTAAAAACAATAATAGAAGAAATAATAAATATAAAGAATAAATTATTTTTGAGAAAATATTTTTTAAAACTTGATAAAAACCCTTATAAAATCAATGCATCAATCACTAATTGAATAAAATTATATAGATACATATTAAAATTATGATATCATGAACATTGAATTTCAAATTTATATTATATTATTATTATTATTACGAGTATACTGTCTGAATTGTTAAAAATCTAACGATACTTAGCGTAGGTATATTATTATTAATTATTATCATTATTTCTAACTTTAAAGATGACAATAAGTAGATAAATGTTAAATAATATTATGTAGGTATACGCAAAACCACGATAAGTTGATAGTAATTACATAGTACATTTTTAAGTTAAATTATTGATTGAATAATATAAATAACTGTATTTAAATTATAAAATTTAAATTTGAGTATAATATTATCATATAAATATTTGAAATGTGTGTTCACATGTTCAGTGTGTGTTTATGTTATATTTGGAATTTGTGTATTACGAAAATGTATTTAATGTAATATATTAATATTAAAGGGAAATGTGATGCACGTGTGCATGCATTATTTGATTCGATTAATTAAAAATAAAATAAATCGCTCTTTGTTTTAATATTAAATATTACGTAATAATTAGATAATATTATTATTTTCCAGTTGTTTCTTCGTATGACCTATATAATAATAACACGTATTTTTATACATTAAATTTTTAATCCTATTCATTACATTAAACTTTCATAACATTATTTTATTTGGGATTTCTTGAATCCAGTAAGCTTCGGATGAACTAAAATAAACATAGTGATTTATAGGATTATTTTTTTAACCAACACAGTGATTTTAATTTAATATTTTATTTAACAATGTAACTTTTGTGGGATTGATAACAAAATATATATTATATATTTTTATTAAATGCAATGTAATAAAGCATATTATATACAATTCTTATAAGATCAATACACAACTTGACAGAATAATAATAATAATATAATAATATTACATTTATTTTTTTCTTTATGAACTTTCAGTTTATTGTAATGAAAATATTGAAAAATTAAATGTCTAAATAAAAGATGTATTTTTTACACTCAATATTGTAATATGTGTTATTTTTAAATTTTTTTAGAGCAATTGATTGGTTTTTGTTTTACTAAATTTACACTATCAATGTAAATAAAGAAAATATACGTTTTCATTAATACTATTCAATTATTTAAAGTCTATTATTATTTCAGTTACAGTCGTTTAATTTTATATTTTACAGTTCAATTTACTGCAGATATAATAAATAATATATTTATATACTCACTAATGAAACTTTTATTTCATTTACTTATTAATATTATAATTAATGACCATTGCTTTCAAATGATTTAAGGATAACGAAGTACATTGTGCTAATAGAAATTAATAATATATTATATATTTGGATTTCTATAATAATGTAAAAAACATAATTGTATAGAAAATGTACTATTGATATTTTGTGTCTCTGTCATCAAAATTTACCCAATAAAATGAAAATAATTAGTGGAATATATTTATAATTTATAATATCATTAAATTAACAATAATTAACGAATTCGCAACCACTTTCTCTATTCGACAATTAATAAACTACCTGTACGTGTTTAGTATTCATACGCGCAATACCTATCAGACAATAAATTGAAAACGAAATATGAAAAAAAAAATTGTATTAAAAATCCAATGGTTTTTATAACCCATTATATCCTAATCTTTATCATATTATTTGCATTTTTCAGTTTTTTCCACTCTCTCTCTCTTTTTCTTACACATTATCATGCGTATACCGTACATCATAATGTCTTTGTCTCTTATTTTTCCTTAAAATCGCAATATTTTCTCTTCACATTCTTATTACTATCTACTAATAAAAACTAACCTCTCTTGTACACTTGTTTCTTTCGTCTTTTCTAGTTACG
Organism: Tetraneura akinire; assembly: GCA_021307375.1. Lineage (NCBI taxonomy): Eukaryota > Metazoa > Arthropoda > Insecta > Hemiptera > Aphididae > Tetraneura > Tetraneura akinire. The sequence continues at coordinate 21,684,376 of JAIUCT010000007.1, read as the reverse complement.
TAACTCATCCGTCTACGAATTTTCTCCTCTGTTTTCTTAAACTTTTGTTTTATATTTTTATCAACAATGCACCTACCGTTATCTCATACCTACCGAATTTCCCGCATAGAGATAGCCGTGAATTCTAGCTGTAATTTCATATAAAATACAAGTTTAAATCCTGTTATAAGTAGGTTTATAAAATGATAAATATTACGTGTAATAATTTGTCGTAAAATTAGATAATATTGCAATCCTCTAAATTGTTATATTTACTAAATGTGATTATCAAAAGTATATATTATATATAATTTTTTTTTTTTTTTTTATTCGAATTGAATGCGAATCAACTGAAGTGAACATTTAACCGTCGTTTTGTGAATTCACCGCGGTTTAATACTATAAGTCGAGTTGATAAAATTGCTTAATAAACTGTAAATAGAATATGACATAAATTGATATATAATATATTATAATGTTATTTTAGAACGAAATCGCAAGATGATATTAAAATTAATTAGATACAGATTTTCATTACAAATAAATATGGACAATAATAATTAAACACTTGGGAATTTGAAAATTCATAGTTGATTACATTTTAACAACGGGGTAATGAATGTTATTCATTTTAAATTAAGCTTACTGGTTTTCACATAAATCATTTATTATTATTATTATTATTATTATACACGAGTATTAATTTATACCAATTTTTTACAATATATACAATTTTTTATTTACAATTTACGCGTATTTATTAAAAAAAAAAGTGTTCCAGTAATTTGTTTTTAATATTTTTTTCGGGTGTTATACGAAAAAAAATAACGAATACGAGAAAATCGTATGATAAATTTTTAATATTTTTTTATAATTATATAATATTATTATTTAAATTATTGTTTATATATTTTTTTTAATTCCGTGGCGATATAAAAAAAAAAATATTTTATGCCGCAACGTCGATGAGAGGTATTTAATGAGTAGAGGCTTAATAAATAACAATATATTATGTACGAATATATTTTTTTTTTGTTTTTTTTTCGATGGATAGACAAAAACGCATTACAGTCACGTAATTCCACAATAAAATATTACGTTCGTAGCGGGAGCACTCAGTTGTCACGGGGCATTGCATAGGCAATATCGTTACAGTTCGGCGTAGATGTCTCCTGTGAAAATAATAATAATAATAATAATAATAATAATAATAATAATAATAATAATAATAATAATAATAATAATAATAATAATAATAATAATAATAATAATAATAATAATAATAATAATAATAATAATAATAATAATAATAATAATAATAATAATAATAATAATAATAATAATAATAATAATCATAATATTATGTACGTGCTTGCGGTTAATTATTGTGCTAAAATGCTAAATACATCTCGTATAAGCTTAAACGGTTTACGTCCAAATTCTATCTCATCAAACAACCCGGTTAATCTTCCGACAGTTTCGTATATTATATATTATTGTGCCGTCACGAGCGGCGTCATTTAAAATTAATTCGTTTAATTAAAATTTTCGATTTTTTATTTTGGATTATGCAATAATTTTTAATATCTTGAATTTTAATTCGCCCGGTTAATTAACAATGATATTAATAATAACTATATTATTGTTAATAAATAAACTATTTTCGAAAATAAATATTTTTTTTTTTGTCTCGGGGATAATAAAAAAAACGGGTTTATCACTCAGTGTATTATAATGTGAATAATTTATGCTCAACTATGTCCTGCAGTACTGTTATTTATTGAGATTAACTGCAGTACAAAATGCTATTAATAATATAATAATATTTTTTTTAAAGATTAAATTACAAAAAAAAAAATCCTTATTCATAAAATAAACGTACAATTACTAAAAAAAAAAAACTAATCATGACCTTTACATAAATACTTTTTATGGTTACTACAATCATTTCAATTTTTTTTTTATGTATCTACTAATAATTACAATTAGATTAGTAGTTTAATCAGTACCGCATTTACAATTTTCACGCCTGGGGGCAAATTTATTTTTCCGCCCTTCGCCCCTTCTGGAACATTACTTTTCCTAATAAGTAATAATAATTTAGCAGTAAATTACGTAACTAGATGGTTTAGGGGTTAAGCCCCCAAAGTAGCTATCGCATTACATTAAAAATGTACGGTATTTTCTATAAATTTTATTTATAACTTTATTAAATAAAATTAAAAAAGTTTTTGTTTTTTGTTTCAGTAAAATAAAAATGTTTCAACTTTCAATACAAAATTTATATTTGAGATTCTGAGCGAAACGAATAAGATAATCATATTAATGATGATAATAATGATGTGTGTATGTTTTTTTTTTTTTTTAATAAAGTTTCTATGTAAACATTTTGAATATCAGAAAAAATGATCCGGTTACCACGAATATCCTGCAACATGATTCCGATAGAGAATTTTATCTAGTTAGTACTTTATTTAGGTCATTTTTCAAATTTCTGAAAATTGAACTTCTAAGATAGGAAAAACTACAAAAACAAAATGATAAAAATAGGGCATTTTTAACGGGAACTGAAATTTTGACGAAATCGATTTCAATATTTTACGATTATTCAGATATTATTGAACATGACTTGAAAATTATTTATTAGGTGTTATCTTCCTACATGGGGGAAGGAGAGGGTTTACTAAAAAATGTTATGAGAGAAAATCAGCTGACTCTAGTCTCCCCTCTAGTTCAGAGTCCTAGTTACGCATATGACAGTAATATTAGAGTAATAATATGTATAAGTAATATTATATTATAGCATTTAATAAATGGCGAATAAATTAACGTCTTTGTGGGAAAACTTTGATAATTATTAAGCAAGTTACCAGCGATAATAAATCTGATAATTTATCTCCTCCACGCTTTATTACAATATATTTAAAATCAATAATATTATGCCCCCTTTCGGACACCTTAATTACGTCGATTAATTTTATTAATTTCTTAAAAAATATTTAAATTATTCGTTTGACGCACAGATAGAGCATAAATTCACAAATGCATAAATAATTATTATTGCATACAATAATAATTGTATAAAATTTTATTTTTAATTAATCAATTTTAACTATAATACACATTTCGTACAAAAAAATAATATTAAATAGACACATACGTTATGAGTATACCTACCACAAACATAAATACTTCTATTTTCATATTTTTTTTTTTATAATTTGTTATTAATAACGTGGAGAGCAATTTGTTATTTGGATGTCATTGTTTAACGTTGAATACGTATGTCATTATTTCTATCATCCACAGGTACACGTTATGTACAATGTGTATTTCAATATATGAAACAATAGATTTTTTTTATTAAGAATGTGTTACCAACTGTTAATGGTTTTTTATCTGTCTGTTTCAAATGAAATATAAATATGAAAATGAATATAATACAATGATGTCGGGAAAAAAAAGAATTATTGATGAATAAATAATATTATATATACATAGGTGGATGAAAATAGTTCATTGTATTGTGAAAATATAAAAAAAAAAACTCTAGTTTTAATATTACCATTTTTATATTGTTTTCAAAAAATCATAAATATATGGCATCGGGATGTATTTTATTTTTAAAAGTGAGTAAACAAATTGTTATCTTGAAAAAGGTCACGCCGTGCAAATTTATACTACTATATATCGCTTTAAAATTATTTTTTCCTCGTATCAAATCGAAATTACTAAGTTACTAATATTCACATCTATCTACTGCACTGATTTCTATATTACATAATATTTAAATTTTATAATATTGGTTTTATTCGTATTTCACTTTTTTATTCTATATATTATTATATACGTTTGTTGCTTACCATAAAAATAAAATCGTAAACAAATCTATGAAAATGCCTATTTAAAATTTAAATGCGGTGTCTTGTGGCCGGGCGAAAATAATATTTTGTTTCTTCGCAGTAAACAAATAATTTTAAACAATAAAATCCGTCGTAAGGAATCGCTCGGGAGCAACAAAAATTGCTCAAATAACATTCTCGTGGGTCTGCTTAAGCCAAGTTTCAACGACTTTAATGTAAATTCTACAAAAAGGAAACTTGTGTAGAATTTTTGAACGTCTGTACGATAACCTCATTATTAAAAGCAGATTTCACACCTTTACTTTAGTTTAAAATAATAAAATAATCGGGTATCGGGATAATGTACACATTGCGAGCGTCTGGATAGTTAGCGGTTTCTCTGTATAATTTAAATTAATGTCTGCACAGAACAAAACGAATTTTTTGGATAAATAATTAGTACCCATTTATAATTTAATATAAATAATGGTAAAATAAAGATTAATTTTTAAAATAATCTTGATAGATATACGGAATTTAAAGGATCATCGTATAGTAGGTACCATTAAAATATTGGTAGTTTTTATCGTGAATTGATGTTTTAATCATTTTTTTCATTATAAAATAAAACGAAAACATTATTGACAATAAAATAAGTAAATTTTTTAATTATTAATTATTATTGTCACGATTACCATTGAATCATTGAGAGTAAGTAAAAAAAAAAAAAAATATATATTTATATAATATAATGATTTCAATAATTTTAATAATTTCATCACGTTTCAAATGAAAATGCTAATATACGAGTATAATATTATTAAAATATAATGATGACTTCAAAAGATTTCTAATAAAGAAATTGAATAATTTTATTTTTTATGTTGGCAAACATACAAATATTGTATTTTATGTTAATTACTTTACTATATTATATCTCAAGTTCATAATATTAAGAACGTTTTTAATTTTTTTCTATAATCGAACAATGTTAAGGTTGTATTGGGAAATTTACAAAGTCGGGGAAAATGAAAAATCGATTGTATATTAATAAGCACCACGTTTTTAATAAAAAGTATAAAAAATTATAACAATTATAATTATGTATAAAAAATAAAATAAAAATAAATTGGCATTAAAATACAGTAGAATTGAATAATTATTAGTATTTCTTATAAATTTGATTTCATTGTAAAATCGTAAGCTTCAAATTATATTATTTTAAATACTATCATTAAATTTCCTCATATTTAGAAAAATGAGTTATACTCTTATATTATTATATAAATAAATCAAGTATATCCATTTATTGTCCTTTTCATTCTGGTATTTTATATTTCGCATTATTAATTTAATGTATTTTATTTAATAAATCTAATTTAAAAATTTATATTATTTTATAGATTCTTAGGTGATATAAAATAAATAATACTTAATTGAATATTCAGCATGAATTAATTTAACAATTTTATCATTATAAGCATTTATTATTGCAGTTTAAATGTAAGGTTATCTAATGGAGTTCTATGTTATTTTAATGTTCAATTTGAACATCAATTTATAATAATATTACTGTACAATGTTGTTATTCAAATAAAATACGCCGTTTATGTAATAATATTCAAAAAATAAACAAAATATATCATATTAATTCTATTCAATAACTTACTATTATAATTAATTTTAGTATAACCGTCTCTTAAGATTTATAAAAAAAATATTTAAAAATATACTGTAACAACCTAACGTATTTTGTATTTGTTTATACCAATTTTTTATATAAAAAAAAGAAAATTATGCATAATATTAAATTTATTAATATGTGATCGTTTGTATACATAATTTTATTAACATTATTTAGTTTTAAACAATTTAATTTTTTTTACTACTAAAATAGGAGATTAATATTATATTAATGTAATGTCATTTTTATATATTGTGAAAAACGAAAATGTAATATTTTTATGTTGCAAGAGGAAATGATTGATTTTTATAAACCGTTTTTCCGGGGTGTTTTTTTGTTACTTGTGTGGTAACAATAACCCGTATACGATTATCGAGACGTGATTAAATTTTTGATTATACAGGATTGAAATTAAATCAAATTGTTTTTTTCATACGAATATAAAAACTACAGTTATATCAACTCGCAATATTCATGTGATGTGTAGATACTTCAAAAATATTCATCTTTAAAATAAATTCATTTCACTTCTTCGAATTCAAGACATATTTAATACATTTTATATTTTTATCGAATCCCACTGAATTTACGAAATATCAAGAGTGGGAATTATGAGGAATAAGTAGAACTGATTTATTTTATAAAACTTAAAAAAATATTATACAGTTTTTATTCATAATTAATAAAATTGACACGTTACAAATTTAATAATAATGATTTATATCATTATTTTATTTATTAATATTGTAATATTTCCACGAAAATTAAATAATTTCAAATTAATTTATTTCTCAATTATAGTTGAGCTTCGAATTCTCAGTATATTTAAATGAATTGTAGAAAAAAATTAATTTTTATGATATATTATGTGAAATTTTATGTCATCATAGTTTGAAAGGGTTTTGTAAGAATTATAACAATGGGTCGAGTTCCTAATTCCATAAAGATGATGATTTTTAATAATTTTTACATTTACTAAGGCAGTTAGAACATTTTAAGTTCTTAAAATTTTAATTTTGAAATAAAATCCTAAAATGTATGCTATTTATTTATTTTATGGATATTTGGTATATTTAAATATTACATAATAGAAAAATATTTTATTTGTAAACCGCGTAATAATGCTATATTCGTATAAATTCACTTAATAAACAAAATTCTAAATTGCAGACTATGCTAACCAGTCATCTTGATTTATCGCCAGAGTAGTACGACAGAAATGTCTAAGTGCGTTGTGTTCGGGGTTTGTGCATTTAGGTCATCAGAAATGTACTAAAATAATTCTATCTACATTATATTGTTATTATAATAGTGTTTGCGTATAATATTTTTGTAATTAATCAGTTAACTAATCTACGACTAACGACTATAAGGTGTTGTTATTCAAATTAATAATCTTGTAAATCTCGTCAGAACTCGTGCGAGTTAATCGCATTATAAACCCCCTCAGGTACCTATCGGTTCAATTTTCATTTACATTTGCAACAATATGTCAAAGATTGATAAACTTTTCACTTAGTTACTCACACGTAAAACTATTTACTATTTGAACATAATACGTAGAGGCATATTATAATATAATACGTATAGTACTTTCAATATAATATGTCAAAGTAATACACGCAATAATAATATATTATCATCGTTGAGAGTATTATAATTAAATTATTAAATTCAATATTAGTTATTGATTTAAACGAGGCAAAATACCTAACGTTGCCGAAATGATACGTGAATTTCGATTATTACATTTTAACGTACGTTAATATTATTAAATTGTTCATCTAATAATAATAATTAATATTTTCTGTTATTCCCAAGAATTTAGTAATAAAAATATTTGTGTTTTAAATAATTCAGTAAGAAGCGATAAATAATTAAATTTAAATTTAAATTAGTCTGAAGAATTTATTTTCAAAGGGTTATCCGTATATGTACCTACACACAACACGCACGTGTAGAAAATAATTTGTTTACCACATTACGCAAATTACGATTTAAGATAACGAATCACGTTTTACAATAGGCGCATATAAGTTAGCTGATTATACGAAACATAAAATATTTTAAGATTTTTATAGACAGTACTTGTCAGTAAAAGCGTAGATCCCTATGTATAATTTTTGTTTGAAAGGGACACCTCTATTCGAGGTGATGGTTACTTTAAAATAAAAACCCTGTGGACTTACGGTAATAAACAAAGGACACTGCGTTTATTTCTCTCTGAAATATATTATTTAATATTTACAAATTATGGGTGCGGTGAGACTTCGGTTTAAGAGATCGGTCGGTGACGACCATAGACATATTATAAGACAACTAGATAACCGACTTCCTAATTTATTGTGTTAAATGATAGATATTAACCGGCCATAATATGCCTCCAGGGCGCAATGTTTACATACAGGCTTAGTTCTTGTGCGAATTCGTTCGGATGCGGTGTTATCGGCGATTATGTTTGCGTTGTCCTGTAATAATTTCGGTTTGCTCGTTGCCCGATGTTTAGTAGGTCTTCGTTCGTCAATTATTCACAATAAATTGTTGAATAAAATTTGAAGACTTATGTTGATTGTCCTCCACGTCACGTTAATATACGATTTTCTCGTTTTTGTTCGTCGCTGTCATTAGCTGTCAGTCGTCGGTTGTTATAATGCTAAAACAACATTTTCTCGTACGGGTTTACGTTGATATTTTATGTTATTAAAATTACCGACGATTGTTTCATCGTTTCTTATTCCATATCTACTCTACAATCTTATTACTTATCTGTAATTAAGTTATACAATAAATATGTGTGCTATTTATTATACAAGTACAATATACAGAAAAAATAATAATAATGACATACAAGAGCAAAACAGCCACTCAATTGTGACACTATAAAATTAATTTACTAATTTTTAAAAAAAATGTATTTTAATTAATTATTTAAGTGTCTGCACCAATTGGTTTTAAGAGTCTACGCGGAGAATTTTCAGAAATGGTTTCAGAATTGAATGAGGAAACTAATGGATTTGGGTGGTTTAGGATAAGCCGAGAGTTTATATTGTATACGTTTAGATATATAGGACTCTGGAGGTTTTTATAAATATAACTGTATTTATTTTTACGTCTGTATGAAGGGTATGTTTAGAAACATAGAAATGGGGCATTTGTGAATAATCGAAGGGTTGCGGACTGGAAAATTCAAATTAGGAATTAAGAAACCTAACCACGTCTTAGAATATATAAGTTTCGAATCAATATAATATCTGATTCTATGAAACATAAAATGTTTTAAGATTTGTATCGAGAATATCTGTCAATAAAAGTACATCTCTATATAATTTTTGTCGTGAATTAATTATTTTTAATGATATTGTCTAATTATTTTTGAGAATGTTATATTTATTTATTAAAAAAGATCTTTATATATTATATTACACTTATTTTAGTGTGTTTTATTTTATTTATAAATTTATCATTACATTTCAAATGAACTTATTGTGATGTAAAACGTAAATTGTATTTCTATCAATAAAAAGAACTGATATTGCTGTCGCTGTGGAAAGGATACAGGTGTAAAGAGGATAGTGTTAAATTTTAATTAAAATTAGAATGCAATGATAATTCGAAAAAAGATTCTAAGCGAAGTTCAGTCAGATAATATATTATGTATTGATTAAAATTTTTACATTTTTATAAAAAAATATAAAACGCATTTCATATTTACATTTAGATAGAGTTCCAAAATATTATCACATATATTAAGACACTCAATAAAAATTTTAAGTCTCAAATTACAATATAAATGCTCATAAAATCCCTAAATGAATCACCTAAATGTTCATATCTGATAGAATTTCGTTCAAAACTGTTTTTTCGAATGTGATAATACTTCATTACATTCAAATTTTAATCAAAATTTAACACTATCCTGATCCTCTTTACACCAATATTCTTTTCACAGCAGTATCAGCTCTTCTTTTATATAAAGTATAATTATTATAAAAATGTAATATAAATAAAATTCAATAACTATAATATTAATTTGGTTGATTAATGATATATATTATTACGAGTTTTTGCAGTTTTTTTTTTATTATTCATTGTAATTTTCACATTATTATTATTTTTAAAATTATATTGTTTTATCAAAATGAATTAAAATACAAGGTATTGTAATAATAATTATTCTAAATTACACGATTTGATTCGATTCGTTGTAATGTCACATAATATAAGAACGTGCATTATAAAATACGAGTTTATTATTATTATTATTATTCTTATTGGTATTCGTCAATTCGTCGGGGATAACATTTTCACGACTGTCTCGTGCGTTTACACATGGCTATGACCGTATTTGATTATTTATTGTTGACGATGTCAGAATAATAAATAATATACATAATAGAAGACGTGTTCGGGCGAAATCGATAACGCTGCAAAAGATGACACGACGGCGACGTGACGGAGGAAAAAATATACCAATTCGATTTGTCTTTATACAGAAATCGTGAATCGCGATTGGGTGTGATACCAGAAAAATGTTTAGACAACTTTATATAAAAATCAAATATTTTTCACACCACAATAATATTATACAACTACTATACGGATGCGTGTTTGGTTAAGTAAAATATGTGTTACGCGAAATTCAAATTTACTCATTTATCAAACGGCGTTCCCGTCGGGAATAAAATAAATAATAATATTTTACTATAGTCTCGACATGACGCGTGTGTATACGATTCTATTCCATCGGTATATCGCGTTGTGCAGACAGACGCACACGGACTAAGAAGATTGAAATAAGACCATCGATTTAATGATACGCGTGTCTGTCTCTGAAACGTTCGTCTTTGAGAAAATAATACGTTGGAAAGGGCATTATTTGTTTCGGGGAAAAATAATAATATAATAAAAAATCACTATCCGTATACGCGCAGTGTATCCAATAACCCATTCTTTGCGTAACTTATTACCTTTTTATTATTTTTTCGTACGAATCCCCAAGTAAATTTGACGAATTAGCTAATTGGATCAGATTCGTGTTCGTTTGTCGGCGGAAACTATTATTTTATTAATATTCTTTAAAAACGATTTTTGTTTTCATTAATTTTAGAAATTTAGATAATATTATATACCTAGTTATTACTGAGGTCCAATTAAAACGTATTTTAATCAGAAATTTGATTGATACGTTTTTGAAAATTGTTTCTACTTAATTTCATCGTAGGATTAAAAAATAGTTTTACTCGTATTTTGATAATGATTAGTGTATAGTAAGTTGTTATCATCGTATTCGCGTTCTGTCACTTTGGATTTAAATAATTCTTTAATGCTAATTTTAAAATTCATTTATTTACGGTGCTTTTTTAGTGAAATGCCTTCGTAAAAAATGCATTCCATATAATAGTGCCTGCAGACTGATATTATACATAAATTCGTCCGGAAAGCTTCGGTTTTCAGAATTACTTTGTGCATGATAACTATGCGGCTTTTCCTTTTCACAACGGATTATTCTATATACCAGCCACCGTATACCATTTGTATACCGTTTGCCATATTCCAATTTATATACATAATTTTCCCATTCGAATGCTTACAACTATTCGTCCTTAAAACAAGCTTTTGCGTTATTCTGTACGTTTGATTTGAATTTCTATTTTTTTTTCTGAAACTAAAATTATTTTACTCGAATAGATATAAAGATTTTTTTTTTTTTTTTTAAACGTCAATGCTAATAAAATCCCAAAACGGGTATTACGCGTTCAAGTGTATATCAATAAATTTCAATCGTGACTCAGTTTTTCGACGATATCATTCGGTATATTATTATTATTACACACTGAAAATAGCCGATTGGCAATTTCATACTTCAATACATTAGGTATATATTTTGAACATGCAAAAATCCACAAGGCGGGCTTGTTGGGAATTTTATTCTTCCTGTCCGGATGGTACTTCCGCACGACAATAAACTCGGACTTGTGTTCCGAAAATTAATAAAATAGTTTTTGTATTTTAAAAAGAATTCAAAATTGCTTAAAATCTCATAATATAAAATTAAAATGGGACAACGGGTACGTATTATTTATTTTAATATTATATTCGCCTGATAGACGATAATAAGTACGCGTAATAATAATATGACGTAATGATTGGAAACAAAACATTCCGGTGCATAATATTATACGAACAACCATTTTAAACCCATCGTTCAGAATTCTTTTATCCTGTAACCCTTTTTCGTCTTTTTTTATATGAATGTTTGAAATAAAATTTCAAATATTCATCGCACTACACATTGTTATTTGTACTTACGCATTTTATTAATTTTTTTCGTCGCCAGACGTGCGTAATAAACGCGTGTAAAATAGATTTTATTATAATAAAAAGTGAATTGTTTTTTTCTCTTTTTATGTCACAAAGTACAACTAAAAGGTTCAATTAAAAAAAAAATTCATCCTATGTAATAATAATAATTTTTTTTAAACATTTTTAGCAAAACAAAGAATATATTAGTTTTACACCGAAGTGCGTTTTTTAAGAGAAAAGCATGTGGTTGTTACTTTATTTGGGTCATTTTTTAGTTTCCTAAAATATTCTTTTAGACCTAGAAAAACTAACTTAATATATTTTTGAAAAAAAAAGTTAATATAAAAACTAAAAAATTATTTATAATCATTATATTTTTAATATTATAACAGTTATTAAACTGATTTAAGAAAACTGCAATAATTATATGAATAATTTATAATATATAAATTTTATGTTTACATTATGAATCAAAAACATAAAATCATTATTTTACTATTATTTTATTAGGTTATAAAACGGATAAATTAATTAATTCATTCAATTACAAAATTATTAGTAAATAAAAATTAATTATAAATTTCAAAGTACATTAAATACATTTTTCATTAAAATATTATTCTAAACTTATAAGTTATTATACCTTTAATATAATATGTTATATAAGATATATTATTTTATTTAATTAATATATTTTCAACGACGTAGGATTTATAGGAATTTATCTCCATTTTATATTTTGTGGTATCGAGTTAAATTTTTCATCCTTTCCTTTGTCTACGTCACTGTAGGTTTTTATTACTAGGTCGTATGTTTTATGATAATGATATAACTATAGAACATAATACATTATTATTTTATTATTTTTTTTTTCCATTTTATTTTTATTATTATTATTATTATTTATTTTTTTTTTTGAACTATTTGGAAAATTTTATTTGATAATACATAATATATCATAATAATAATTGTGATTTTATAAGAAGTTTTTAGCTTTAATTTTAGAACATCATAATAGTCGTATTTCTTTTTTGTGTTGAATTATACTTTTCGCCGAGTTAATGTCCCCAGGACCTCAGATCGCTGTGATGATAGGAGGTTTTTTTTATTGTTTTGATTTAATAAAATAGAAAACTTTAAAAAAAAAAAAAAATCATAAACTAATTCCGAACCACTTATTTTAGTGTAACCAAAAATATATTTTGGTTGAACAATTCATATTACATATTATATACATTATACAAGTACATGCTCATCAATCATTCTGTTTGGCAGTTTTGTTTATAAACGTTAACCGTTAATATTATATAAATAATGTAACAAAGTTAAAATTGGAATTGTAACCTATAATATTTTAAATGGATAAAATCACGCGCGAACGACATAATATTATGACGTATGAGAATCGAAAATTATATTGTACAACAATCATTTTAGTCAATAGAGAATTTGGCAAGTTAAGAGGGTAAACGTTTTATTATTTTTGTTTTCAAATGATTTCGATGAACAATATTGGTGAATAATAACGATATTGTGTTATTTAAATTGAATCAGTTGATTATATCAATATTATAAATTGTATTGTGTCGTTCTTGTTGATATCACACAATTCACCTAGAGAATTTAATTGAAATAGTGTGTTGTCCGTCGGATTATAATGATAAATTAGAAGAATTGTATTTTGTTAATTGTATTATTCCGCGATTTCAGAAGCACAATAATAATAATAATTGCGATTTATTTCACTGAAATAAAGCGAAAACAATAATAATTATAACGACGAACGCGATCGCCCATCGTAGTATAATCGAAATCTCAAAAATACGGTAACACGCTGTATTTTGTATCTGTTCGAAATAACGACAAAATAAATTCGAAGAGGGTAAAAAGTAATAGGCGCGAGAGTAGAATTATTAATCTGAGAAAATAAAATGATTGGTGGTTTAAGTGATTTCTACGTTTATTTTTTTTTTTTTACTTCTGATACGCATTTCTACAGGATTTTATTTAATATAACAATAATATCAAAATTGTACGCGATATACGCAATAAAAATCTTATCTTTACCCTCACATTTCTATTTTTTTTTTTCAAACAAGTTTCTTTGTTTGTGATTGCGTTTCACGGAATTCTTTTATTTCATCGACCAATTATAGTGTCTTTTATCTAAAAAAATAAACCATTATGTTTTTTTTTTTTTTTTAAAAAAAGTTTGACCTGTGTAGTTTTATTTTTATTTCATCTTATTATACATTCTCTCGTGTACACGTCCATACATAAATCCTTTTGTGCAAATTAAATTAAACGAATCAATTGATTTTTCGAGAAAATAATTAATTCCTCAATTTATTTAGCTGACACGCGTGGTTTTCAAATTCCGCGTATGGCGAACCAAACACATGTTACGTTACGCTAATCGTTCGTTTTGTGACATTGACTATTTTATCATTAATAATGGTATTTAGTTAAAGTAACGTATCCCTTTGAATTTAAGTTTTGGGATACAATAAAATATGATTATATTATATTTAGATATTGTGAATAAACTTTCAAACATAAATAACAATCCGAGAACTAAACGATTTGAAATTTGAATATTATTCGTATGTAATTCGTATTTAATTTTATCGTTAAACATATAATGTATTGTATACAATTTTCTGCAATACGTTCGTTAAGTATATTACCAATTGGTATACTGACAGTGTATTTGAACCATTGAGATTATACAGGACGTTCAATTTTTCAATTATTTTTTCTCGGTGCGTATAACGTCCAAGACAAATAATGTTAATTTTATAAAAAAAATTTTCTTTTTTTAACCGGAAGTAAAGTTTTTGGGTAAAGAAACCAATTTTTTTTCTATATATGTAAAATGGTATTAACAGTTATATAATATTATCATTGATTATTATTAATGATCAATGATAATATTTAAACAATGATATTATGTATTAATTTAGTTATTTTCAATTATTAAATTATTTATGGAAAACGATTTTATTTATACCTACGTTTATAATATTACATTCGGGGGACATTATAATTTTTTCGTGAATTTACAAATTTGTTTGTTTGATGTGCTGAAATGATTTCAATAAATTTTAAAATAAATTTTCAATAAATTTATTTCAGTGAAATCGTTTAACAAAATATTATTTCCAATATAGTAACGTATATCGACTGATACTGTATAAGTTATCGTTTCAGTTATACTACCAAGGGCATTAAAAATGTATTATTTTGATCTATAATTTATAACTACTAGATTGAGTTAGAATTTGTAATTTGCAAATGGAAAGCTTTTCCTTGTACGCGGATGAAAACCATAGATTTTCATATATCCCATATAAAAATTTAGGTTGTGTTGCCTCTTTTCTTATATAGTTTCAGTGTAAAAAGTTTCGTAATCTTTTATACCTTGACGTTCGGACAAATTGTGTATTATTATATTATGTTACACGTCCATTATATTTTTATTAGTATCCACAATGTATCGTTATACATTTAAGTTAACCACACTAAACTAATTTCTCTTTATTACGTGTGATAATATTATAATAGGTTTTTTTTTTTTTTTTTTTTTTTTGGTCGACATTAATAATTTATTTATATTGTTAGTTTTTATTTTGTAATGCAAAACTATTTTCTGAAAAATTCAAAGTGAAAAATTTAAATATTTTAAAAATACCCATGACGTGTTTATATTATAATAATTCGTATTAATCAACAGCTTTTCGGTATTCTACCTTAAAATAAATGCGTTTAAATGAAAACTTTTTTACAATCTAACAATTAGTTTCACATCCATTTCATTGTGTATATATAAAAAATATTCATTCTATTTTCGTTATTTATTTAGATTAATACAATTTAAAAACGTTTTTTTTTTTTTTTTTTTTATTAATTTTCCTATATCATTAATGTACCCATTTTATCTTGAATAAATTTAAATAATCTTAAATAAACAAAAAAATAAGGCAGGATAAGAAGTCAGTCTTTTTTGTCTTAAAATTATTACAATATAAGTAATTGGTTACATTATTATTTGTATTTAATATATGCAGTAGATAAATTGTTAAAAAAAAAATGTCGGGAAACTCGAGAAGACAAAAATAAATTTGAGATAAGCTTTGTAATATTATATGTTAGTGTCTTTCTTGTTAAGCGCAATAAGCAATTAATAATTTATTAAAACAGTTACTAGCAAAACTTAGTAAGATATACAATAGTTTTATTTAAATAATTATAATTTATATATTATAATATTATATTACCAAACAATAATATTATTACTTTAACAGTTTGTATAATAAATTTAAAAACCTGTAACGCTAAAAGCACAGATATTTATAATTTCAATTTCATTTTACAAGATTTTTTCCAGTGTTATATAAAACGGTAAATTTATTCAACAATATACATAATGTAAAATTCAGATAAAGTCTTGTGTAAGTCGGAACTAGGTACTTTGCCGGTGAAACGATTCAACAAAATAATAAAAATACTTTTGATTTTGATTTGTGATTTCTGTTCAAAATGACTATTATTCTGAACAATAATCCCCTCGTGGGATTTCTTGCCATTACTAGCGATTCCAGACTATATAGAACAAAAGTATAACGCGAAATAGGTTTTTTGAAAAGTTTTTCTTGTGCTCATTTTGTAACAAATTAGTAGGTATATAATGCGTATAGTGATATATATACGAGTATATATTTAATTAGTAATTTTTTTTATATGAAATATTTAAAATCAAGATAGTGTGAATATACTTTTTATAAATTAATATTTTTGTTTAATTAATTCGTACAAGTTTTAATATTTTTTTAAATAAATATCAATTGTGCAATAATAATAAATAACTATATAGTGATAGAGATTATTAACAACTATTAGTCAAATATTATGTGAATTAAATGCACAGTGTTTGAAATTCCATTAGAAACTACATTATAATCATTGATCCATAATATATATACTCATTGTATTATGTTATGATAAAATATTGGTATAGTTATTATAAATTGTAATTATTTATTTCCGTTCACAGACAGGTGGACTGATCCAATAAAATTATATTACTATTAATTATTATACCATACGATTATTATTATATCGAATTTGGTTTGAAAATTATAATTTTTTACGTTTACACGGTTAATACGGATATAAATTCGAAATGATTAAAACGAATAATATTTGTTATAATTTTAAATTTTAATGATAATTTTTTTAAACCGTATGATAATAGTCATAAGTTATAACTTATCAGTTATTATATTATGAGAAAAAGTATGTATGTCATAATTTTATACGGATTATAACACCGTTCAATGTTTGGGATTATGAGAAACCCCATGGTGCCCGAGCTTAGGGATAATAACATTGTTATAATTATAACAATAAATATAAATCATTTTTTTTTTCGGAG
This sequence comes from Tetraneura akinire, assembly GCA_021307375.1. NCBI lineage: Eukaryota > Metazoa > Arthropoda > Insecta > Hemiptera > Aphididae > Tetraneura > Tetraneura akinire. Next base: position 21,667,134 of record JAIUCT010000007.1, on the reverse strand, counting down.
TGTTTTTTGTTTTAAAATCGAGTTTTATATCGTCTCGAATATAAATTGTAAAAACTTAAATCACGTATCACATGCAGTCTATATTGTAGAAGAACAAAAGTCTAATGAAAATAGGTTAATTAATTGCAATATTTAAAATGTTAAAATAATTCGAACATTTTTTTATATTTTCGATTTCATATTGTGTTTGGAATAATACTATATTACATAATATATATAATAATTAAGAATATTTATAATCATTTTTCAATCTAGGGAAGTAGATAATGATCATTTTGGTAATTTTTCTTAACTTATTTATTTTATAAATTTATTATAGATTAATAAATATTAAATGTGTATAATATTATTATATTTTTCAATTTGTCAATAATACTATTATAAATTTAACAATATTTTGTAATATTATAAAATAAAAACAATAAGTATATTGATAAGAGTTGTTTCGAAACTTATATAAAGTTTAAAAATTGGTTACTGCTTACACTTTGTCAGATAAGTTATTTGATATTAAGGAGAAAAACATACAGGATAAATTATATTTTATATAATAGCGAAAATTAAAAGTATTTTTCACAGTTCCATTTACAAGTTATATCATGCAACAATAATAATTAAATTAAATTATTTCTTATTTAAAATACAATTTATTAAGATGTCTTGTAGGTTGTAGGTTTGTTTTCAGTGTTATTGTGAAATTTATTAAACTTGGTTTGTTGTGTTATAATATTAATTTTCAATTTTCAATTTTTTCTTGAAAATGAAATATATATATTTTTAGAAGTTATTTCATTGATATAGATCAATTTAATGTAATAAATAACATTATAAAAAAAATTAAATCAAAATAAGAGATAACGACTAAAACTAAACTATATAATTACAATATTATTTGATAATATAACATAATTATATTATATAAGTTGAAGTCTCACCATAAATCGTTTTTACGAATGAGATAATTTATCAATTATTTCATTAATTTATAAAAATACAAAAAAAAAAAAAAAAACAACACTATACGTTTTTACATATATATTTCTATAAATATTTAAGTTTATAAAATACTGTTTTTATTCTAAAGCAACGAATTTTAATAAAAGAAAAATGATTCCTTCTTTATTTTAGATATTTTATAATTAATTTAGAAATATCTATTTATGTTTTTAATTAATTAAAATTTTAAGATAGTAAATTTTTAAATTCTATAAAATTATTATAATATCTATTCTAATATATTCTTTAGAAGATATTTTAATTAAATATATTAATTTTATTTTTGATGTTATAAAATTAATTATTATCAGATAAAATATTATAGGTATTCGTATTTTTAGTAATTTATAATATTATTATAGTACCTACATTAATATTTCTTATACATAATTATTTTCATATAATTCCAGTAATAAATAAAAGAGTATAAAGACTGGATATAAGTTTACAATGCAAATGATTACGTTTTTAATAAATTTTTATGTAAATTATAGAAGTCGTTCTGATATCACGAGGGAGTTAATTGAAAAAAAAAATATGTAATACATTATCGTTGATATATTTTCTTCAAATATTTGTTATTTTGTGTACATTATAAAATGTAATTTCATCAAAATACACGAAAAACTATTGAATTCTACTTGAATATAGTATTAAAATCATTATTTTGGTACTAAAAGTGCATAGTCAACAATAATGATATAATATTGTCGTCGATACTCTACGGATGCCAAAACATGTTTTTGGTGTTCTTCTTTATTTTTTTTTTGTTAAAAATAAATGAAATTTATATTTGGCCGAATTGGGAATTCAAAACGCAAAATTTTAAACTTTCTGTTAAAGGATACTTAAATAAATAGAGCAGTTCAAGATTTGTGAAAACCTGGCTAAAATACCTTACCTCGGGAATAAATTAGAATTACAAATTTTTTTAAAATAAAGTGTTGAAAAAATAAAATGCAAATTTTATTTTATTTTATAAAGGACAGGCAAATAGATAGATATAAATATGTATACGTCAGTAGAAACCTTCCTTTCACTACAAAGGCATATACTCTATATTATTATAATTATGTTAATTATTGTTATTATTATTGTTGTAATTATTATTATTATTATTACATAAATTTCCGAATTTCTCATTAGGTATTGCTTTATAGTTTTATAATGAATAGTATGTGCAATATACGTATAGTCACTGTAAAGAAAATATAAATACTCATTAAATGTAATTGAAATATTATTAAGACGCAAGCTACAAAATTAAAACTTCAAATATAAAGAAGAAATTCCGTTAAATTTTGTCATTAATAAAATATATTTTATTTCATGATAAATCTACGAGTATTTTTTATATATACATAAATATTCCTAATTTAGCACTGTTTTTTTATTTATTTTATAACAAAAATTAAAGACATAAACTCAAATTTATTAATAAGCACTATTTCTTATTTCCTTTGATGACTTTATACTAAAAATAATTTTATGTTAACTAGAATTCTACGTATTATACAAAGAAATTGACAGAAAAAGTATAGTTACACATTATATTTATGTAAAATAAAGTAATTTTCTAGTTATAAAATTGTAATATGTCAGCGAATTTTCGTCCGTCTATAAAATAATTAATGTTTCCAACGAATTATTCGTAAACGTTCGCACGTGCACGTTAAAAAATATTCGCGAATGATTTAAACGACGACATTTTAAAAGGTTTTTTTTTTTGGATTAATTAAAAAAAAAAAAAAATCATATTTACGCTTATTTATGCGTATACATATAACAATTAAACGTTTATCGGGCCCATGAAAGTATTAAAATTTCGCACACGGATATTAAATAATTGATGTATTGATATTATTTTTATTGTGGTAACAAAATACGCCGCGGGAGTCGTCGTTTTGGAACGCGTTGTAATCGTCCAACAATTAATGAAAACTGTTAACCACCGATGCAAAAAAGTATTATTTCACAGTAATTTATATACGGCCCGTACCGACGGGGGTGTGATTAATTGATTTAAATCGACGTATTTTCCTCCTCGGAACGATGACGGGAAAATTCTATATTATAAATCTCCGACACTCGGTCCAACGAGATATTGGAAATAATGCGAGGGGAAATTATTTTTATACGCAGCCGTCTTCGGCAAACACACACACACCATCACGCGTGTAACAATAAAATGGAAGTTTCGGTTTAAGTTCCGATTCTAAATGGATACGAACATAAAAAATGCATTTAAAATTGTTAATAGTTTATATTTATGTGTTTATTTTTATATCGCCAAGTGTGTATGTATGTATATAATAGGTATTATACGAACAATACAGTGTTCTATATACATCATGACTTGTACACGCGCGCATAAGACGCTTTGGTTGTGTAACCGAAGCTTTTCATTTGTCTGGGGTTCATTTTGCCTCTTCCTTGCATACCGTTAAAATGATAACGTACTCGTTATCATTCAAAGAGAGAAGAAATAAAAATAACAAAAAAAAAAAAAGAGGAGAAATAAAAATTTACTAAAATTTTATATTACAAAATGAAAAAAAAAAACCGCTTCGTTTTGACCGTGCAGATATCGTTTCGGTCTGCGTGATTTATATACGAAATATACTGTTCGGTTTAAATATTATGTAACAGTTAACTATTATATTATAGAGACCGTTACGATAGTAGTTATATACAATGGTATTAGTCGAAACAATGGTAGGTATGAGTATGACGGATATTATTGTAAAGTTTTGCGTTCAATTCATTCACTGTAATCACATAATAAACAAAACATTATTATAAATGTATGAATAGATACTCGTGTACCCCTGGAGACTTTTAATATTTCATGTGTTAACTTACAACAGGTAGTATCATAAAACGCGTAGTATTATTATATTATCATCATTATATCATAGCTCTAAACATGGTTGTATAATATTAATATTATATAGTTGTGTGTCCGATTATTATTATTCGAGTACGGTGTTAATTGTCCAATTCAATTATAATAAAAATAAAAATACGTGATTTTAATATTTACTGTAAATCGACTACGAGTTTATTTAAATTTACCGGGAAAAGACAGTTACAAAAGAAGCTTAAAACACTATACACAAACATCCGTAGTAGGTATTTTGTACGTGTTTGTAGACAGAATTAAAACGTCTCCGGTGATAAATTTCAATTTTCAGAGTAGGTACAAAATATAATTAACTGATTAGACCGTTTTGTTGTATTTTGTATATACCTACACGAATAAATTTAAGGAAAAGATTAAATACATAATTTTTAATGAGCGTCTCACTCTTTGTGCCTATTTTATTTATTTATTATATTAAATAAATTATATTGTCCATCCTGTAAAGTAATCTGTCCTTATCGTTCTATTTAATTATTAAAAATAAATAATTTATAGAATTCTAACTTCGAACATACACATTTCGCATTGAAATACTGTAAAAATATTGCATTATAAATGTATAAGGGCGATGGGTAGGTATTTATTTGAATTATTGAGAAAATAAGAAAATACGATTTTGTATTAATTATGTAATAATTATTGTTCATTTATCACGTTAATTCTGTAATTCTGTAATGTACAGATAGGTATCAACATAATTAAGAATTTTAAAACAATTTTTATATAGATATCTATACTTAGGTGTAAATAAATAATAAAAAAGATAAATTGATATAATAAATTGTATCTCTATCTTGTCTAACCTTAATCAGATTAAAATGTACTCTACAGGGACGAAATAAGAATTAAATTTTGTTTTGGAATTCAAAACTCGTTCTTTTAATTTATTTTTCGTAATTTGGTCACTAGTCACTAGTGAACTACTATAATAGACCCTATAAATATAAACGCCAAAATTGTTAATGGTTTTCTATAAAATAAACTAAATTAATTTTTCTATTTAAATACAAATAAGATTGTAAATATCGTAACAGATGAAAAGTAATGATAAGAAAATATAATTTCAAAGAATTTACTATAAAAATAGTAGACGTTTTTAATGATAATATTAAATTGTCAGATAACAAATAAATAAATAAAAATCATTTATTTATCAACATCATACATAACAGTTTAATATGAAATATTTTAATTCGAAGAATGAATATTTATACGATATATTATTATATTAAATAATATTACATTATACTATACGATTTTATATTTAAATCACTCGATGATGATAATTTATTATTTTCCTTATTTTAAATCCGTAATATTATTTACGTACATAAATTTCATACACGTTCAACTATACTCAAGTTAAAAATAACGGTGCAATTTGAAAATTTAATTAACGAAATTAATATTCAATGATGTTACAGATTTCAATGATAATAATATAATATTATTTTTAACATATTAATTAATATTAAATGTGATTTACATATTATCTTGTATATTCAGTCAGATAAATAAATATTAAAATCAAGTGTTGTAAATTTGTAAAGTGTATAATTTAATATAAACTTTTAAGGTGTATGCACTACCTATAGCGTAATGGAAACTTTTTCTGAAAATTTCATTTATTGAATTCAATTATTATGCGCCAGTGAACAGAGTAAAGAAACGAAAGATATTTTAAAATACATTTATGAAAACTGACGCGTTGAACTTCTGTAAATGGTTGAAATTGTTTTAATTTAATAATATTACTAAATTACTTTATAATAATAAATGTTAGTTGTGAATTGCAATCCCTATAACATTGTTAGCCACGTGTTTTTCGAAATTATCGTATAAATCATATGGATAAAAGTGTTTAACAAAAATGTATATGATATTACTAAGTTATGTTTCTGTTACATATTATTATTATTATTATTATTATTATTATTATTATTATTATTATTATGACAAGGATGTTGTCTTTTAAAGTGACTACTATTCAACAGTATACATTATTGTATTATAGTTAACATAGTGTAATATGCTTGAACACAAAATTGAATACTGTTCGACATCTCAAATTGTACGATATAATATAATAATAATATTATAGACTTTATACTTTGTGTGGAATACGCCATAAGCCCATAACGGTCATTCTGTGTGTTCGGGAGTGCACTCAGAATTTAAATTCGAAACCGAGGACTAAATTTAGAAATATGTAGATAATAATATAATGTATTCAATATTAAGTTTTATCCTTTATTTTTATATACGAATAAAATTATAAAATAAAAATAAAATACAAATCCAAAGGTAAAGAGAATAAAAAAAATAATTTACCTTATACATCTCAATATTATAATTTATATAATTTTAATTTATAAAGGAATAAATTTGAGTCTTCCGGACCATTAAAATATATAAAAAAAAATAAAAGAATGGGCTGAGCTTCAATTCTCCAATCCTCTGAATACGCTATTTTGTGTGTTAATAAACGAATACAATAAACTCGATAGAGTATAATAAAAAAAAAATAAATAAATAAAAATACAAAAATTAATGTATTAGGAATTGACTTATGTATACTATATAATAAGAATTGAATTTGGACGTTTAAAATATTTTTATTCTTATCGTATGAAATTTAAAAAAAAAATGAAAGAAAAAATTTTAAAATCAGCCCAACTTAATAATAGAGTGATATGAGGTATTATATTTATTTATTGTAGTGTTTCGAAGATACGTCTTACGTCTTCGAAGATATCAATTGCGCTATTTTGTTAATTATTAAAAAGACAATCCGCCCCGCGTTATACAAAATTACACACTAGATGGACGAGAGAAAGTGGGGGCAATTAATAAAATAATAATATTAATGATTCGTTGAATTACGAGGAACGACTTAATAAATTGTTTTTACGAGGAAATATACAATTATACAGTCGTTGTTTAATGTTTTAACAATGATTTTTGCCACCGCTATTTGTGTCAACGGCGTGCGCACAACAATATAATACACTCGTAAAAGTCACGACCCGTGTATTATATTATTAATAATAACGGTCAGGTTAAATTGGTTCGAAAAGGAATTTATTAAACGGAAGTTAATTGACGTTATTGTCTTGAAAACTAAATAATTTCGAAGTTTTAACGAAGTACAATAATTATTACACGAATCGTCAAATTAATACAGTACGAATTGCACCAATATGGTATTATATTTTATTATATTGTCTAAAGAAAGAGTAATAAAAATATAAAAATTCGATAAAAAATATTTTTAAATATTCAAAATATTATACACTTAATATTAGATTTCTAAATATTTTTAAATATTTTAATATATTTTTTATCCAAGATAAAAAGTAATAAAAATTACGATTAGTTTCGATTGGGACGAGACACAGTATCGTTTTACTAATAAAACACGTGATAACTGCCTGAATATATTTTGTATCGAAGTATTAATTTCAATTTTAGTATTATAATATTATGAACGATTCAGTAGAACCAATAAATCGTATTTCTCGATTGAAATAAATTACATTTTTTTAGTGACCATAATTTTTTTTTTCGGTTTTCCAGGTCCTAAAACGATAATTTCTTGGGTCACACAATGGCGACCTTTCCCGTCGGTCATTGCTGGCGGTGCTTATGGTGGCTAGTGTTGATGCTGGCCACGGTGCACGGATGGACACCCAGAAACGGATCGCGGATACAGATCAACAATCGACCGGTGGACATATCACAGACGGTGTTTGGCGGTGGACACGGTCGTGGCCAAAGCGCCATCAAGCTCGGCGTGCTGAAGAACCGATTGAAGGAACCGGTTCAGTTGTCGACCACGCCTGCGGCCACCACCACCAGCACGGAAAGGTTTCGTAGACAACCGCCCACGGTTCCACGGATCATGGCCCGTCGACAGCACCAGAACTTGACGGTTGGCCTGGTGTTGCCCTACAAGACGTTCGACACTCGTCAATATACCAAAGAGGTCACATCTGCCATTCACGGACTTCAGCGCAATTTCAAGTCCCGAAAAACTAATATATTTAAAAACTACGAAATCCATCATATCATCGACATGAAACAACTGACGCCCACTCCCACAGGTCAGTGACTATATGAAAATAAAATTACATTATAAACTTATAAAATGGTTATAGTGGTTACCTACAAGAAAGTTATGAACGTTAAAATGTCAAATAAATAATTTTGATTATAGTATTATCAAAGTATTATTTATCATACTCGGGAAAGTTAATATTATTATATTACGTAAAATTTTCATGATTAATCGTGTTATAAACAAGATTATCAATATTTTATACAATATTAAATCGTATTCGACGTATCTAAGAAGAATATATTACGATTTTGTAGGTTTTTATAATATTAAATAGAAACATATAGGTATATCAAATTTATAAAGATAATTTTTGATAATTTGGCGCACCTATTTATAATATTATAGTAATCCTGGCAAGTCGCACGCTGAGTCAAAGAGACTTGACATCAATCATTCAAAGGTTTTTCTTTGTCTTAATTAAAAAAACAATTTTGACTTTGTCAGAGTGAGGATGGGATAGCATAACTGCTTGATAATATAATGTAAACACTAAATATATTATAATATTAAAATACGGCCACGTGTATTACAGTCAACCTTTGTGTTGGTATATGTTTTTTAATCGTCGACCATATTTTCTCTTAAAAGGTCCATTTCATTTTTTCCTTTATATATATTTTTTTTTTCATCCACGTAATCATACGATATATCATATTATTGCCTTTCGAGTTTTCGTTTAATAATATTACTATACATTCAGTACGCGTGATCCACATATAATATTATATAAAATATAATATATTATATAAAGTACGTACGTGCTTGTATATAATCCACGCGCGCTTCGTTTTTGATTGGGTTTGCATTATTGTGCCGTATTATATATAATATTATACGCAGCTGGGCCCGAAACGATATACCGTGGTTACTGGTCTTCAACCTGGGTCGATATGCACCATTGTGGTAAAGTATACTTATACGTATTTACCCGCATAGTTCTCTTATTCATTTCGTCTTTCTGTTCCTCCTGATTCTATTCCGAATAATATAACAATAATACGCGCGCGCTACGACAATCAATTCACAATATAGCAATGTCTGCAGTTATCACCATAACTATAATATAATAGTTGTGAGAAATTATTTTCAATCACTTTAAAGTTTTGTGACGATGTTTTCTTTCTGTTCCGACACTTTATTCGGAGTTTCGACTCGAATATCTTCGTTATTATTTTTCATCAATCGTTCCCCATAAACAGCAGGCAGCATTCACCACGAATATTATGTGTATAATAAGTGTCGAAAATAATATTGGCGTGTATATACATTGTATATTATATACAATGGAATATAATAATAATAATAATAATAATAATAATAATAATAATAATAATAATAATAATAATAATAATAATAATAATAATAATAATTATATTATCATGTATAATTGACGTGTGACGATATGTGAACATCATGAGGAATTCGAGTAGGTAACATAGGTAACTTTATTAATAAGTCACGAAGTTATGACGATCATCAATGTGACAGCTACCGTAATATTATATTTTAAAATAATAGAGGAACCTTTTTCAAATAAACGGCGCTGAAAATTGTTTATCTTTAATCATTAATTGCCAGTAGTTGTTAAAGTTCTCTGTTACACACGTACCGATAATTTTAAACACCGTTATCGATTTACCCATAATTTACATTTATTACAATACACTTAAATTTAGTAAGGCATATTATTATCATTTACATTTAATTTGATTGTAAATATATAAATTGGAAAAGTGTACACTGTACAGTGATAATTCGATTATGTGTGCGTACCATAAAAACGTCGAATGATATATTCGTTTAGAACGATCCAAATTTCATTTGAAATAATTTATTTGTGCTTCACGTGATCATTTTTTTTTTTTAAATAGATATATACAATTTTTGTTTTTCTTTACGAACATAAATAATACAATTTTTTCCATTATTATTTTGTAATAAAAACCATATGTTATGTCTCGTAAAGTTTATATTTCTATAAAAAAACATAACAATATTACAGCATATATTTTTTTTTTATTAATGTAATATTTTCTATATATAATTCAGTGTTCGAATTTTTTTTACGATAATTTAAATTTATTGGTTAGGTACTACGAGAAATTAATTGTAATAAATGAGCTACGTAGATTTTGTAGTTTAATTCGATCATATTCTTGTTTTATATTTTTTTACGAATTCATTGTACTTCTTTAATTTATATTTGTTGTTTAATATTAATATATTTATGACTTAAAAATGCTGGAATAATATTTAAGATAACACCGGATAATTTTTGTCTTAATTAAAGCCATATATTTTATAATATTCAAATAATGACGAGTAGGTACGCAAAATATAAAATACTCGCGCGTCTCTTCCATCAAGAGTCGTATTATCGTATATTTTAAATGGCTGCACATAAACAATAAACAGCAATTGTGTAGTTGTTTGATAAATATTTTGTGACATTTATTCATCTCTACGGAATACATCTTAAACGTTATTCAGCTTAGTAAACGTCCCGCAGGAATTGTACGAGTATTATTGAGAATAGTTGTACGCTATGTCGTAGTATGGTATTTGCATGTTTAAATTTGTTCGATAAAACTGTTCGATAGCAAACGAGAAGCCATCTATATGGAAAAATTCGCAGGTACACGTTTCAAAGACGAAATGTATTTTGTAATTTATTGTGACAATGGGAAGAATAAAAGAAGAAAAAAGAAAAAAAGTTTAAAATAGTCGTTATATGGTTTATTTTATCGAACCGCATTTTTAACCATTGTTATCTAAATATATGAATATACCTATATAATATATTTTACTTTGAATTTAAAAAAAAATTAACGTTTTTTTACTTAACGAAATGTACAATTTCGTCGTAATGTAGGTAAAAGTTGTTATAATATAAATAATATAATTTATTTATTTATTATAATTATTGTTTTCGATGTTATCATTGCATATTTTTATACAGTACTTTCAACAAAATGTCTTCGATTATTATAAGATATATAAATTTAATAAATTACTCGAAATTATATTGGTCACTAATAATTAAATAATAAGAATCGTGTGTATTTCAATTTAATATAGTTTATATAATTTGAATGTGAAAATTTCAATTTTCAATTTCAATCTTAATTTTATAGTCTCTGTTCGGTCGTTATCCGTTATCTCTTATAATAATTATTGCTTATTGTATTTCGATAATATTACTTATTTATCTGTGTTGGAATTTTTCCCACAGTCAGTTGTGATTTATATAGGGAACTGCAAACAACTCGTTCGCTTTTACATATACACATTTATAATATTATTTCAAACAGTCCATTAAATAAAATGTCATATATTTTTTATAAGTTTTGCGTTTAAATATTATTTTTAAGAAGTTTATGGTGTAACCATGATTTCGAAAAGCCTTCATTTTATATATACAAGTATATATAAAAAAAGGAAAAACTGTAAGATACATTACACATACATAATAACAGTATATATAAAATATAATATTATACGATAAGCATTGGATTATATGCTGAACGTGTACCTAGATAAGATTACATTATACATTCTACCTACTCTACAGTGACAAGAAAATCAGGTGGAGTAACTGCTCGTTTACGTTGAAATACATGGTTATTAAATTTTAGATAATCCTACCAAAAAGACGAGTATTACATTACTATAAGGATTTAAGAGTGTGTTTTTAAGATGGCATTATATAAATGAAATAAATTATTAAGCATTTAAGTTATATTTTATCCTTAATTTTAAATTAAAAGTTTTTTTTTTTTATATATACTTAATAAATATTTTAAATTATTCGTAAGTAGTTTAAATTTTAAATTTTTTACGAGAGAATAGAATGGATTGGTGAAAAGATGGATTTTCATAAAATATATATTTTTAAATACGAGTATGTTCAATTATATCTATAATATTAATTACGTTTTTTAATATAATTATAATAATATCCTAGAATAGTTCTGATTTTCTGAGTACCTACTCAGATCATAAGTCAAGGTAATTTAATTTCTAAGTAATCTATATTTTAATATACTAGGAAGTTAATTATGAAACATTTTAATGTGCATCGGATCGTGTTGTTCGTTGGAACTAAAAAAAGAACGTATAGCTCTAATATTACCATTATTAACCAAGATGAGTTTAAAATACACATGAAGTTTATATTTTTTAATTAAAATTACTTCTGAAAACTTTGATTTTCCATTAACTTTCATTGAAAATATTTATTATAATATTATATACCTATCGAATTATTATCAAAAATATATTAATTAAAATGATCCGAAGATCGGAAACATATTCGAAAATAATATTAATAAAATATTCGAATAAAACTATTTGATTGTAGAATATTTTTTGTTAAAAAATTAAGTTCAAAGTAAAATTTTAATTAAAACTAATAAGAAAAATATTTATGTAATTAATTTAATTCGACTTTTTTTTTTTAAATACGAGTAGACATAAAATTATTATGGTCTAAATATTTCTCATTATATTTATTTAATATATTAAGTAATTGATAATATAAATTTTAATGATAATTTTATTGTCCTATATATCATAGATCCAATTATTATTATAATAATTAACTACGGATTTTTATTTATTATAATAATGTTTGTTAAAATATTAAAAAATATAAAATTAGTTTTTATAATAGCGTTTGTTTAAAATTTCGCTTAACTATCGTATTAGTTACATAATAATTATCAATAATTTTATATTGTATTAATTTGTAATTTATATTCTATATAATCGTATTATTTAGATAATACGAGTAAATTATAATTAAAAATATTGTAGTCACGTGGAAATGCATTTTTTCATATTATTAGTATTAATAAATATTCATACACCATAGAAAATTAGTATTTTTAACGATTAAACTGTAATATTACATTTTTTTAACAACTAAAAATTTCTAAAAAATATATTTTTCTGTACCTGTACGTCATACGAGTGTTTTTTTAATTTGTTATATCAAATACGATCAAATAAAAATTATTCGAATTCAATCGTATTATATTATTTTTGAAAGCTTTTGGTTTGACATTTATACATATACGCGTATATACCTATATAAGAAAGAAAGAAAATTGAATATTTTTATGATGGTATAAATTATATAAATTAGTCACCGGTGTGTTCATACAGTGACAGGCTCGCAGGAATAGTTTTATTTTTTTTTTTTATCGATCTAACCAGGAAACACAAGACTCAATAGTATTCGATACGCTCGTATGTATTATTCATTGTTGGCCACCAGGGATTATTCTCAAGCCAATCTCGATAATGTCAACTAAAATATTTAAACGTCAACATATACCCCCGTGTTCATTTCACGTGTTTCATTTCACGATGCCCGAATATCACGACCAAAAGCGAAACGAAATTTTCGACGTGGTTACAAAATTTATATTGGTACCTACCTGAATTATGCTGATTAGTTTTCTTCGTTCAGAACCCCGGCCCGACTCGGTTAACAATTATTGCGTCGAAAATTCAATTCGATATAAATACGCATGTAATATTATAAAAAAGTTTGTTCGGAAACAAACGGCCCACGGCCTTTGCCGAGATTTTCCCGTTGTTACCATACATTATATTATACCTAAACGTAATAAATATAATATAGTAATATCATTTTCTCCTTTGAAAGCGATGCGAAAAGTTGTCACAAAGGATCCGTTATACAGTGTGTGCGTGTTTGTTGAATATCACGCATAACTATTATAATATTATATACGATATTATTATTCTCGAACAAACCGAGAGAAAAATGTCTCTTACGCGTCGTACGGGTATATTATCATGTCGTGCGAAACGTAAAAGACATTTTTTGGTTTCTAGAAAGTTCTTTCCGGTAACTCGTTACGTTTAACCGAACTGTTTTACCACGAAAAGACGACCTATAAGCTAGATTAACATTATTTCTTCATACGACAGCCGCAGCGTTATAATAATATTATTTACACGATCCTATATTATAATATTATCATATAACGTCATTATTTTAACGATATCGCACGCGTCTAAAATTTAGATGAAAGGACGGTAGAAGTGAGTAGGTGTCCTACCTATATGAAAGTGAGAAAGCCTGAAAACGCGAGAGTCCCGCATGCATTATAAAATGTTCCTATATAACCACCCCGTAGTATAATAGTCGCGGGGCCTTTTTACACGAATATATTATTTTATATTTGTATTATCTATTGTAACTCGAAAATTTTAATTTTAGATAACAATCAAAATGGTCGTTTTAGATTTATGTTTGATGGCAACGCAAAATTGAAAATTAAAATACATATACGAGATTATTCTAATCGCGAGGGAAAAATTGAAAAAAAAAAAAAATGAAATTATATCAGCTGGAAAAATATACCGTAGTGGATTCGCTGGCGCATAGAAATATTTATATAGTTTATCTTATTCTAGAAATTCCAGTCTGGAATGTGTTGATTAAAAAGTACAGAGTCGCAGAGACTAAAAAATTCATACTTATAACTATTTGCTACGTGATCAACACGCCGCGGTGTACTCGTATTTGAACGTCGCGCGAGAGGCGAGACCCGAATATATTTTTTTAATTATTTTTATAAGATTATAACTTTCAGTTGACCTTAACTAATTGAATTGCTATTTTTGGACCTATATAATACGGTTATATCGTAAGATAAGCTTTATAACGGGGCCATAAAATAACCCGTATTATACTTATATAGTCATATAGCATATACAGCAAATACGTATTTTATATGAAATATAAAAACAACATTGTTTAATTAGTGTTCGTTACAGGCTGGGGGTTGGGGGTTATAACAGAGACGTTACCTACCTATATATCTTTAGAGTCCGGATTGAACTTTTAATTGGTTTATAATAATTTTTTTCAAAATTTTTTATCCAGTAAATATATTTTTTTTTCTTATATATATATAAACATCGACGAAGAGGGTTTTCTTTTTTAAGAAAAATAGTATATTATTTTTTGCGTTGTTAAATTCCAAACAATCTTTTCAAAATGGCTTTAAATATTTTATTACATTCACGTACGATATACGTATTTAGAGCACACACACACACACCACAAGATAAATATTTATTGTCACATATTTCATAAATTTCAATTTACTTCCATAATAAACATAATATTATTATTATTATTATTATTATTATTATTATTATTATTATTATTATTATTATTATAATCGGTACATTATTATTTTTATAAAATTTAAAGTAAATCAATTCTATTTTTATAACTAAGGAAGTAAACGATAAACCATACACTATTTCATTTTTTTTTATGAAATACTTATGTCGTCTTAAAATAAAATTTATATTATAATATAAAATTTAGGTACCTACACTAATATAAATATTGTACTTATATCCGCAGTAAAATAATAATAAATAACGTAAAAAGTTAAAAAACAGCGCAATAAAAATAATTCGTATCTAATATTAGGTATAATAAAAATATACTTCTTACTTTATTCGCTTCGGATATTAATATTTTGAATTGATTTGTGTATAATAAACGATTAAAGACTGCATACTTTTTATATCTATAAAGTACACGATGACAATTCAATATTGATGATAGTACGATACTTTTACAAGATAATAATATGCAATATAATAAGGGATATAAGATAAATGAATAGAAATAACACGACGTGTATTTAATTATGTTTTATGTACATGATATTATATTATGGATCGTATCCTATTGTAACCCAATTAAATTTTATCCAGAAATTTATTTTACATCAAACAGATTAAAATTGCGTTTTAAATATATTTCTTTGTATACGTAGTATTATATGCCTACGGCCTACGACAATATTGGGCTTAAAATCTAAAAGTCCTAAATCCGCTTATCTTTACGTCTCATAAATAAATACTGAAATTTACTCGTATTATACACAAATCGTCTTCGTAAGTAAACTTCAATAACTTCAATAATTATAATAACTACGTTCGTTTTCTTAATACGAATATTTTATGTTAAATCTTATTAGATCGGTAATATATATTTATTTATTTTTTTTTTTTTTAATTGGAAGACTTCTAACAACAATTTTTGTATTTTATTTATAATTTATTTTTTCTTATTTACAACATTATATTATTATGTTCCGATGGAAATCTATCCGTTAAACGAACTCGGCACTTAAATTTTATTATGCTGATACAAGATCATAATTTAGGTACGCATACACAGATTTCATAATATATCGATGAACAATTTCACGTTATATTCTTTTATAAACTAGACGTTCTTGTTTCACTTGTGTATATTATAAACACCATGCGTATGAGATAATGTGAAATTTATTTTCATATTCAAATAGATTTAAAATAGGCAAAGTACTAAATAACGCATATATAAAAGTTTACCCGAGTCTCAAGTTGATATTGATTAAAACAAACCATACTGTATTTTAATGTAGTTAAATATATACGCACATAATACATTTTTGGTGATGTCTTTCAAGGAATTTCGTCACATATTAAGACGTTTACAACATAACACAAATAATACGTTTTTACAAAAAAAAAAAAATTAATTAATAATTCTAGAGAATCCACGAATTTCGTCATGTTTATAGATTTTAACTGAATTTCATTATAAAATAATTTTTTTTTTCACGATAAATTATAAATATCAAAACCGAAACTTATTGGCCATTATAAAATAATGTAATGTATCGTATATCAACCACACAAAATGAATCGACATAAACACGCACATAAAGAGGAGAAGAATTCAAAATCTCTATCTACCCTCCGAAATTTTATGAAATTTATATATAGTAGTGCTTTAGAAATTACAAAACTTGTATAAATTGACGTTATCAAAATCGACATAGGTATTTTTATAATTTGTTGTTATTATAATAAAATTGTATATAATATAATAATAATTATGTATCTAAACATTATAATATTGTTAAATCATGAGTGACGTTACTCTTCGGTAAAGTTTTATTTTTTAATTAATACAATCTATCGTGATTTAGATAAAATATAATATTATATTATAAAGAGTCATTTACATTATTATTATTATTATTATTATTATTATTATTATTATTATTATTATTATTATTATTATTATTATTATTATTATTATTATTATTATTATTATTATTATTATTATTATTTGTTATTATGAATAACGATTCATTTTTCTTCATTTTTATTTATACAAGAAATTTAAAATAAGATATAAAAAGATTTAAAACATAATATATTATAATTTACCTTTATGATTAAAGGTTTAAATTAAAAAATAGTAATGATAATTACCTAATTAATATCTTTATGGATATTTATATGTTTTTCATTTAAAATATATTTACATAATGATTATTGAAAAAGATAATATTATAATGTTACGCACTTCAATTTTTTTTTTTTTTTTTATGATATATTATTGTTATAATAAAATACTCAACCTAAATAAATGAGCTAAATTATAAATATATAATTATTTATATAGAACTTTTTTTTAGTGAACACTTTAATTTTATTCATTTTGTACAATAAATTAAAAACTTTTAAAATATACCTTTAGGGTTCTTGAATACGAGAATATTTTAAAATTATTAAACAGCTTTTATGTATAGAGAACGAACGAGATAATTTAGTAGATAGTATATTTTTTCTCTGAATTTCTGAATATCAATTAGGTATATAATATCAAATATCATGTTTATTTATTTAGGATGAAATACTAGTAAATTTATACTATATCCTGGATACTTTAAAACCTATGAAAACTAATAATTAAAAACGCGTACCCGAAAAATTTTCAAAATTAAATTTTACAAATTTAAGCAAGCTTCTACTTTCAAGATTCCTATTTACTATAATTTTTTAACGATAATTATTAATTTATTTTTATGTTATTATTAAAAAATTTAATTTTCACACAGAAATAAGAATCTTACAAAAATGTAGGTATAGCATTTTTATTCGAGTATTTTATTTAAGTTTGTATAATCATCAATTTAAATCAAAACTTATCGTCAGAATGATATCAGATGGAAACTAAATCGTGGTTCATAATATTATAGATTAATTATATAATAATATTTTACTGCAGTTAAAAATACTTTTCTCTTACGATTAATATGTATTATGTATATGACTTTTATGACAAAAGATTATCGATAACACTTATTATTTTTTTTCCTAAAATAACTTGAATAGAATTTTTCTGCGTAGGTAGTTCTAAAATTAAAAATCACAACAGGTACCTATAATCTTATGTTCTCATTCCCGCAAGTCAATAATTCAATTATAATAATTATTTATGTTTATATTTTATTATATAATTTTTCTAATTATTTTAAAATTGTCATATTTTATTATAATTGTATTGAATTATTTTATAGTGGCATACAGTACAATTTCAATATTATATAATTATATATATATATATAACTAAAATTTAAAAAATTATTCAACATACATAATACGATATACATTGAATTAAATTATTAATATTTTATCATAAGTAATCTTCCTTGTGTAGGTATATGAATTTATGTTACCGGAAAAGTACTGAATCCGGTATTCTATAGATTGCCATGAATGAGCAGGAAAGTGTGAAATTTGTACATTGACTAGTATTCTATATAATACCGAACTCCAGATAGGCAATGTATAAAATTGATATAAGGTAAAACGATTTATTAGTATATACGTGGGGGTATTTCAGTGAAAAGTGCAATTTCTAAATGGATCTGATCTAGGTTATTTAGGACATTTTGGCGTGGCTGTTCTCGTTCTGTTACTGCCGTATTGACGTAAGCCATTTTAGCTTAAACCTGCAATATAAGCGTACAAAAATATTAATATTTAATAAATGGTAAGTTAAGAATTAAATTATTAATAATGTGTTATATTTGATTAATAATAATAAAAATTAAATTGAAATATGTATTAAAAAATAAATTAAATATCTATTTTTGTTTATTACAATAATTGTCTATTAAAAGTGTTATAATAAAAAACTTTAAACTTTCAAATTTAATGACTTGTGTAAGGGATAGCTTGCTTCGCGGTACTTTTCTGAGGATGAATCTATGCCTCAAGAGACTAAACAATACCCAAGTAATACCTATTTGTGTAAACTTGATACTGGTACAGATTGTAAGAGGTTTTGTATGATCTAAACCTCACCAAGACTTCCATTCATTCATTCAAGAAATTATATTCATAAAAGTATTTTGATTAAACACCATTCAAAATTTTATACTTTACCCAATATAGATATGGAATTCTATAGAATATATAGTGCCTAGGTATTATATGAAATAACATGGAAATTTCATACATTGCCAAATAGTTAGGTATATAAATGCATTCCATAGAATACCTAGGATTTATATAGATTCAATCCTTTGCAGGTAAAATATTATTAGACATATTATTTAAATAAAATGAAAATAGATAATAAATCATATTTTATGAACGAATAATAATATAACATTGGGTTTTCTTAATGAACTTATACATGGTTAAAAAATTGTTTTAACTTTTCGTGAATATTGTTGATAATTATTATACTATACAGTCACAAGAACAAAGCCGGAACGTAAACTTAAACTTATTGACATATTTTATCCATAAAGACACTCACTAGTATAATGTAGAAGTTTTAGATCCTTAGTATTTTCCTTAGAACTACAAAATTTATATTATATTGCACTTCAATATACACATTATGCATAGTTAACCACAATCCTGTATCTTTAAACAAAGACTCTATTACGATTCGCAAACTTGATTAAATATCCAGTAGAAACTTATAGTGTATACATTTAACGTAGGTTAAACCCATTCATAATATAACCAAACCAGCACACCTCACTACAAAATTGTATTGCTCAGTGAATATAAATTATTATCTAAAATCAGTTACAATTTATATTGTTAATATTACGAAGTATATATACTATATTATATTTTGAATAAACCCACAATAAATTCAACCAAATTAAAAAATCAAATGAAAAATGGACAGACAAGAGGGGACCATGATCACCCGGGTACGCATCGGGCACACAAGATTCACACACTCATTTCTAGTGACTAAAGAACAAAACCCTAAATGTAACACATGCTAATGTAAACAATTCGTGATCCTCATTTTTCTCGAATGCTCTACCTTTCAATCTACGACAACCTTAAACATCACTATAAGCTCACCTAAAGAAACCTTCCCCCCCCCCCGGAAAGGAATCCCAAATATTAAAATTTCTCGAGACAGCAAAACTAACATCGTTAATACTAATAATACATCAGACATCTAAATATATATATCTAATATAATCTATTGATAATCTCTAATCATATATCTTAATCTGTGATAAGAATATTTATATATAAATATTTACGAATATAATATTTATCCTCGTATTAATCAACGCATTAAAATTTCTCTAATTTCCCACAACTTTTGTTTTATTTGGCGATCACTATATATAGTCTTTCAATTTTTTATCATAAATTTCAGGACGAGCTTTTACCAAAGAGGCAAAGAAATTAATTTTTTTGGGTCTACATCTTCCACTTCCACGATAATGAAATACCAAAAAACAACGCTTTACAAAAGTTTTACAATTTGGTCAACAACATATAAAAGCTATATGATATAACGATAACTATTTTACCGACAGGCGACAAGCACGTGTGCTGACTCGACCGATTAAAATAGACACATCCGTGAAAAATGATATAAAATCATTAGTGTAACGCTATCGTCCGATAGCGATCGGATCGGAAATTTGTGTTTGGTGACAGATTTTAAAATCGGGCGATTTTTTTTATCATTCGAGCGCGCTTTTATATATGATTATTATAATACCGTATTCGTCATACTAACCGACAATTGAATCCGCTGACAAAATATTTTCATGCGCGCCTAGTATAAAATGTAATACCTACAAATATATCGAATTTTTCAGTGAATTATTACAGTGATAAGGACAACGAGGTAGTGTTATTTTAAATCAATATTTTATAACTTGACAGATCACAAATTAAAATGTGGAACACCTATATATTGATGAAATTTTTTTTCTTTCTTTTCGTTTATAAATTTGAAACCTACTCTTAGTGAAGTATAAAATTAAAAATAGCTTTGATTTATGTTTATAAGTATTATGCATAATAAGAATGTCAAATTAAGTTTTAAAACAAAACGGGTACCTAAATGAGAATATAATATGTTATTTGTGAAATTTAAGGAAACGTTCAAGAATTTTATCCAAACATAAATTTATATACATTATTTAAAATAAAATCACTGCGGATATAGTTACTGCACTCTCTGAAGAAAAAATGAAGGAAGTTTTATAATTTATATTTTTTCCGTATAGAAGTTTTTACTAATATAGTTAGATAAAGTATACCATAAAAATATGATTTGAAAATATAAAATTGAGGAATATTTTCTTAATAAATATTTAATTAATGTTTGCTTTGTGTATGAAAATTAAATTTATTTTTTATCTATATTTTATAAAGTTTTAAAATTTATTTTAGATTATTTATTGAAAATAATTAATATTACAGCCATTTCGAACAACTTTTTAATTTTTTTTTTTAACTTTAGTAATTACACTTCAATAAAATTAGTACTTTAAAATAATTTTTATCCAGGTATCATTTAAATAAAAATATAAAAATTATATATTTCAAAGATTATTTTGGTAGTTTATAGGTATTATTTTGTTTAATAAACCAGATATCATTTTAGAATTAATAATATGAAAAATTGAATATTATTTCATTTTGTTAAACTTCATAAAGTTCATTGAAAATAATTTTAATTTTATAATTAAATATTTCTGGATTATGTATTAAACGAGTATATCTAAATTAATTATAATTATTTAAATTTAATTATTATATTAAAAGGTAAAATATTTTTGAAAATTACAATCCATTAGGAAAAAATTGTTAATATTAAAATATTGATATTAAAATGAACAGTTATAAATATTATAATTTATATTAAATAATAAAAAGGAGTAGGTATATCAATAAATTTTTGATGAAATATAACATCTATTTTAAGTACAATTTTTAGATATGTAATCAAAATAAATTAAAAATACATTTCGTATTATTATAATAATGTTAAATGTATATAAGTTTAAATAAATCTTATAAAAATATCATATAATATTAAACATAAAAAATCATTGTAATATTCTAGATTTTTCAATCTCACGAGTTGTAAGAGTAAAAAAGTAATACAAATTATAATTAGTGTTGGTCCTCAGCAATAATGAAAACAAGAGAACCTGAATAATTTCATGTTTTAGCTCAATAAAACATAATAATTTTAAAATGACAACTAAACATTTATTATTGTTCGTGTCTCCTGTGTATAAATTATATTTTTAATTATAAAAATTATTGTGGTAAGAAAATAAAAACTAATTTGAAAAATTGCTTAAATTTAATTTAATTGATATTTTCTTTTTTTTTTTTTAATACTTATCTTAAAGGTATGTTATAAATTTAATTCAATCCTATATTGCCTTAATTAATTTAAACACAATTTATAATAAGAGACGTAGCAATAAGGTGTAATAATAATAAAGAAATATTGATTTCAAATGACGTTAAAATAGGATTCAGCAAGAAAATAACCCAAACAAAATAATAATTCAAAATGTTACTTTTCTTTATAAATTGTTTAAAGGTGTAATTTGTTTTAGATTCTGAGCGAAGCGAAGAATGTATTGGTTTTACAATGATGTGTGATTTTTTTTTTTTTTTTTTTTTTTTTTATTCTGAAGACATTTTTACTACCCGAAATAATGCTCCGATTATCACGAATAGGGTATGTTTCCGGTAGCAAAGTGGATCTAGTTGGTACTTTATTTAGGTCATTTTTTGAATTTCTCAAAATTGACCTAAGCGGTAGAAAAAACTTCGAAGAAATGACGAAAAAGCGGCATTTTTCACGAAAAATGAAATTTTGACAAATTCAATTTCTATATTTCACGATAACTCAGGCAATTTTTAAGATAGCGACCTGAAATTTTTTTTGAAGGTTCACATAGCTATTATATATATGTGGTAAAATTTTGGAACCGTTTTTTAAATTTTTCTACAAAATATTGAACATTGAATATTTCGTAAAATTCTCGTTTTTACGTATATAATGTTTGATAAAATTGTCAATTTTTGATATTAAGGTCTGAAAATTTTATTGAAGTATACTTACATATTAATTAACATCATACTAAAATATTAGAAAAATCCCTAAACTAAATTTTTTTTTATAGCTGTTTTAAGTTGATATTTTTAGTTCAAACGAAAATTATAATCTGACTGAACTTCGCTCAGAATCGTTTTTTCGAATGCAATGGTTTATCATTGCATTCAAATTCCAAGTAAAATTAAACGCTATGATCCGCACACCTGTATCCTGTGCGGCAGGAGTATCAGCTCATCTTTTTTATAAATTATAATTTATAGAGTATATGTTCTTTTATATTTATGATTTTAAAATCGCTGACAATCAGGTAAAAAATATATGGAAAGCGGGAAAATAAATAAATAAATAATTAGGTACTAGGTATAAATATTAAAATATAATGAATTATAATAATATTTAAATGAAAACATTAAATTTTTACTATAATTATGTAGATATACATAATAATTATTCTTATGACAAAACATTCTCATATTTTTTTATACATATTTTTTTTCGTATTAAATATAAATTCGTATAAGAAATTGATTTTATCAATCGCCATCAAGTATAATATATTATTTATTTTTATTAATTATTAATTTAATAATAATAACTGGAAAAATCTAATAAAATATTAAGTAATAGAGGATTTTCTATTAAAAAGAAAACTGTATAGTAATTTTTTTTTTATTTTAATTAAAGAGAGAAAATTAAAATGTAATTTAGATGTAGAATAGTGAGTTGTGAACAGCTTGTCAAATGTTGTGTTTAGAATAGTTTTTTTTTTTATAATTAAAATTAAAACCATAGATTTAAATAATTTTTAAATATAAAACATGGTTTAAGGCATAAATGAGGTTACATTTTTTTTATTATTATTATTATTATAATATTTCCATTGGCTTTAAATTTTAAAAATACAAATTATAATATTTATTTATTTTTTCTATTTTACAATAATTACGTCTTCTTCTACTTTTGTGTTAGTTTAAGTTATGAATAAATTTTTTGATATAAAAATAACAGTCCAAATATTTAATATGCATCCCCATTTGATAGAAAATATTATCTTGTTAGTACTTTAGGTGATTTTTCAATAGTTTTTTGAAATAAGGAAAACTACCAATAGATAATGAATAAATAAAATGAAAATCATGAAAAAATTATGTAATTTAAAATTCCACTATTTTATAATAATTAATGAAATATAGAACTTAAGAACTTATTCAATTTTCACGGTGATATAGTACAACATAGGTAATAATGAGAAAATGTTACAACTGTTATTTAGATTTTTAAATCTAGATAAAATCATATTTTAATAAATATATTAAAATATCAATCATTACCGAAATATCTAATTAATCTTCGATCAGAATCATATTCAAGAATGCAATGATTTCTTTTGATGTAATCCAAATCTATTAATTATAATAAAATACCATCTTGCTTTTTTTTTTTTATCACTATTATAATCCTTTTTACAGCTGTATTTCATTTTATATTTAATTGCATAATATTATACACATAACATGATAATATAAAATTTAGAATTTTAGATTAATAAATTTATATATTATAAATAATATTAATGAATATTAGATTTTGGTTAGGTGAATGAAGTGAAAAATGTATTGGTTTTACATTGAAGTCTGTATTTTCTTAAAATAATGTTCCGATTTTCACTAATACGAGTACGATATGTTTCCGGTTGGACTGTATGAATGTAAATCAATACAATCAATATTATTATCTTATGAACTTCGCGCTCAAAATCGTTTTTCGAATGTAAAATCTAACTATTTAAACAAAATTCAACACTATTTCATATTTCATATTTATACCAGTATCCTTCCACAACACTATCAACTCTCCTTTTTTACGCTTTAAAGCTATAATTAAAATTTTTCACTTGGATGATCAGAAATTACTGTAGAAAAAGCAATATTAATACTTTAAACAATTAATTATTATATTTAAGAAACTAGATTTATTATTTTTAATTTTCAAATAATGTTTTAATATTGTTATACTTGTCTTAAAAATATAATTGTTCAATATAAATTATAACTTTTATGTACTCGTTTATTATATAAATCGAATATTATTAAATAATGTGACGTTCTAAATCTATGTAAAGACTATGATTTTATGAAATGAGAGATATCGAATAAATATTTATCATAATATTATTTAGTTTGGATAATATAAAAATTATATCTTCAAATTACGTTTTATACAATAATCCTTATTCGTTGTCTCGTTAACGTATTCCAAAATACGAATTCATATGGCAATATTTATGCTTAAATTTTATGTTTATTTTGTACAATAAAATAATCATAATTTGAATATTTTATTGTTTTACTAGTCAACTGGAATTAAGTTCTTTACGAGAAATCCCTAAGAACATAAGAATTGTTAAATGTTGATAACTTGTCTTTATTACCATTATTATAAACTTTATCTGTAAAATGCATGCTTTAATACTTTATTGGTGACAATCTACACCCGAGTTATACTATTGTTATTCTAAGGCAACAGGATAATATACGCTCCATTTATCGTTTGATAAATTTGATATTTTGAATAAGTTATATGACGTAAGGACCATTTTCAAGATAATACTTTAAGTATATTTTGAAATGTCCATTAAAATAACTAGAAAAAGTTTAAAAAGTTCACATTTCAAAAAAATAAAATAAAATAAAATAATAATAATAAAAAAACAAAAATCATAATAATAAAAAATAAAAAATAAAAAATAAATTTATCATAAATTGTTATTTATATTCTTAATATCTTAACTTTCAAATAAGAGTAGGTGGACAAATATAATAATATAATATTAAAGCAAAACGTTCGATTAAAATAATGATTAACATTTTTATTGAAATTTATCAATATAAAGATAATCAAAGACTAAAAAGAATTGTAGTCCATTAAATAATCTCGTATGTTCGTTAAGTATACTCACATTAAAGCTTTTACTTATTATTATTATTATTATTATTATTATTATTATTCAGTAAGATCGTTGATTGAACGTTAAATATTTATCAAATAGCTTAATATGTTCCTTTTATTTAATTATGACTGTTTATATGTTAGAATAATTAAATAGGTGCATTCAAATAAATCTCAATTTTCATTCTGATTATATATTTTATAACTGATTACAAATCCAAGAATAGTTAATAGTTGACAAACAGTTTTGAAATGTTTGAAAATGAATTTGGTTTGCAAATCATTATAACAGTAACATTTTAGGAAAATAAACATAATATAGCAAGTCTAAGTCTCTATATTATAATGTACAAACAATCATTCTCAGTTACAGTTTGTGTCCCAGTTGTTGGAGACGCGTTTCTATTCTCACAGTCAATACGGTCGTTTTTTTTATTCCTACAATATATTATTTACGATATATCGTATAATATCTTATATCTTATATTTTACATAAATTATGCATGACATGTAATCAGTTTAATTATTGCAATTATGTCAATTTTACTAATTATTATTTCAAGAAGATAAAACGAAGCGTTAATTTACAATAAAACACGTGACAAATTTACATGTTACCTATCTTACAAAGGTTATAAAAAGTAATATTATGCAAATACCATAGAATACAATATATAATATAATATGTGAATAGTATTAAACAATATGAATTACCTATTACCTATATATTATTAATATAATATATCATTAGATATAATACTTATAACTTATAATCATTTAATATTTTCTTCTCAGTAATTCTTATAAAATGGGTGTAATGTTTAATCATGATTTTTATAATGTTTATCCGGTAATTAAGTTTAATATAACCAATTTTTTTTTTCTTTTTTGTTAATACATAATATATTGTTGTTACATTAGGTATACTTTTTTGTTTGTTTTATTGTATGAAGTTTATTATTAAAAAGTCGAGATCTGACTGAGTAATTTGTATTTTGTTATTATTCAACGACCTTATATCCATTCTATTCGAGTCGTCACAGTTCGTCATACTATTGTTCTTCTTAAAACAATAATTAGGAAAATTTAGAACGTTAAAGGCTATTTACTCTCATTCATATTGATGTGAGACAAAATTCAAACATTTTTTTTTTATTTTAAAAGTTACTTTGACATTATTTTATCTCCTAAAGTCCATTAAAAACTTTTCGGTAAATAGTTTCATAGCACTTCTATAAACAATGAACGTAAGATCGTGTTAAAGTTAGATTAGCGATTATAATGTAGACGCACACACAAAAATACCATTAGTATAATAATTTATATTATATAATATTTAGTAATATTAGTAATATGGCCATATTTTTTTATGTAATTTTTAGATTAAAAAAACATATCATAATGACCTTAATAATGTATTTGTACTAAAACCTTTTGGAATTATTTTAACTAAAAAAAAAAAAAAAAATATGCGATATTTTATTATAAAATAGTAAGTTAAAATATGTATTAGTCAGTTCACGTATCTGTATGAAAATTTATACGAGTTTTGAAATATTTTTTTTTAAAAAAAAAGAATACAAACATTTTAAAGAAAGAATGTTTTTTTTAACTGTATAGCATTCAATATAAAATATTGTCTTGTACAATAAATTATTAAATATTAAATATATAAATACTCAAATAATGATTCGAAATAAACATTTATATTGTATAATATTATTTTTTGCAAGAGAATAAAAAATAATAATAATTATTATTATGGGCTGCGTTTTTTTGACGTTTGAAATATATTTACTAATTAGATATTTAATTGGTGGCCTTAATTCAAGAGATGATCCAACTGAAAATTAAATATTTCATAACCACAGTTTAATTACCTACACTTAGATTATTTTATATTTTTATCAATAACGTTTCGTCAAGCGGTTTGATGAAGATAATACACACTAAACGTACTTAATATTATAAAAAATTAAAACGTGTTGCCATCGTTTTTTAACGGATAAGAATTTACGATCAATTTATGGTTCACGCGAAATTCCGCGATAAAAATCCGTTCGTTTAAATATATAAATTCATAGGGGGAGAATTTATTTTTGAGACCGTGACAACCAACTTTTGGTAATCGCACATAGCACTCGATTAGATTTTATTTTGTATAGAAACAATCCCTCGGGACGTTCTTAGGTTTTGCTTTATAATGGAATTTCTACTGTGTTGTTATCAGATGCTTATATTTGCGTAGGATATAGTTTGGGAGTCGGCACGTGATGTAAAATGGACACTATTCGTGACCTGACCTTAACAAAAATAATTGTAACATTATACATCATTTTATTGTTTGTGCAATACTAATAAAGTAATAACCTTTATTTTTGCTGCGGTTTTATTTTTATCGTTATTATTATTTTTTTAAAGTGGTTATCATGTATTTTCCCGTAGTTGCATAAAATAATAAAAAAAAATTCGAATATTTTTTTGCATATTTTCAAATGCGTGATTTCTATTTTTATTTAAAAAAAAAAAAACTCTAATTGTAAGTCATAAAATGTCAATAAAATTTTCTATTATTATACATATAACGTATTTTCTTTAATATATTATACAGTAAGGAATCGCCATGTCTTTCTTTGGAATGTAGATAATAATATATATTAATATTATCAATGGCCGACGAATAAGATTTAGTGATAAATCTGACAATATGTAGTGTTTTTGCTGCAGATAACGATAGGACATTTTGAATTAGCCTTAAGACGAGTGTTTAGAGAGCAAAGTTTAACTGTCACGTTATGGTAATTTTAGTATAAAGATACGGTCTAGTACGGCGTAAGTATAGATAACGGATAATATCGCATGTCAAAAGTCTAATGGACCGATCTAATTTGGAAAATATCGTTGTATAACGGGCAACGAACGATTGATGCTTGTGGCGATTGCAAAAATCATCGCGGTCGTTTAGCTTTTGGGAAAACAGTACAACTTTGTAATCCGCAACACTACGGTATTTGTTCATCCACAAACTTATACATACAAGTTACAACATAATTATGGTTTGTCCAAGACGTTTTCTTCGATTTTAACATCTATATTAGTAAATTCAATCGATGTAAATACGACGAACATCAAAATAAAATTATTAATTATTACTATTCCTATCGATATAATTGACATATTGTGTATTCATATAATACGTTAATTGTACAACGTATATTTCGTTTTTTTTAAACGTCAGATTTACCTACAACCAGTGACGTATTTTGAACAAAATTTTTTGGGGGGTCCAAAATTTTTCCCCTATTTAATAATCAATAAATTTACTAAATAGGAATAACAAATTTAATATAAATTAAATATAATTATAAAAAATAAGGATCACTACAGTACCCTCGTAAATACGCCACTGCCCACAACGAGCAAATCTCTTCTTCTTTTTTTTTTTTTTTTTTTTAATTTACACGTATTAAAATTTACGCGATTCCAAAGGTTGTGCACAATCACGGGTCATTTAATATGTTTCTTTAAATTTTTCACGAGAATAGGAGAGAGGAAGAATTCAAATAAATCACAATTAAATGAAACGGGACATTTTTTTTTTTTTGTATCAATTGATGTTTATTTCGTTGTCCAAATATAATAAAATGAGTCTGGAAAAAAACTATTCAGTACAATGTTTGTTCAATTACTTGTATTTGCATTTTACGTAAGTATATTTTATTTTTTAATTCAGTCACTTTTATTTGAATTTCACTTTCTATAGAACATAAACATTATTACTACGAGTATATCTGTATCGGATAAAAACAACTATTATTTTTATTTTGATTATTATTAGATTTAAATCGGATTTATACTTTATAATATACACCTACTGATTCAAAGAACTCGTATACTATATTATAGTGTATAAATTAGTTATTCAAAATTTAGTATATAGAAAACATTTTTGTATCCTCTTTTTTTCATAGGTCTAGAAAAATATTTATTTTATTATTATTATCGTTTTATAATCTGGTATTTTTTTATTTATTTTTTATTACTAGTTCTTAAAATATTAAATTATTATTTGCATTAGACATTAAATTAAATTAGTCATTAGACTGTAAGCAACGGAAATAAAGAATGAAAATTATATTTACACAAGTGTAAAAAAATACGAAATATTAAAATGTAATATTGTATTATTAGATATTTTATATAAATATTGAAAATCTACTACAGTTACGATACGGCATACGGATTAATATTTTCTGGCATTAATATTACAAGTATTTATTACATTTTTTCCTTCACGATTTCATACTTTCTATTATTATTCTACAGAAAAAAACCTTTATAAATCATAGTATAAAATATATTTCAATGTGTAGTATTTTTTTTTTTTTTTTTTTTAATAAAATGACACAGTACCGTATTAGTATGCTATATTAAATTTTCCCTAACATTATATTTTTTGTATAATATAACTATACGTATATAATAATCTGCATAAAACCTTTTTTAGGATGTACCTACTACTGATTTAGAATGGTAATATTATTTCATAGTTTTTAAATTAAAAAAAATAAATATATATTTCAAATTTTTCCATAGTTCATTTTTATATTCAGATTTTATTACATTTATATACGCATATTATACAGCAAAGTCATTTTTTTCTGATTATTAATTAGTTATAAAAATATTGTATTATACAATTTATGGGTTATTACATGGTAATCTAACGGTCTCTTGGTTAAAGATTGAAATTTGGCTTTGAAGTGATATTTAGCATTACTACTATTTTCAAACGATTTTAAAATACATACAATATCAAATTTTAATAAGGTTATAAAAAATCATGAATTATAAAATATCAATTAAGAGTATATACATTGAAAATAATATTATATACGTATGAACTATATAATATAGTATCGATGATAAAAGTCAATTATTTAATTAAATTAAAATACAAATATTAAAGAAGAAAATATTTCCACGAAATGTGTACGTTATAATTATTTTAATATTCTTTCATTTTCACTTCAATATATGCGTGTCGAATACTTTGAAATTTAGATGAAATTGGATTTTACACAATGAGAAAAATATCTAACAGATATATCAATTTAATTATCAATATGCTTACTGATAATTTTATATAAATTTTCTCTACGAAGTTATTAAAATAAACGTTTGAAATATAATTAAATATATTCATCATATTATATTCACATGTATATAAAGTCAATTTAATAATAAATGTTAATATAATTTGATTATTTTATAAATTATGTGTTTTAGTTATTTTGTGTAATTATTTATAGATTTTGAGCGAAGCGAAATATGTATTGGTTTTAATAATGATCTGTGTTCTATTTTTTTTTATGTATGTAAACACTTTTTTCTACCCAAAATAACGCTCTGATTTTTATGAATAGCACAAGTTTTCGGTAGTAAAGTGGATTTAGTTGGTACTTTATTTAGGTCATTTTTCGGATTTCGCAAAATTGATTCTATGAGGTAAGAAATACTACAAAAAAATGACAAAAAACGAAATTTTTCACAGAAACTGTAATTTTAACGAAATCGATTTAAATATTTTACAATAACACAGTAAAGATTGAACTTAGAGTCTTGAAAACTTTATTGAATGTTCACTTTATTACATATACGTGATAAAATTTTAGAACGATAACGTTCATTATTTGTGAAAATATAACACTTTGAATATTTCATAAAATTCTCGTTATTAGCTCTATAATATTTAATACTCGTACAATTAGCAATTTTGGGTTTTAAGGTCAGAAAATTTTACTGAAGTATATTATTCACATATTACGAAAAAATTTAAATAATCGCAGTTTCAATTTTTTTTTATAGCTGTTTAAAGCTGATATTTTAATTGTAAACGAAAACCTTAGAATCCATTTTGTTTCGCAATATTTCTACAATATTATTAATATTTAGGTAATTAAAAGAAAAAACAATAACAATTAATTAGTTAAATTATGATAATTTATATGCTCACTTTATAAACTGATTCATTATAAATTTATAATATATAACATCAGAAAACTTATTTTATGTACACGTATTTTTTTATGAAAGAGAAAATATTATTATTATGTTTTAATAATATATTCGTTGATTTCGTATTGTATTTTAAATCGCACGTTCTTTAGAATTAAATAAATTACACGTTGAAAACATAAAAACGGTATAGGTATTATCGTATATGTTATTACCGATAAACATTGTGAATTACTGAATATAATCCCTTATATTTCTCTATTTTTAGGGTTGCTCGTTTTAACAATGAGCACGTACTACGTGCGAATAATATTAAAATTGCTCTATTTGTGCAAATTAATAGCTCAACGTAAATTATAAATTAAAGTGATTAAAAAAATTACCCAGCATTAAATTTTATATCACGTTTATACTATCTATGATTTTATAGTATGTTTATTTATATTTTAATATTATAATCGTATAACATATTAGATTCATTGTTTACTGTGTATCATGTATTTTTTTAAAAAAAAACGATATATAATATATTGCTAAAATATACGTGATTATAAATCGAAAAACTTTAAAAATAGAAACTAAAATTCTTTGGATACATTCAAATCGGATAGTAACTAATATTTATTATTTATTTCAGTATTTATGTATAAACTTAAAATATAAAAATATACGGTTTATTCTTCAAAAGTAAAGAATTATAACGCCAACGAATCGAGTATTATTCGATATTCAAGATCTCAAAACTTAAGTAACTTATTTGAATATAAAATTTTAATGATAAAATAATATAACGCGATATTTCATGTTACTAGAAAACATAAATTAAATACGAATTAGTGTTGAGTTTGAAAAAAAATTAATTGTATTTTAAATAATTGTGCAGGATTGTATTAAATAAATTATTAAACACATTTTATTTGTGGTTTCAGTCATTTTTAGCACAACTATATTTTCATATTTAAATGTTTTTATGGATACTTTTTTAAGTATTACAAATCGCAATAGTAGTAATAATAAGTATACACTTTTTGTTTCTATTTTCTGTTGTTAAACAAAATATTCAATATATTTGAATTACTCGAAAACATAAATAATTGCAAAATAAAACGTTGTGTTATCATTTTACATTTTATTCATTGAATTTTTAAGTATTATAGTGACTATATAATACTTTTATATCATTTTACTTTGAAGTGTGTTGTAAGTCATAATCGTTTTAGTATAACATATTAATATAATACGAGTATATCAACTTAAAATTCAAGTGGTGCTTGTATAAGCAAACTTTTGGTTTTAATTTTTTAAGACAATTAAATATTAATTTTACCATATAAGATATTTGTGGTTAAAATTTATGTTGCTTTATAGGGATTTTGTGTCTTAGATGTCTTAAGTGAAAATGTTATCTCCTTTCATAAAATTGTAATCTAAAACTCAATACACGAGTTTCCTATTTCATCATGGAATACCATATAGCATGTATGGTGTGAATATTGAATAGGTTCTTCCTTTTTTTTAGTAATGAATAAAGTAAACCACTATAATTTGAAAAAAAAAATTGTCTGACATAAAAGTAAGATAATCATAATTTATTCTAACAATATATAATATAAATATAAATTATGTAATATTATGTTGTAATTCATTTTTCGGACATTTTGAACTAAAATAAGTTGAGTGCAAAATAATTTTAAACGAAACATTTTAATATTTTGTACGACCGTAATAACTAGCCACTTAAAATAAACATAATATATTTTATATCTTATATAAAATTGAAAATATTCCATCAAAATGTATAATGTAATAATGAAAATCGTAATTTATTTCGTATTATACGGATGTATGAACTCTCAATATTTCAGGTGGAATCACTTTCAATTAATGTTTACATTTCTTATAAATAGAA
Organism: Tetraneura akinire; assembly: GCA_021307375.1. Lineage (NCBI taxonomy): Eukaryota > Metazoa > Arthropoda > Insecta > Hemiptera > Aphididae > Tetraneura > Tetraneura akinire. Next base: position 21,632,954 of record JAIUCT010000007.1, on the reverse strand, counting down.
GAAATATTTCAAAATTGTCACACTGATATTATACTTAATATTATTATTAACATAAATTTTTCTATAAAAAAAAAAAAAAAAAAAAAAAATGATTTAATATTAATATAAAGTGAAAATGAACTCGTTATAGTAAACCGTCGAAAAATTGAATTTTTAGATCGTATATCTACCTATAATATAATATACGTACTTTTACTAGTTTTATCGGATTAGCGTTGTAAAAAAAAAAAATCGCAAAATTACAAATAATTATTCATATAATTCATGACATATAACACACGTGTATTGATAACAATATTTTCCATCACGTTTCCTATACATTAATGCAGTTGTGATATAAATATTTATCGTATATTTTGTATAATGATTACCGTCTAACACGAATGCAAAAAAAAAAAAAAAAAAAAAACTAAAAATAATTACGTATTCGGAAAATTATTATAATATGAGTGTAACTAAAACAAAGCGTTGTCTAAAATCCGTAATCCTTTGAACATGACGGTGCATCGTAATAACTGCGTCTACAAGAAAATAAACTGATATCCGGTATAAGATATATTAACATAAAATATTACAAAATAAATACAAAGCGTATAAGTGATTAAATTAATTACTATAACATGTATTCTATAGTTGGTATTCATTTTTTTCTTTTTTTTTTTTAATTTCATCCGTGTACCAAACGTAAGAGATGTAAAATACGAGATACTCGTATATCCGAAGAAAATATCCAATTTAATTATACGTTTTTATGTATAAAACGTAAATAATATAAACACATAGTATTATAATATGCTGTACTTTAATTTTACCCGAGATGTAAATATTTAATGAAATTGATATTGATTATACATACCGAGTGCTAACGGCGTCGAGGCATATTGTTATAATGTATAATATTAACATTTTATTGTTGTATTAAAGTTTGGGGTTCGTGGTACTTCCTTATTCTTGGTAAAATGCCTAATTCGGGGTTTGATAATATTTTGCGTTCGTAAAAACGAATACTCTAATAGTAATTAGAAACGTATCAAATTATTATTAAAGTCTTCACACGATTCGTAATTTCTTATGAAACTAAGTTCAATATTACGTTTTCTACGTATACCTACTAATAATAATTCATAATAATGATATTTTATACGATATTAATAACTGTTACGTGGAATATCTAAAACGTACCTTGAATATTTTTAAAAATTTCAGTCACGACCAGGCTTATCACGATTTTAAATCATTTTATCCCGTCGGCCAATTTTATTTGTGATTTTTTCCTAAATATTTCTTTATCGTACATTTTCTTTTATGCAATTTTTCGATTGTAATCGCGTGATTGTACGAAAATCGTAAAGTACTACTCGGTTTGAAGAACTATATCATTATCGTAGTGTACTAGGAATTCATTGAGTACGAGTATATCCTTAGAAATCCGTTTTCAATATATTCATCTATATAATATTATATCGTACGTATATACTCATCCTATTATTATGATATCTGCTTAAAACGCTGAATAATGCGTCTAAAAATAGCAGCTCGATTGTAAAGCATCGTTGACATTTTTCTATTTCTATTTTTATTCATTTTTTTTTTTTTTTTTTTTTGTACATTGTCCACGACTTTTTGAGAATCACTCGTGATTTATCTGCTGTTGTTTGTAAAACACAATATCAAATTATAAAATATTGGGTTTCGGCAGGTACCTAACCGCCGTAAGATGACTCTCATTAATGGATTTCGGCGGTCAACTGCACGTGGACATTGCACGGTGTTTGAACCCATTTCGGTCGTTTGTTATTTTCAATTCCTTCGGACCCCAGAGGCCTAGACCCTCGTCGCTGTCATAGTTTACAAGTGAAACGATGGTTTTGTTCGGATTTTCAGTATAGCGACTCGCATTTAGCTTCCACGTTAAAACGCGTTTTCATTTTAATAATTATTTTATCGATCAACTATGCTCAAATATTATAAAGAACTATAGCCGACATAGGCGAACTCAATTCGTTCTATTATTATTCGTTATGCAAAACTACCGTTCACCATCAGGTGGCACTCATTGACCAAGATTTATGTTTCTGACAGTTTTCACTATTATGTGTATAACGCGAAAACGTGTGTGTGTGTATCTGTAAACGTGTTGAAACGGGAAAAAACAACGTCAAAACCGAATTCATTAAAACATTTTTGAATAATATTTTCGCGTAAAATCTAAAATTCCACTAGGCTAGGGTGTGTTTTTTCGGCAATGAAACGAAATTTCGCAGAGGACGGCCGGGAAAACGACGAAATACTATTAAGAGAGACTCTCGGACACGTTCTTAAACGAATTCACTAAAACGACTACCTGACCCTTTGTAGACGACGGTAACAATTATCAAGCTATTAAACGGAAAAACGCGAGGGAACTTCCACAGGTCGTTTGTAGTTTCGAACGTATTCTTCTTGTAATAAGTATCCTTAACTTAACAATCGTTTCGGATCACATTTAGTATTATAATCGTATAAAGTATTTTAATATTATCGCTTTTTTTTAATATTCTTCGAAAAACTGACTAATTTCAAAGTACCTACGCCTATACTTTTATGTTTTCGTACAAGATTGTTTGAATATAAATAGGACAGTAAAATTTCAATATTTATTTTATAATATTATTTTGTAATTTGTGCACGCCCATATTTGACGTTTTAATTATTATAACTTATTATATACGAATCAAGAATAACAATTATAATAATATATTAAATACAGAGATGATCGGTAAATTAAATTATTATTTTTCGATGCAATATTGCAATCGTCTCTCTTATTAAATAACATTTAAATATTTTTTTAAAAACCTTATTAATAATTCACAACGCAAACTTACAAATAAAATAATCTCGTTTATAACGTTATATTATTGTTTTTTTTATCATAAAATCTTATTTTATTTTTATTTGTAAAATAAAAATTCCTCAAGACAATACAGTATATACGGTGTTTATCCATTTAATTAAAACGCACTTAAAAAGAAATGTTTACTAAACCAGACTAAAATATTAAAACGGTTTTTTTCTCTTAAAAAAAAAAAAACGATTGTTTATTTGTTAACGTTTAAACTTATACTTGTATACTTGTAAAAAAAAATATTTTAATCAACATCTCCAAACAAAGTAGTAAATAAAATATATCGCACGTATTAAATTCCAGTAAATTAAATATCTCGCAGTATATATTTCAATGATTAATAACAAACTAAATGTTTAAATGTAAATGGTTTTCTACCAGATACTATCGCATGCTGTATGTGGTGGATACACATTTATATATTGTATTTAATGACAATGCGGTTTCTCTTATGCCAAAAATCTCAACGTTCCAAACGCAATTTCTTTGTTAAGTTGATACTGTTTTTAATTACATACAGCTGAAATTTCTGTAACGCAATATCCAAAGCAAATTAATTAAATTTATAGTATTTAATCGTGCACATAATGACACCAATATTTACTTAAAACATAAAATATGATATTTTTAAATGTACTTATACTTAATAAATGTACAAGTTAGTATAACGTACTCGTAATAATAGTATTATAAAATGAAGTATAAATGTTATGTGCTGGTCAATTTACTTTCAAATTATATTTTTCTTATCGCTAATAATATAATAATTATTTTCATATATAATAATGCAATATAAGACTGCTGATTCTAATTCATTACCTATCAAAAAATTCAATTTTATAGTCTAATTAAAATAATAAAAAATAAAAAAAAAATTTATTGTACGATAATATTAGGGTACCTATCACGCATAAAACTTTATCGAAATTTACAAATATCTATTGTTCAGCCAGTTAACTTAAAGACATAAAATCATATGGAACCCACGGGTCTATGGTATATTTTATTATTTTATATTTCATCGGTATATCTTTATTGTCTGGAAAAATTATAACTTTTTTCTTTCGTATGAAAATATTACTCTTTCCTTACAAAATATTATTTTCTTTTTCTTTTAAATTATAAATTATCAAATTAAATATTTTAAAGATTACTTTTCTAGTTTTCTTTAAAGAAAAAGAAAAATACAAGTTATATCCATACAATTATTTAAGAAAATAATATTTTGTTAAATTTTATCTAAATACTATTAAAATGCACGTTGTAGTCATAGATTTTATTAAGGACTTTTTTTTTTTTTTTAAATTTTCATTTTAAATAAGAAGAACCCAGAGGATTTACGGTAATCGCGTGCTTTTATTTCTATCTGAAATACATGTACAAATTATGGGAGTGCGTTTATATACCGCGGATGAGACTTCAGTTTAAGCGACCGGTCGCGGTGAATGTCATTACAAGTGGGGTTCTTACAGTTTACAAGAACAAGAAGGGGGAGGTAAACAGGGGGTAGTAGCCGATACACAGTATCCGAAATTCGGAAAGACTGGTATGAAGATTCTTAGGGGGGCGGAGGAGTGGTGAAGTGGAATTGGTAATTGGTATTTTAACCAATAACCTGTGGTGTTTATGTCTGCTGCGTGACCTGGTGAATGATGCTGCCCCGTGGGAAACGTCTTCTTCTCTTCAGGGGTTGGAAAGGCAATCCGGCAACGTGAGCTTTCCTCTTGGGTCCGTTGTCGTGTGGCTAGATGACGTATATGATGAAACATATGGACAAATGGATATGTAAATTTTCATCGATGTTCGTCGCCCGGAGAGCAGTCCAAGCAGTCCAGGAGTAGCGCACTGGATCTCAGTTTATGCAGTTAACGCGATGTGTGACGGCCATTATATATACGTGTTTGCTGATTTTTTTAGTCGCTGTCATTGGTTGTCGGCCGTCAGTTTTTCATGTAATACCCATATCTCAATTCAGTTGCATTCCCATATGTATACCACTGTTGGTATTAAAAAATCGTTATATTTAAATATAATAAAACTTTATTATAACAAAAAAAATAATAATAATAATAATATTTTTCTTCTTGTAAAGTTTCAAACTTTTCTAATGTACAGTACATTAATAATATTAACTTGGAAAAAATATAATACTTGGAAAAATAGTGATCGTAACTTATAGCTATTACAAAGTTACAGAACGTAGTCGTGTATGGGTAATATGCAAGAAAAATAATAATAATTAATTAATATTATATAAGTAATTAATAATTTATTGTTTATTTTTACTAGAACAGATGTTGAAAATAAAGTAATATCGTATCTTAAACATTTTTTATATATATATTATACCTATTTATATTATATAAAATATTGATTTTACTGGAACAATAAAATAATTTTATTTTTAAATACTGATATAAAACCATACACATTTCATGTAGTTCAAAATATGAGTATATAAAATATATAACGTTTTAATTATATTATATGATTGTAATATTATGCATGAAACGTAACTGCAACATAAAACTAAATGAACTAAAAATGTATTTTATATTAAAAGATAAAATAATTTAGAGAATTCAAGTACTCGTATGTACATATTCGTGATGTTAAATGTTTTGTTATGTATTTACTTTTCACCCAAGAGTCTTATTTTAAATTATTAAATTACGAAAAAAAAAATAAATAAAAAAAACTAGAAATGCCCAAGGCGCGTGGGCAAAACTCATAAAAAAAAAAAGGTTATTTAAAAATATATAAAAAAATTCTTATTTATTTTTGTAATATTATAACATTTTGAATCACATAACATATAAATATAAATGAATTTATATTTGCATTTATTACTTAAATATTAATGTCATTATATTTAAAACTATAAGAATACAAAAATTATTTAATAAGGCCTAGGGAAATGAAATAATAATAAATAATTGTAAAAATAAATAAACAATTTGTTCTTATTTTTAAACTCATGGTTTTTAAATAATATTTTATATGATTAATAACGTTATAATATTGTAAAACTAAATAAGAATTTTTCCTTATTTTTTTTAATAATTTTTTTATTACGAGATTTGTCCACGCGCCTCGAGCATTTCTAGTTTTACTCGATTTCGGCTTTTTTTGTGAAAAATAATATATATATTATATTCATTTCAACTAATGTTAGTAACAGATATAACTTTGTAATTGATATTTGATGTTTTACACTTTAAAAATTCTAATATTATTTATGAATTATTAATTTTAAAACTTTTCTTGTCCAATGTTATTTTGACAATTTATGAAATTAATAATAATAATAAAAAAATAATAATAATTGATTATTTTTGTGATTTCTTTTGATAGCACTGAAATTAATATAAATTAAATTTTAAATAATTTAATAGATTAGTACCCATTGTGTTATCTATTTTTATTTTAATTTAATACTTTTGGATATATATTCCATATTTATACATTAACGAAATTATTTTAATTCTATAGAATAATTATTATTAAGTATGCATTATCTAAGTTAGACAATTTTATTATATTATTAGAATAAAATAATATATTTTACTGTAATTTTAATGAAGATTTACATAATACGAGACATGACTATATTATGTATTATTACATATGTTTCAATTATTCATGTTCTCAGGAAATTAAACATGTTAACCTCAACCATTTATTATATTATCTATTTTGCATTTATTATCTGATTTTGATTAAAATAGGATTTGTATTATATATTTTTATACAACTGTCTTCGTATCTTTTAATAATTGATTGTGAAAGAAATAGTAAAAATACATACGAATGTATGCTTAATTTTAATAAGTCAAACATAATAAATAGAACAATAGTTAAATATTTAACAATTCAAACGACTTAACTTTTATAATTATATAGAGATTTATTTTAAAGACAAGATGAAATTAATACTTTTATAATGTAATTAATACTACTGTCTCATTCTACAAATTATTCCTAAACATCAAAATATATTAATCACATACCTTTTCGTTACGATAAACATGAATGATATCAGTGGTTCCGCGATCTTGTCCAATTTCAACAATGAACTAAATCTGAATTGGAGATTATAATAACAAACAGACCACAAAAGCCTCAGATTCGAAGACAATTCTAAGCTCCCAGGGGAACCGAGGAGCAACGATAAATCCAAGATTAATTGGGTCAAGATAAAGGTTCGTGGTGAGTGGACCATGACATGACTCTAGTTTGTAATTTTGGATACGCGAGCCAGCACCCCGTCGTCGCGGTCGTTTACAGTGACCAATAGTTAATTATAATCTCCGTAGAATAATTGTAATATCTGATAATTAAAAAAGCTTTTGTATGAAATTATAATATAATATTACTTTATATACGTACTCGTTTTATTGTAATCTTGAAGATTTAGTAAATTAAAAAAAAAAATTACTATTATTACTTTACCAATATATTATACTGTTTTGTGAATTTTTTTAATATTTTTATTTTATTATTTTAACTAACTGTTAAAATGGTTTTAATTTAGATACTTAGACTTTATTATTAATATGACGAAATAGATATTATATTTTCAAATAGAATTAATTGATGTAATTGTTAGTGTGGACAACCATATGATGTTTGCATAACTAAATTAATATAGAACGTGCTATAGTTATACGTACGTACTTTGTTCTTATCTCATTATTGTAAAGCACAGAAAGCGCATTTTATAAATAATTTTTAAATTTAATAATTATATACGTTTCACATGATTATATGAATATATTATAATATTATATTGCATTTTAATTTAAGTAATATGCATATTATTTATCAGTCAAAGGTTTGAACTTTTGAAAATAGTTTTTAGTTTAATTAATTTAAATTAAATAAATAAATAAAAAAAGTATATAAAACTAAATATAAATATTCAAAATAATATCTATTAATATATTTATTTCAGACGAATAATTAGAAAATAAAATAAATAAAATAATTTTTAAAACAATCGTTTTAATTTTATCTTCTTAGTGACGTCTGTATTTAGGTTATTACATGTTTTACGTATTTCAAAACAAATTTAATGAAATATTATAATTACGTTTTTAAAAATAAATATCATATTTATCATAATTTTAAAGGTAAGTGAATTATTTATCTGTTTGTGGAGAATACATAAATATTATAATTTCATTGGATATATTATTGCTGGATAGATCGTGTGATTTATGGGTTTTATTTTAATTAAATAACGAAAATAATATATTATAAATAATTTTCTCCATGAATTTATAATTTTTAATTTAACCTTAGTAATGAAATTATCTCATTTATCAAAATCCTTAAATTTCTAAAATTGATATTGTCTCTTCCAGTTTTCCCCAACATTGAAAATTCATACTTAAACAAAAGTATAAAACGCGTGAACTATTTTATATACATTCCACTGGTATTTCTATCAAAGTTCATTTCTTCAAATATGCTAGTAAAAGATTAAAAATGTAACAAACTTTTACTGTAAGGAATGTAATTTTTAAAGATAAAGTTCGATATTAGTCGCTTGGTAGCTAATAATAATTCTCTTTTTTCTTTTTGTACGTTCATATAATAATTCATCTTTATCGGATTTATAAGGGTTAGTTGAGAATTAGTTTAACTTTTAAGGTCACGTATATATCCGGTTTTTTCATCCATCTAGAATATTGTGCGTACTAGGTTTTGAGGTTAATTCTGTATTGCATACACGTAAAATGTAAGTCATTCGTCACTGTTTTTGGGCTTAGGGAAAATATTCTAGTCTCCACCCGCTAGCCAGGATAATATGTGAAACGAAATATCTTGAAAATTGATGCTACTAATAACTTTTGCTTATAATTTTATTTTTTTATTTTCAATTTCTTATATTATTACGGTTTAAATGAATGGTTTTGAAAAATTCCATGCTGTCAACTACAAAAATAAATATATTTTATAAGTCAATTACCTCGTGCCGTACGTTATTGTACGCGTCATGAATACGTCATACGTGTGTTCATGATGTAAAAAAAAAAAAAAATTAATATAATAATTTAAACAAAATTACTATTCATCATTTGTTTATTTGTCCAAAATTTTTGAATAATCGTTTTTATAGTTTAGCAAAAAAATATTGTAATATCTTATTTTGAAAACATAAATATATTTTCATTCAAGTTAAGTACTATTTTGAATGGTTTATATGTAGATATTTACTTATTTATATTTTTCTTTAGGACAAAATTAAAAATTATATAATATTGTTTATATTTATTAATTATAATATTATATAATAAATAAATGATGATTTAGTTTTTTTTTTTTCAATTTTACATTTCATAAATAAAATAAATTACGAGTATAATAACAGTAATGAATAATCAGAAATCTTAACAATATTAACAAATTATTAAACTTTATGTTGTTTTATAAACACGACGTGATCGAAATACTATCAAAATATTATAACGAAGAAATCGAATAATATATTATATAATAGTTTTACTTATATAATTTTTGAAATATAAAAGTAAAAGTAAACAAAGTTAAATAATACAATTTATATAGGGAGGTTCTGTAATCATGTATTAAAGTAAAATCTATAGTTATTAGTTAATATGAACAAAATAATACATAATATTAAAATAAATTGTCTTTGGTTAATCTATGGATTTATAGTTTATATTTAATATTCATATCGTAAAATAGGATTATGTTCATTTTCTTTATCAGAATTTAGAACATTAAAAACAAATTAATAATGAAGAGTAAAATACTTACCAAAAATAATTAAAAACATCAACAAAATTTATATGGAATAAATGAAATAATATTGAAATCGAAACAATATTTTTCCTTCAAATAAATTACGAATAACTCAAGAAAATGTATTTATTTAAAGATTTTCATTTAAATTACTTTTTTACCAATTTATGCAGTATTCATAATAATAACATTGAAATTTTATGTACATAATATTTCAAATTTTTTCCAATTTATTTTTTGGAAAATAAAATATAGGTATAAATATCTTTTTTTTTTTTTTTTTTTTTTTTTATATATATAAAATCCTACAAGTGACTCAACACTGAAATATTATAAATATCATTCTTCAATATTATACAATTTATAATTTTATTCAAATGTAATACGTACATTTACTTTTTTATCAATAGTATCTTTGTAATTGATTACCTAACATGTCAACATGCAATTCCTCAAATAAGTAAACCTGATTGAATTAAATAAAAATCTGTTCAATGATAAGGATAATAAATTTTAGAATTTTAATACATTTCTTATTACACTATGATAAATTCGGAAGATTATTATTGTGATTAACATATAAAAACGTATTTTATATTTATAATTTTCGAAATAATATTTATGTAAATTAACATTATTTTTTTAATAAATTATATATATTTATATTATATTATTTTATATACAATATTAAATTCATTAATTAAAATTTATTTTTAATTCTTTTAAATACCTACCTAATATATAAAATTGGTATTTATTTAATTAAAATTTTTTAAAAATTCCAATAAATTTATATTCATGTAAAATTGTACTTTTTTAATAAAATTAACAAATTTTTTTATTTGAATTCTATTATTTAGAGAGAAATTAACATTTTTCGATAAAAAATGTAACATTTTATCCTTGTATTATTATGGATATTATAGGTTTATTAAAAATGAAATAAACAGTGCTGTATAAAAAATAACTTAGTTATTATACGAAATACTCATTACTATGTATATCTTATTAGTACAAAATGTGAATTGTTTCATTAGGTACTTCAAAAAGTAAAAAAGTATAAAATATTAAAGTACTAAAAAAATGTATTGAATAAATATTACAATATTGATTCTTGATATTTGTTTAATTTTAAAAATAAATTATATTAAAATTATACAGATTTCATTATCCAATTTCAAAATTTATTCGGTAATAATTAATAAACATTACTCTATGTTTTAATAATAATTATTGTTGAAAATTGTGTTAATTTAATTTAATTTTGATTTTATATATATATTATATAGTTTTTTAATTATAATGTGTTAGTAATAAATATGTTATAATGATATCAACATCACTATATTATTCTCCTTGGGTCATATCATTAATTCTTTAGTTAAATAGTTTATAAAATTAAAATTATTTGTATTTATAATTATAAGACAGGAAATATATCTGTTATAATATCATATGAGATTATTATCATCAAACAATTTAATTTATTTTTATATCAAAAATATAAAAAAATTATATATATATATATACGCTAACAAGCAAAAATAGCAGAAAAAAAATTACATATTAACATATACTTTATTTATACATAAGTATTTCTAAATTTATTGTTTCTGCCCTAGTGGCATGATTATCATTTGAATATACCTAAGGGAATTAATTTTCTACAAAATAATAGTGGCTCCTTGTTTTAATAATTAATATACGTACAAAAGGAAATTTACAAAATCAGAGCAATGGTTTTGACAGTTAATCGGTTAAGGAATAATTACGTATTATTTTATGTTTATGCTGGTAATCTGTTCAAAAATTATATAAAGGACGTGTCTATAATATATCATTGAATTATTCTTATTTCCTAGTTTCTCGTATACTCATAACATTATATAATAAGTGAATTGAATTCTGAAAAAATAATGTTGAATATTTTACAATATAATATAAAACATAATATTATATAATATTGATTATCCATATACAAAGATCAATAATAATGTATACAATTTTCATATATTTCGAAACAACAATAAATCATATATATTTTTCTATGTAAACGACTGTAACATGAATTTACTATACCAGAAAAAACGGTTCGATTACCACGATTAGCATATGATCCCGATAAAGAATATTGTCTAATAATAAATTGGTACTTTATTTAGGTTATTTTTCGAATTTATCGAAATTGAACTTATCCTGCTATGGAAAGAATAACCAAAAAATGACGAATATAGGGCATTTTTCACGAAAACTGAAATTACAACGAAATCAATTTCAATATTTTACAATAACTGAAGCACTACTGAACTTGGAGAATTGAAAATTTTACTAGATGTTCACATAGATTCAATTACACAGGATAATTAAAATTTTATGTTACAGTATTTTCGCTGATATATTCGAAATAGAGAAAATTGTATAATGAGAAACAATTTAATTTTATATAATCTAAAATTATTTGGATGTTCAAAATTAAAATTTTTTTAATGCCAGAGATTGTTTTTGAAACTCAAATGGGAACTTCTAATTCTTGTACATTTATCGTATAAAATTTATTTTTTAAAAATAAATTTTGTGGTAAAATTAATTCTTAAAGTTCAAACAATCGCCACGGCGCGTGCTTGCGAAATATTATTGCCTATAATGTTATACCACCGCATCAAAGTTTATCCTTTTCGACCTAGCTATCAAAACATCTTTAATAAATTATTTTGATACTCAAATTATATTAATGTCCGTCAATAATTTATCCATATAATATGATCATAATATAATCATAATAATATCATTACTATAATATAACCATATAGGTCAGTGGTTTTCAAACTTTTTTTATACACGGCATACTGTACACCTCAAAAAATTTTCACGGCACACACAATTACAGTATAATTAGTTATTAAATTTATTTACAAAAAAAGTGTAGTTTATACATAGGTACATTTAATGAGAAATGTGTGCCTGATGGGCGTTACAAATATTTTTAATTCTTGGACGAATGGTTGACAGACATACCCTCATTTCTTCTTCCACTGAATTTAGTTTCTCTCGTTTTTTATTTTTTATATTTGTAAGCGCTGAAAATCATTGTTCACAAAAATATGAGGTTGAGAAAGGCAAAAGAATAGTCAGTGCTTTTATAGATATCTCTAGATATTCTTTAGAAACATATATCCAGAATTTATTGAGAGTGATCTCTTTGAATTTCAACTGCAATGTTCGATCATTTTTAATTGAACAGAGATTTTCTTCTTCAACAAGTTTTAAATCAACCAAGTCACTAATAGATACATTAAAAGGGTCTCGTACCCAGTCATAATTTTTAATATTAATACTTGGAAAATATTTATTCATTTTTACTTTTAACAATGTGATAGACTCGACTATTAATGACAAATTTTCTTATATCGAAATTCAATGCAATCGGTAATTTATGGAAAAACCGCGGCACACCTAGTGGATACTCGCGGCACACCAGTGTGCCGCGGCACCCAGTTTGAAAACCACTGATATAGGTAATATAGTATACCAACTAATTTAACATAATACGGGAAGGTATATTATATTACTATTTTTAACTTATAATAGGTGCATAATAGACAATGTTCAACACTAACATTGGTTAGTGCATACTACATGCACCTATGATCAAGGCATTTCATTCTATTTGGTTTGTTTATGAACGTTAGAAAAAAGATAGGCTAGGTGCGTATCAATTAGATATTATACAAATTGTACAATGTGTTTGTCATATAAGAAAAATGATATAAAACAGCATTTTTTACGAAAACTAAAAATTTCGAAAAATTCAATTTTAATATTTCATTTTAAACTCATAGACTTGAAATTTTTTTGGATATTTACATAGGTACTGTGATAAAACACAAATATTTTTTTTTCTAGTCGAGCATAGTTACTAGTTTAAATATTTTCATATAATAAAATTTATAAATCGTACTATTATAAAACGCAGATAATAAGTATCATAATCCCTAGAAATATAAAACACTATTATATAGGTTAACTTATTTAAATATTAAAGTGTATATTGAAATAATATTATCACATTTATTTTTATTTAATGCTAATATATTGAGTTATATATAGTATTATATGATATATTTCACTTTGCAAACGTTTTATATTCAGTATAATAATGTGAAACTGACAAAACTGAGTCTATTAAATCATTTTTGACGTTATATCAAAATTTAGTGTATTGTGCATTTCAGTAGGTTCATTATGAAGAACAAAAACACAATAATGTTTAATAATAATTATAAAATGATATTTCAAATACATTACCTGAACTTGAGAAACACAAAAATATAAAATACTGTAAAGCAAAATAAAAAAAAAGATGAGCTGATACTCCTGCCGCACAGGATACAGGTGTGCGGATCATAGCGTTTAATTTTACTTAGAATTTGAATGCAATGATAAACCATTGCATTCGAAAAAACGATTCTGAGCGAAGGTCAGTCAGATTATAATTTTCATTTGAACTAAAAATATCAACTTAAAACAGCTATAAGTTTTAGTAAAAAAATTTAAAAACGGTTCCAAAATTTTACCACATATATATAATAGCTATGTGAACACCCAAAAAAATTATCAAGTCTCTAACTTAAAAATTGCCCGAGTTATCGTGAAATATATAAATTGAATTCGTCAAAATTTCGTTTTTTCTACCGCCTATAGTCAATTTTGAGAAATTCGAAAAATGACTCAAATAAACAAGCACGTATTCAGGATGAATTTTCGGGAGGGGGGGGGGGGGGGTA
>JAIUCT010000007.1:21599628-21611228 GCA_021307375.1 Tetraneura akinire | reverse complement strand
ATAATAATAATAATAATAATAATAATAATAATAATAATAATAATAATAATAATAATATTACGGTCATTGAATATAAACTCATCGCGTTCGCATTTAAACTTGTTAAATCAAATAGAAATTCAATTTGTGCGTAACATTTTCCAGGGAAAGATAACATATAATATAAATTTTCCATAAAAATACGTTTATGTACATTTTGATATGCACAAATGTACGTAAAATTATTAATATATGCGTATTACGTTTATCGTAACGAATCGTACGTAATTCAATGTTATACCAATTTAATTATACATTCCGTATAAATTTAATTAATATTATGTTGAAACAAAATATAATTATATAATACGAGTACGTAACGGTTATTACTGCGAAAGATTAATGGCCAAGAGTTAAATTCATTGAAAAAAATGTACGATATAAATAATAATACGTTACTGCGTTGGTCAATACCAAATTAGTCGACTTATACTCTGTAACCACGATAATTTTTTTTTTTATTATAGATTAAGTATAACATTGAAATACATTTTAACTTAAAATTGAAAATATAAAAAGAGATTTTTAAATTTTGAGTTAGTTATCCTTATCATAAATAGATTTTTAAGTACTTATATTTTATGTTTATTTTGTAATAATTTTTAATTATCGTTATTTAATAATCACATAATTCATAAAAAAAAAATTATAATATTTTAAAACATTTCCCATTATTTTATTTTAATTATACGTGAAAAAGAACGAAAACATATTTTTATTATAATAATTCATAAATACATTTCTACCTTGTAATATGTTTCACGAGTAATTATATTTGGTTTATGAATTATTATTATACAAATTATAATTTACGAGAACAAATATAGCTACTATATAAACCATGTTTTATACCATGTTTAATAAAATGCAATTATTAAGTTACTTAATAATTTAGTTTAATTAGTATAAAATAAACTTACAATTCCATTCGTGCATAAATAAAAGACAAGACACACAAAAAAATGAGTTATCTGATATCAGTAAGTTTCTTAAAAAAAAAAAAGATCCAATTGCGATTTAAAATTTATTCTTAACAAATTTTATTAGACATTCATCGAAACACAAAACATTAATAATATATTATGTTTTGAATCATAAAATAGTACCTAAAGTAATAATGCAAATAAAATATTAAATGTATTAATATCATAATAAATATTAAACAATATCATATTATTATAATTTTTTTTTTTTTTTATATATAAGTACAAATAATATAAAAATAAAATGAATTGTGTATGTAATTTATATAAATGTTTTAAAAAAAGTAATATATTAAAAGTATATAACAATGGTATTATACTTTTGTATAATTATTATTAATAACACGTCTTTAAAACTCTTATAATCGTAAAAACATTTTTTTTTTTTAACAGATATATAATAATTAATGGACAAGACGATTATAATGAAAATATTAATATTAAAAATTTTGTTTGTAAATATTAAATTAAAATATTTCTTCTTATATTGTAATTTTTAAAATTATTATCCCTTATCAAAGGAGTCAAGGAATATTTTAATACTAAGTTAATTGTTATTTGGAATTAATGGATTTGTGGGATTGCTTACACTTTAACTATTGAAATTTCGTCGTATAAAACATTTTTTATTTAAAACATGATTCTATTATATCTTATAAAAACTTTTAAATTAGTAATTTTACTTTATATTCTTTAGTTAAAAATTTATATTACAATTTAAAAGTTTTTTTACAATTACTTTATTATCAGAAAATATTTGTTATGTAATCTTACAAAAAAATATGTTTCATAAACCATAGTATACTTATTATAATTCATAATGTACATAACTATCAAATTATGTATACAAACAAAAAATCACTTAAATTAAATTACATTTTAATTAATGAGTAACATAAATATATCTATATTTATATTGAAATATCATTAATTCAATATTCCAATCTTCAAATTATTTTCTAATATGAAAATATATTATATTCTCTAAACCTATATTTTTAATCTACTTTAATTTATAGGAACATACAATACCCTTACTTAGTGTTACATTATCTATTTGTTGTAAAGATCGTTTAGGTATTATTGTCTTCATTCAACATAACAATGACTCAATGACAAATAACAAATGACAATATTATGAATAATTATTATTTAAATTACCAATTTACAATAATAATTATACAGCACATCCATAATTTGTCTAAATTTTTTTTATGAATAATATTTATATATTTATGAATATAAATTTTTTTTTTTTATATTAAGGACTTTGAGACCATCTTGCCATAGAACAAATCCTTCCTCATTCTTCTCTATTCTCTGCTACTTCCTTCCAATCCATGTGATCATATTCCACTCCACCAGCACTTAGGAAATCTTTTTTAATTCCATCTTCCCAGCGTAACCTTGGTCTACCCAGTGGTCTTTGGGTTTTCTTGGAGTACCCTTTGAACCATTGAATCTTGTTTCCTAACTGCGTGGCCTTCCCATTCCAACATACTCCGTTTGATCTCGTTTATAATATTTGGTCTATTGAAAAGCTCCGTCAGTTCTTGCTTATGCCTTTTTCTCCATCCTTGAAAATCTTGATCATATATAGGTCCATATATTTTACGAAGTACCTTCCTCTCAAAAACCGCTAATCTGTCCTCCTCAGTCTTTCGTAACGTCCAACATTGTGAAACATACATGACTATTGTTCGTACGATTGTCAAGTACAGCTGAGTTTTAACCTCTTTTGACAGGACTTTCGAGCTTAGTAGTTTGCCAAGTGCATAGAAGCATTTATTATTCTGAATTTTTATTCTTTGTTGAATTTCGATTTGACATTCATTTTTCTGCGTTAGAATCGTGCCCAGGTATTTGAAATCTTCCACTTTTTTGAATTCGTACTGACCAACTGTTATGGTTTCGATTTCCTGAAGGTTACCTAGTTCCCTACTATGAATATAAATAGAATAACTATAATAATAAATTCGAATTTTTATTTATTTATGTAATTGTTATATATATTTTTATAACCATTATATATATATATATATATATATATATATATATATCAAATTAAGTTTATAAGAAGAAACTAAAATAATTTTAGAACAATTTTCTATGTATGCCTACAATATAATATATATTTATTTATCTATTAACAAGGCTGGTCTATTTAATGAAACTTTTAGCTGAGTTAAAAGTTAAGTTAATGAACATGAATAGGAAAAAGTTTACAGTTAATTGATTATGAGATATTTTAATGTCTCATATAAGATAATAGTTAAGTTGACAAAAATAAAATTATTTATTTACTTAAGTTAAGTTAATTTTTATATTATATTTTATATACTTACGTTTATATTGCATAAAAATTTAAATTATTATTAGTGGTACCTACCTAATATGAAAAAAAATCTTTTTTTGTTGGACTATCTAAATATAGTCCTCATATGAAAAAATTAATTACAAAATAAATTATTTTTTGAATATAAAAATAGAAATATATACTTATATTAATTTAACTTGAATTAAAAAAAAAAATTAACGCGTTAATTATTAGGTTAATACACAATAAAAAAAGTTAAACAACAAGTTAAGTTAACGAATATTCAAATTTTAAATTAACTTAACTTTAACTTATATAATTGTAATGCCCAGTCTTGCCTCTTAATAATAAATGAAGTAATAGTATATTTATAATCAATTACAAAATGATATAATATTTAACCAATATAATAAAAATAACATTTAAATAATAAAAAAGACTATTATTTGTGTTTATTCTTATGAAATATATTTTGAATACAAAAAAAAAAAAAAATGTTTATAGTTAAAATCGACATTTTACTTTACTGATTTTTATAATTTCTATTTAACATAAATTATTCAAATGTAATAAAATATAAATTCACTTGATTTAATATATTTTTGCATAACTTAAACACTTAAAGTATTCTGCCTCATAAAGGACTATAACGTTTATTATAGTTTTTGTCAAAACACCATTTTAAATAATGATGATGAATAATATTTCAATCGGGAAGTTATTTAGTTTATATTAAAAAAAATATATTTATTAATTACAATTTTTTTATTATTATTATTATTATTATTATTATTATTATTCTAAAATATGTGCATATTGTATTTTCGATTCTCATAAAACATACCTATTTCAGAGGAAATATATTTTACTCTCTGTAGCCTCATTTATTTTGATGTTGCTCAATAAAAATTTGGACGTAAAATAAGAAAAAGAAATCGATTTACCTCTTATAATAATTCCTACTATGCTCATGAAATGTTATCGATTTAGTACTTTTATAAAATATATCAGGTACTTTTGTATACGAGTACTCACGTATATTTTTCTCGATATAAAAATAATAACCTGTTTTATCTTTTTTATTGTATAAAATAATATATAAAAATTCATTTTACGTGTTGGCTAAAAAAAATTAATGAATAATCACAAATCACATAATATTATTGAATATTATCAATCGTTATAATTTATACATAATAATATTATTTATGAACAAAATATATCTACTTTGTGTTCTTTATTTTAATTATCGTTTGTTTTTGTGGTCAAGAAACACTTTTTTTTTTAATAATAATTCACCACCGTACGTTAAATATTATAATTGATCACATTATATAAATTATACTAAATTTTATATTTCATTGATTATTATAATTAGTTGGGGATATGCGAATAATGTAATTAGATATGATTTTAATTATTATTGTAACGAAAAAAATGTATAACTTATCAAGAATATTTCTATTTATAATATTGAAACCTGCGTAGGCATCAGAGATTAGAGCAATATTATTCTATAATGATAAAAATAAAAATTAAAGTTTCACAAATATATTATTTTGTAAGTTATTTATATAAAAGTCATATACGATTTTTTAAACTCATACATCGAATAGATTAATCAATTATTTATAAATTTAAATTTTGAATATACATACAGAATTAAGAATAAAATTTATATATATATATATATTCAATTAAACCTATGAGAGCTATTATCAACAATAAGTGTTATGATATATTATCACCCGCTATGTATATTTAAAGTTTTTGTATTATAATAAAAATTTGATTACAATATTTTTGAACATTCACGAACGAATTGTTCGGGAAAATTAAATATACATTTCACAAGCTATATTTTGTTCAAATTTAGCTGGATTAAAAAATAATATAAACAAAAATTATATTCGTATAAAAATGTAAATATTGTCATTTCCATACAATGTATATTTTAAAAATTATTTAATAAAACAAATTATTATTTATTGTAATTCGATTACATGTTAATATTAATATGATGTTTAAACGGAAACAAAAAACGAATAATGATAAAAAAGCAAACGCTATTTTTTATAATATTAATCGGAATAATAGCAATGATAATATTGTTATTGTTCGAAAAGTTAAACGATATTATAATATTATACTTATTTTTAAAAATTATTGTTATCACGATGAAATAACAATAAAATAATTGCAGTTTCGTTACACGATATAACTAATATTATTATTATACATATTTTTTTAAGAATGTTATAATGATATACAATACGTATACATTTTTAAAATTATATCAATTTATATATTTTAAATTTTTAATAATGTCGTGATGGTTCTTATTTTTGTTTATGCAAACGAAATAAACCGAATATTGTAAAATTTGCACGTGAAAAATGCGAAAAATAATAATTTGTCCCTATATAAGTACCTACCTATGTATGGGAAAAGAGAATACCTATTGCTCGTTGTATATTATTATCGACTCGGAAGCCACGTTTGGCCGGGGATCTTCCTCCGATGCAGTTGACAATAATAATTGTCAGGTGGAAAGTGGGCCACTCCGGGTTTCATTGTTATATCACACGTGTATTCCAATACGTATTGTGTTTAATCTGCAAATGACGCGGAAAGTTTTTTAAAAAAAAAAAATTTTTAAATATGTTTTGTATTTCTACATAAAATTATTATTATTAATAAAAAAAAACGAATAAACAAATATATTATATTATAATATATTATTATAATTTATAATATAAACAATAAACACATTAACGCATGTAGGTCACGATGATGACCAGGGACGGATGAAAATGTGAGATCCATTAAAGTATTAAATGCTAAAATTGATGGAAGAGAGACTTTTTTTGGGAGAATAGCTGATATAGGTACCTACACGTAACACGTTACATACGGTTAAAGGTCGTCCTGTAATAATTCAATTGGTATTCAGTGAATATTCGCAGAAATTCGAAAAAAAAAAAAATGCCATTATCATGACTAAACAAGAGAGCGATGTGGTAAAATCCTACGAATTAACAAATGAATAACTCAAAAGCTTTGAAGGTATTAATGATGTTACATTATTATGGCAAGAAATAATTAATATTGCATAATTTGTTGGTTTAAAGAAAAACTAAGAGTCCATTAAAATAGCTTATAACGAATTGCGTTAAAAACTATATAACAGCTAACGCTTTTTAATAAATTAATAGTGTTGTGTTATGGGACATCATTATTGGCAATAAGTTTTTTACTAGAAATAAATTTCAGGAATTCACTTAGTGCAAGTCACTCATCGTTACGTTAATCACCTGTACTATTCGTCTATCAGATCGAAAAACGCAATATTATAATTTTCGATTTTCCAAGTTTTACAATTTAATACAATTACAATATTATTAAATATTTAAAATATTATTTGTCGGTTACGTTTTTGGTAAGAATGATTTATATATACATATAATCATATCAGAAAAACAGTTTAATAATATTTTTCAATAATAGAGAAAAAAAGTTTATCTTCTTTATAGTTTAAATTATGAAAAAATGTCTATAAATATTTATTTATTTTTTATTAATATTATATATATATATATAATAATAATAATAATAATAATAATAATTTACACTTGAAATATGGATCTAATCGAAGACAAATGGCGATCCGGATGACAGATGGAGATGACAAGCACGATATTAATAATATAAATAATTCACACAATATATTTAATATATTTAAGTTAATGCATGTTCGCACTTGAGCTATAATATGTCAACTGCTTATTGTTTAATTTAATATTCATATTGACAATAATACGTTTCATCTCCCCCTGCCATATGCATCGGGATCACCTGAAAGACATTTTGCGCCAATTCGGCATAAAATTGAAGACGTCGTTAGAGTCACATAAGATGACTGTAAAACTATATAATTAGGTATTTGTTAAAATTAAAATAATATATTTTAACATCTAATTCAATGTATTTATAAATAAATATATTTTATATTTATGTTATAAATTAAAGATCATATTATTATGTATATAAGTTTTATAATGGTAAAATAATACCGAAAAAGGATACTAATTAATGTTTTAATTATAATTTATATTCGGGATCAGTTATTATACGACTGTTCTGTTAGTATTATAAATCGTAATTTGTAACTTCTTTCTAAAAAAATATATTTTTTTTCTTTGTAGAATTAAGACCATAAAGTCATAAATGTATTGTTTTTTTTTTAAATGTAAGTTGAAAATATAAAAATTTAATTTAAAATTTAAAAATATAAAATAATATATGTAGTTAAATATAATTATATTTTGTACATTTCACTTTTGAAAAATTAATTACTATTCGAAGTATAATAATGTCTGAGTAAATTCGATGAAATAAAGTATTGGTTTTGTTATAATTCTCCATAAAGAAAATGTTTGTGAAGATTTAATGGACTATGTAATGAAAAATATAAATTAAAAATTTATGACGCATTTCTTGGCTCAGAAATATACCATTTACTGAATAAGTATATTCAAGTATATTAAATAAATATAATAATGATAATATAAACTAGTTAAGTTTCATTATACAAAATATTTATGATAAATTTATGCAAAAATTTAAAAAAAAATATTAAATTATTCCTTTCTTTTCATAGTATGCACTACTCTTCACCTAATTAAACTATAATCTTATTTCACAAATCAAATCAAACTATAAGTTATTCTAAAACTCGAATATAATAATATAAATGGTATAATTAAAAATTAGGTACCTATAAAACTAAAAGAAAACGAAATAATAATTTATTAATAAGCTATGTGTATAGGATTATAAAAATATCACTAAAAAAAAAAAATCAAGCATCGTAATAAAATATTAATACTCATAATTTTCTCGGTTTACACATAATTAAAAAGATAATAAAAATATTAATTATAATTTATAATTTGTAACATGAGAATAGGATAATTTTGAAATATTTATAAATTTTTAAAGAGAAGCTTTTCGACGTTTAATTAAGATTATATTATATTAAATATCAAATTTGTATATTTTGTTGATATTTTTCAAACTAATCTATGCTGGTAAATGATATAAAAATTAAAAATTGAAATAGAATATATTTTTTTTTTTAATAAAAAACAAAAGAATATTATAATATTATTTTTAAACAATATTTATATTACATATTTTATATCATTTTAATAGCAAATCACTTTTTTATTTTTTTAATTTAGTTAAAGATTCAATATGATATTATAATGTTTTTATGGCGATATACAAATAAAAAAAAAAAAATTACTTTTTATTAGCTCCTTTGCACATTTATATATAATAAAAAAAAAATATCAAGTTTATTAAATATACTCGTATAAGGTGATATTGAACTACAAATACTTTAAAGAATAATAATAACATTTAATTATTTCCGTTTCAAACGGAATTCCGAATTGCATATATAATATTATTTCTTTATTATGTGTGTCATTTAAAATTTTTATTTTGTAAAGATATTATTTATTAGTTAACACACAAATCGCATTTTATATTTTTTATAAAATTATTCTAAATTTAATTTACAAAAAACTGAAATTCGCAAAAAAAAAAAAAATAATAAAACTAATTATAATAATAACAATGAATAAAAGATAGGAAATTATTGCAGTCATGGATGGGTGGATGGATGTTTTATTATAATTTGAGATTGGTAAGCAATGACAAATCATCGCCTTTGAAAATACGATTCTGATGAAAGTTCAGTCGAATATATTGGTAATAAATTATTTGTTAATATTTTAATAACTAATATAATATTTTTTTTTTTTTTAATGGAATCTTAATAAAATCATGGTGCTAAATGTTTTCCTGCCATTTTTTTAATAGTTTTCCCGATAGATAAAAATCTCTTTCATAATAAGCCATATAGAAACACGCATAAATTTACGCAGTGACGTTCAACACATAACGTTCACCAATATTTTATTATTATCGTGTATTTTATTTTGTTAGTTAATTGTATTCAGTGGCGGCCCCATAATATCGCATTTTGAATAGACAAATATTAACAATGGTTTATGTGCTTTCAAATGAAATTTATTTAAATTATGTCGGTCGGTTTACTAAAACATCTCTAATTTTCATCTCTTGTAATTTTTAAAAATCCGGACAAGTTTCTCTCTACCGTTTTTTATTTTTTAATATTACGATTTATAATTTTATTTTTCATGATGTAATATCATTATAGAGAAAAACATTATAAAAGTGTTTACTTCACTTATAGGTGATACCAAAAAAAAAAAAAAAAGAAAAAAGAAAAAAAAGGAAAAAAAAATGTTAGTTACACTATATGACGTTATTTTTGATCTTTCAGTTTATGTAAATATGTATAATTATAAAATATTTCGAAATTTCACGTTAAAATAATGACATATTGTATATTTTCATTATCGTGAGATGTCCATTATTTTTGTATTATAATATAAAAATTGCTTTGTATAATAAAATGGTATTTTATAAAATATAGATGGCATATTACAGTTTTTAACATTTCATAAAAACTTTACTACATCGAATTTGGAAATAATAACTGATCTCGAGTAACTTTCAAGTGCGCGTCGTGTCGTTGGAAGATTTTCGCCTCTATAGTCGTCTTCAAACTTAATTATTATTTTTTTGAAATCTCATTTTTTCGAAACGCGTTTTACATTTTATACACGAGTATAATATAAATTATTTGAAAATGTTTTGCCGTTATACGCAACGTTTCGTTTGTTCAAAGAAAAAAAAAATTCTGTTTTAACCAAGACATAAAACAAAATAAATATGACGTGCTTACGCGTAAGTGCAAAATTCGTCGAATACTTAAATGTGTGGTTTTATGAAGACGAAAAAATTGAATACGAATAATTTGAACAATCGTTTCGGCGTAGAATATAATAATAATAATAATAATAATTCTCGTTCCTATCGAACGCAATAAAATTGTATATTATACGGTTGTATATTGACGTGATTTACGCAATAACTGTGTAATATTATTATACGTTTACGTGTCCGACGATCGTATTTTCGGACGTAAAAATGAAATCGGGCCGGACGCGATTCGCGCGAAAACAAATAAAATCAGCGAACGTATCAATTCGGACGTCGCATATATAGTCGGCGATAACGGGGGCGGCGGGATACGGAGAAACACGAAATACTGCCATTGTTATACAGTGGAACGGGGTAAATAATACGACGTCAGAAACGACAATCATTCGAACCGCGTTTAGGGTACCTTTATAGTAATTGACGTTGGTATATATATATATATTATATATCGTATGTACATATATACAAATACATACATCCGGTGGCAACGTTAAATAGAATATATATATATATATAAACGTCGTTATATTTATGTCTTGACACGAACGTTACGAAGCCCGAAACGACGTTGGCGGCCGCGGCGGTATCACTCACATTTCGGCCGGTCGCCACCGCCAATTCCGCAGCAACGTCCGGTCGCCAAGGCGACGCACGGCTTGAGATAGGTGTACCCGCCGACATCGTTTCGTTCTCCGCGTTTTTCGCACCCTACGGATCCAGCAGTAGTAGCTCGTCACGCGTGAGCGTCGTACAACACGCCGCCGTCTAGCGTTAACGCCAGTCACGGCATACCGCGCGCGACGAAATCACGCACGCATGCGGTGGCCATCCACCGTTCGCCTGACCGCCGTATTTTTGGTGCTGTGCCACGGCGGCGATCGCCAATACCCGTCGCGGTGGCCGTCCGTCGTCCGAACGGACGCGTCGTCCGCCGCGGACCGTCGTATCCTGCAGAACGGCGTTCGCGGCGAAACCACCAACGACCACGGCAGGACGCGATGGAAGCACAAGGGAAGCGGCGTGAGTGTCGGCGGCGGCGGCCGCCGGCCCACGCATCACCGTCACGCGATCGGCCATCCGGACGCGGACTTAAACGTGGGCATGTTGGTGCCCAAGACGAGCTTCATCGTGCGCGGTTACTTGCGAGCGATAAACGACGCCATGCACAGCATCAACAAGGCGTACAAAAAGAATCACACGATGAACTTTAACCACCAGTACAAGTTCGAGGCGCAGAACGTCAGGTATCTGATGATGTCGTTGACGCCCAGCCCCACAGGTCTGTACCTCGCGCGCGATAATAATAATAATAATAATAATAATAATAATAATAATAATAATAATAATAATAATAATAATAATAATAATAATAATAATAATAA
>JAIUCT010000007.1:21578710-21589787 GCA_021307375.1 Tetraneura akinire | reverse complement strand
TGATGATAAAATGAACAATTTGAAAGAAAATTCCAATTTAAAATCGATAGAGCCATTAAAAGAACTAAAAAAGTTTACGCAAAAAAATGATGAAGATAATATTGATACGAACCGCCAAGATAATATGAAAATGTTGAAAGATAAATCCAACTTAAATTCGGTAAAACCATTTAAAAAACTAAAAAATGCTACACCCAATAATAATGAAGATCGTGATGATAATATGAAAATTTTGAAAGATAAATCCAATTTAAATTCGGTAAAACCATTTAACAAACTAAAAAATTCTACACCTAATAATAATGAAGATCGTGATGATAAAATGGACAATTTGAAAGAAAATTCCAATTTAAAATCAATAGAACCAATAAAGGAACTTAATAAAACTACGACAAAAAACAATGAAGATAATATGGATGAAAATCGTAGAGTTAAATTGAAAACAATAAAAGACAAATACTATTTGAAAGGATTAAGAAAGAATACACTACTGGATGACCAACAACAAGCGCCTGTAGGGTGTAGTTGCAAATTAAAATTAAAATCAAGATTAAATTCATAATTTTTATATTAAAACCACGGTATAGAACTATAGAATCATATCGGTATAACGTGTAGACTGCATAGAGTAAAAATAAGTATTAAAATTGTCAATAATAAAATGTATCATATTATAATTTTAAAGGGATTGTTTTCTTAATATTAATATAATACCTAATAATATTTACACAATAAAAAACATGTTAATAAAATCATTATTCTCGTGATTATTTCCATATGTCTATATTATGTCTATCGCCCTGGATATTTATCATAATTGTTAATAAAGCGATTATATAATAATTATATGTACGGTGGCTTGTCTGTTAGTTATTCCATTTTGAATAGTATTATAATATAAAGTTTGCATTATTACGTGTATAAAATATTAAACTCGTGACTTTTTGTTTATATCTTTATGTCTCATAATAATTATATGCGAGCCTAGAAAATGTATGTGGAATAATAAATGAATTTCATTTTAGACACGAAAAAAGTAACAATAATTATACTTTCTACTGTACTGTATTTTCTATTATTTTAAAACATTTCTAATAATAAGTATACTGATATTGTCGATATCTCATAAATATGAATATAATATAAAATAGGTATAATTTATTTCATACATACGGACATTACGTATTATAGCAATTTTTCATGAATTAAACATAATTATATAATAAAATAAAAGTAAAGAGATTATTACAATAACTTAAAATTACATAAAATATAGATATTTTGACATATAGAAAAATAGTACTTACTGCAAAACTAGATTAATCAAAATCGAAATTATTCGAATTACCAACACGCATTAGAAAGTTAGCAGGAGAATTTAAATAATAATATAATATAATATGAAACGGTGCTTTAGGTGGTAAGTTTTCATTATCCGTATCATTAAATAATTACACAAATGCTGGTTTTTAACTATTATTTTTATTTCATAAGTAATGTTGTTAAAATTTAAAAGCCCCGGCTGACGAAGCTAAAGTTAGCAGTCACACAGGTGCGACAATACCCAGATGATTTCGCGGGCCCAAATAGGTCGCCGCCAATGGGTATCACAATACGCGGACCTACAGGGATGTTTCACGGATTTAGCGAACTTAAAGAAGGCACATATTCTCCGTGAAAGTCCTGGTGCAACGAGCCTAAGTAGATCGTAGTTTGTCAGTCCTGACAGGACTATATTATGGTGGGTTCGGAATTTTACATCAACCCAGGCATTGTCTTTTGCAATCAAAAGATCTGCTGCTGTGGTTGTTTTGTTCCGGATAATTTTCGATTTTCGAACTGCTGTTGTCGGGTAATGGTCCTTCGTTCAAAACGGCATAGTTCTGGTCGTCGCCGTTCGGGTACGAATCGTTATTTAATCCGAAAACACGATACTGTGACTCAACTTATACATTCTCAGTGAGGTGTGACAATGGACCATGTTCGAGCTGGCCGACAATCATCAGAGTTTTCGTCGTGGTCGTTTGCTGGTGAACTTTATCTTGTTTCCTTGGTCTTGAGGATGTTGCTGAACTGCTGCTTTGACTTGAATGAATTATTTCAGTCGGTCGTTCGCCTTTTATACTATTTTTTTTTAATATGACGAGCTTCTTTGATTGTTCGTCCAATCACAGTTCGTCATTAAGCATTCCTTATGTTCGTGCATGCACAAACGCAACTAATGAGCGATCCAATAAATATTATAGTGGTTAATAGGCAGTACGAGAGAAATATATACTCCAATCGTAAACACAACCAAGCGCGTAATGACGAGATGTGATTGGATGACCAATTAAAGTAGCTCGTCATATTCAAAAATAGCATAAAAGATGAACGACCGACCGAAATTATTCATTCCAGTCACAGCAGAAGACCAATCAACATCTTCAGGAGTCCGGAAACAAGAACGAGATCACCGGCAAAGGACTACGACCGAAACTCCAATGACCGCCAGCCCAAACTCGGTCCACTGTCACACCTAAGTGTGTAAGTTGATACATTGTACCGTGCATTCGGACTAACGAACGACTCGTACTTGACGCGACGGATCAGCCGAGTAGACGCTGACGACCAAAACTACGTGAACGAAGGATCATTATCCAACAACAGCCGCTCAAACATCGAAAATGATCCGGAACAACCACACCATTGAATGTATTTTATTCCTTGGATCGATGTAAAATTCCAAACCCACCATAAAACAGTCCTCTCGTTTCACATATAATATAATAATATAACATATTATAATGTGATAGCAATAAAAAAATTAATTTTTGAAATGTTATCTCAAAATTATTATTTTTTAATTTAATAAATAATCTTATATTATAATCATAATCAATGAACTAATTAGGCAAATAATATTATGTTTTATAATACTTAAAATTAAGTAGGATAAATAATTAAAATTATTTTATATAATAAAATTTAAAATATTTATAGAATATTTTTTTTAGATAAGTGGAAATAACGCAGGTACAATAATTTTAAATTTCAAATGGAATTTTTTTGGTTAAACAATGTTTAGAATAAAATAATATATATTTTTAAAATTATTAATTATTATTAATTACCAAATTACTAATCTAAACTAAGAAATAATATAAATATTATGATCATATAATTAATAACGCTATACAAAGATCGCAAATATAAAATTATATTATAATATGATATAATAAAAATAAAATTCATAATAATATCATATAATTCATTGTGTAAATATATGGAAAATAAATAAAACAAAATAATCTCAAACGTTTTGAACCATCCAGTTTTCATATTTTTTCAAAAATTAAAAAAAAATATATTAATTTTTTTACAAATGTGTATAATATAATAATGTGTATAATATTGTGATCTTGTATGCTAAAATCTGATAAAATAAATTAAAAAATGAAATTATAACTAAACATTGATGTTATCATAAAAATCCCAAAGTACATTCATAGAAATCATAGTACTTATACATTTTTTTTTAATATAAAAAAAAAAAAATATAAAAATAGTGTTAATATTACAAATATAAAAAATATAATATAAAAGCAAAGTAGTCATAAAATGATTATTACTTCTTCTATTTTTATTCTATATATTTTACTCACTTTTTTAGCAATCTACGCAATAGAATATTTTAAAAATTATAATTTTTAACTTGGAACACAATACATTTCAAATAATCAACGTTCAATTCATACACTTTCTTACCTCTAAATATATTATTTAAATACTTTTGTGAAATATTATTATGAACTATCCTTTCGTTTTTATAATTAGGTACATTAATAATAAAAAATTTTATTATTAAATAATTTAATATTTTGTTAAAGTTAATCATAAATTTAAATATGTGTGCAAAATATTATAATGAACTATTCTTGTTTACCTAATTCTATTAAGTATATTAAGGTCAACCAATCTTCTACTAATAACTAATTATTAGAATATTTTTCAAAATATTTATTAATAGATTTATTACCTCGTCTTAATTACATTAGTAATATGATTTATTATTATTAACTAATTTAATATTTTGTTAAAATTAACCAACATTTTATTTAGATAGGGCAATTTAATGTACTTTTGATGGGTTAGGTCTTAGGTACTATATTATATTATATAGTTTACTAAAATACAGAATATTTCATTTTTTGATTGCATGAATTAAATTTTATTTTAACAATAATTAATATTACTCCAATTTTTATATTTTAAATATTTATATCCGTGATTGTCTATACTCTAAAGTAAAAATATAAGAATATTATAAACATAATCGATTTATTGATTGTTATTCTTTCTAAAATTTAATATAGTATTGAAAGTGAATAAATATAGAATATATAGGTATCCTGATTTGGATTGAATGGATTTTATCTCACCGAAGAATTTGTATTCCATTTCATTTTCTTATAATGTATGTATATGCATAATAATAATAGATAATGTAGGTATTATAACAATAAACTGCCTCAATATATTTTTGCATTAAAAACTTGAACTTTAAAATTCGGTACAACAATTGTGATGAAAATTTAAATGACAGAATATATTATTATCTACGTAGAATTTATATCGTTAAAAATATAATTCGTATTTCATACAATGAACGTTTTTCATTTTCAAGAGTTCTTTCATTTTATTTTTTATTTATTATTATTATTATTATTTAAATTACATAAATATTATATATCGTATATAGGCATAAGATATTTGGTTTGAGTATCTAATTATTTTGTTACTCTTATGTAAGTATTAATATACAGGATAATATTTCATATTTATTATATGTAATAATATTATAATTCTAAAGCTATAAAAATTAAATGGGATCTTTGATATTAAATATTTTGAATATTTTATTCGGTTTAACATTTAAAACATAAAACGTATTTTCTTTGTCATTTCCTCAAAACTTAAGGTATTAAACTACATTTCCCTTAGAACTAGATATTTATCTATTACTTTTAAATTATATAATATAATATAATATTCATAATATTTTATAATTAATGTAGATAAAATACAAAGTATGTAGTAATTATTGTGATTTATCGCATTTTATATTATAATAAAAAAATTAATTAATGAATCCATGTTACCATTAAAAAATAATTAGAAATATATTCTACATCATCATATAAGTGTTAGATACAATTTGTATTATATTATAATTATATATATATATTATAATATAATAATTATATTATAATTTTAGATACCAAATGGTTTATAATTTGTTCGGTGGAGTCATTATAATACTGTTGCAGATTTCACAATAATAAGTAAAATACTTATTTAAACAAATACCAATTGTTCACAGAATTACAGTTTATTACGTTCTCAATAATATAAATCGTAATAGGTTTATGATGATAATATCATTGGAATTCTATTATCAATATACTTATAAAAAAATACGTAATATTTTTTATATAATTATACATAATAACGTTTTTTTTTCAATTTAACGTTTTAATCTGATAATTTTTTCTTGTACAAAATATATATACGACACACATATTAATATATTATATTATTAATCAATGAGGATTTCTGGTGCCAAATTTTATTGTTTGTACATATTCAAAATATATTTATAAAATTATAAATAAATTATAAATTATCAAAATGCGTCACTGATTAATCGAATTGTTAATTCTTCACATTCGGGTTAGACATTTAAAAAAGAAAAACACAAGTAGGCCAAGAGTTTACAAATTTCTATGCAGGAGAGATATCTAAAATCTTAATATTTCTTTACTAATTAACAATTGTAATAATTCTAAATTTCTACGCATAATAATTTTTTTTTAAATTATTTGTATCTTTTGTTAAAAAAAAAAAAAAAACAGTTTTTTATATTACGTTTTTTCGTTTCCTTAAGAAATGATATTTCATAATGAATGTTTTGTAGTTATTATTCATTTATTTTATCACAGAATCAAATTTCATTTAATCAGTATTGGTAACGAGCTTCGAGATAATTAATTAAAAATTCAAAAATAAAATTTAATATAGTAAAGTATATAAATATAGGTCTTTTTATTTTATTAATAATATTATCTAGGTACATTTATGAGCTTATGGTAGGATTATAAAACAATTAAATGCTTCTACAAAAGTTTAATAGAAAGGCATCATGTATAAATGTACAAAGTTTTCTCTAATAAACTTAAATCGATTGGTATCTGGTTGTGTGATAAGCATTGAACAACTTTTTTTAATGAAGATAATAAATAAAAAAATTTTAAACGCAATATAAATTTAATAAACAATATTTTGAAATTGTTTATAATATTAATTCTAATTCGAAATATTATTAATATTTTCTAATAATACCATTATCATAACAAAAATTAATTTCTTTATTTATTATTTAATTTAATATCTAATTATTTTACAATAATTTGATTACAACACATTATAGTATAATCATTAAAGTATACTTCGAAAACATATACTTGTAAAATTGTAATTTAAGTAAATAGGAAAAATTATTGCGTTGAAAGATGTATATGAAGAAAGACAGTATAATGTAATAAAAATATTTATTTATTTCATTATTTTAATAAATAATGTTATTAATTTACTATAATATTACTAACTGAAATTAAGAAGCTCAAATTTTCTACTTATGATGTAATATGATTATACAAATAAATATTATTTTATAATATTGGAATTTTTAATTTTATAAGTTCTTTTTCCTATATCATAAATTATAATATTTTTTTTACAAATTATTAAACTAAAATTACCTAAATACTTAATGTATGTAAATAATTTTAATATACATCAAAAGAATATGTTACATATATAGATACAACATCGTCTTTTGTCATATAATAATTTCTTTAAATACATAAAAATTAATCAATTTATGAAATTTCGAACAGGCTTGCATAATGAGGTAAAACTTCAGTTTGGGACGCCATTAAAATGTTTTGATTTTGATAATAACTATTATAATATAATAGTTATCATGTGATACATATTTTGTTATTTGAGAATGCATTTGATGAAATTAATGAATGAAATACGCAAATTGCGTATTAAAATTATAATTATAATTTTTCAAAACACGTAACCATAAATCAATAATTTATTTAATAGTATCGTAAACAAGGTACACGAAACACATTTGCTAAATTGAGAAATTTGTATATTTAAATCTACCCTTACGTTATATAACTTTACAATTTACTAATGTACCATAATGTTTAGAGATGATATATCTTATTGTAAATTATTAATATATATTTATTTATACGATGAATGAATCTTAAAAACATTTTTTTAATGTAGATATAACAATTTAATGGTAAATGTGTAATTTTAAATTATATAATAATATTAAGAATCAAAATCATTATTTTATTTTTATAAAATATATCGATGATTTTTTTTTTTTTGACAATTTCAATTCATTTTTATTCTAAAACTATTTTATAAAAAAAAAATTACAATTATTACATAATAATATAATTTCACATTAACTATATCTCATAATATTTTCAATTTTTAATAATATGTAAAACAGTGTTTGAAAAATTAATCGCGTGTAAAATAAGCTAGTGAATATTGTTCGATAATATTATTATATTATAATTATACGGAAATCGTATAATAATTAATATGTCAAATTTTTTAATTTTTTAGAAATGAATTTATGAAAAATAATATTATTTTCGGTAGCAGAGGCATAAATTATTAAATATGTTTTTAAAAGGAATTTGATTGACTAAAATATTGGTAAAATAATCACTTTCAACAGACATATTAAAATGACGTGAAAAACAAAAAAAAAAAAAACAAAATTAACAAAAACGATTAATAAATTATTTATTTTACATTTTATACACATGGGACGAACACTGTAAAATATGTGTAGAGGTAACCTATAAACTGATTTACGGAAAACGTAATATTATTATAACGTTTTGCTTAAATATTATTCGCCCGTTATAGTCGGGATATACCGAGTATATTCGCAAACACGGTTTACACATTTTGTCGTCGTTTAAATGTGTTCAACGTGCCGGAAAATCGACCAAGATTCTCTGACGAAGATAATAATATATGTTTGTCTTCGTGTTTTGATACACCGCGCAGGGATTACACGCGAACCCTGCACACATACACACACCGAGCGTGGAATCAAGAAACACAAGGTCGGTGTATGTACGTACACACGGCGAGAGCTTTAAAGTCAAGTGCACATCGTTGTCGGAATGATTTAGCGAGGTCATAAATCGTATTATTATATTATCATTCTCGGGTCGTGTCGTGTTCGTGGTCCGGGGCGACGATAGAAAACCGTATTATCATTAAATTATTCGATTTAAGACGGATCCTTGAAGACGGCGGCGTCCGTTCGATTAAAAACAATATTACAATTATTACGTATTTCTATAATTCGTTCGTGTAACGTAATTATATTTTGATTCACAATAATCATCCGAATTAAGGACACCCGTCTACAATAAATTGTTATTACCTAAACGGTATATTTTTCATTATTCTTATTGCGGCCAGTATAAATGTATAATAATATAATAGTGTTCGAAACACGGACAAAGTGAATGATGCGGAAAATTCGGATTCGACGAAAACGATACGACGTCGGTTGAGTTAACATATACGGTCGAGTTGACCAGTATCTAAACTTGCGATCGTTGTATAGCTGACCGACCACCGACGACGATGATTGTTTATACACATTTGTGTATCGTAGTTAATGTTTTTCGAAAATTTCGGCGAAAAATCGCAAAATAATATTTCGTCGTAAAATTCGTATACGGTCTTGTAAGAGCTTGACAACGTTATCTCGTGTTTTTCATTCCCAAAACTATATACGAAATGTAATCTCTCACAAATTCGAAATGCGTCTGCACTTCCACTACACCTAACCGCTTTTGATAGCGGTAATAACACTCGTCGCGGATGAATTCACCCACGTTTATTGCTATATAACAACGTGGTTACGCCATGATCATTATGTCATATCGAACCGGTGTTATGTTTTAAGACGTTTCCTACGAGATCAATACATCCGAGGAGAAACTGACGGGCGGCACGTGTATTGTTTCGAGGATAGTTGAAAAACTTTTATTTATTTCAATCTCGCATTTGTTCTGAAGTGAGACGCGCGCGCCGCGAAACTAATAAATTATGCGGTATCGCCGCGAAACATTTTACAAACGGGAAGTGTACACGAGCGGAAAACGAAAACTCAATGAAGACGATTTCTATTTCATTACTTTTACACATTTCAAAACACTATACGTTCCGAACGGGCATACTTTGTTGTTAGACAGTTTAAGTTTTTGTGAATCGAATACAGTGATTTCATTTTCCGGAATTTACCGACCTAGGTACATATTATAGCTAATCCGACCACTTTGGTTTGGCTATGCTACCGTATAATTAATTTTATGACCGCTGAGCAAGGTCCGGTAATATTGTCGTATACCATTACCGTTGATCGGGCCTAATTCATTATTAGCCGTTCTCGACAAATTCTTAACTTAATTATTTCCACCCAAGAAATCTATTGTTTTTAATGTACTTATTAATACTCGATCGAATTTACCCGGTGTGTAATTTTACAATGTCGTGTACGACGTTTCACAGTTCATTATTTTTATTATCAATCGAATTAAATCGCAGTATCTATTT
Organism: Tetraneura akinire; assembly: GCA_021307375.1. NCBI lineage: Eukaryota > Metazoa > Arthropoda > Insecta > Hemiptera > Aphididae > Tetraneura > Tetraneura akinire. The sequence goes on along the minus strand of JAIUCT010000007.1, from coordinate 21,580,067 downwards.
CAAATATAATATTCAATGCCAACGAATTCAAATATTTATTAATTAAAACTGCATTTTCTTAACCCATCAATAATATTATTCTCAGACATTTTTTGCAAGAAAATAATTATGTAAATGTTATATCGCTGCAACGTTTAAACTATTAATACAGCACGTTTCAGCAATTACAAAAACGATTCGATAAACAAATTCATTTTATAATGTCCTATAATCAATTTATTAATACGCTATAAAAATTATTTCTGTTTTCTGCAAAATATCTTAAACCGATTAACAGAATACATATTATAATCAAAGACTAAGATTAATCAGGTAATATTTAATATTGATAACGAGAACGACAGTGAAAAGAGAACTAAATAATTGTTTGTCCTATTCATTATAATAATATATATTATTCTTCATTTAAATATAATATCAACGTAAATGCATAAATATTATTATATTTTTTAAGACCAGAATATTATTGTGAATCGACTGATTAGAGGAAAGTCTTTTTGAAGCTAATACGCCCGTACTATGGAAGTACATATCGATGTAATACTTTTTATAATAAAATGTGATTGTTAGCCAGAAGTTTCCTCACGGGTCTACGTGTCACGTGCAAACATGTAATCTTATTTCTTGTCATGCCATCGATGTCAAGTAGATGTCTTTCATCCATTATATCGATTAATAACTATCCAGTGCCGGTATTTTATCTCTGTCCCATAGACTACAGTTTAATATGTATACTGCGGTTTCTAACCTCATTCAATATCTCTATTATTCCAGAAATTGTATGATATACCTAATAGTACGAAAATTTGTATTACCGCAACGTTTTTATAACATCAATGCCAGTGAAATAAGGATCGTTAAAAAAAAATTGTATGCTTTTTTTGTCTTTCCAATATCAATAATTTATACATATTATTATTATGCATTTTATAGTTAGATTATTGGTACAATATAATTTTTATAATTTGTTTCGCCTTCGAATCATTTAAATTTTAAATGTATACGATTTAATTCTACGATAGTAATTTAAAACCAATCTCTAGAGTTATTTTATACAAGCTGTACAATCTGTACATACTTGCAGGATTAAAACATTTTTAGAGAGTTATAGTATTAGTTATTTAGTTGAGAAAGTTTAAGATTAAATTTACCTAGAAGCTAAAACAATGTGCTTGGTGCTTCTATGGTTTGTTGAATGAAAGTCTAATATTTTAATAAAATATTTTAATGACTATTGTTCAGTTCACTACAATTGTCATTGTACAATGTTAAAAATGTTAAAATTTATTGATTTCAACAAACAGTTTTATTTATCTATTTTTTTTTTTTTTTTTTTTTTTTTTTTTTTTTTTTTTTT
>JAIUCT010000007.1:21556017-21578610 GCA_021307375.1 Tetraneura akinire | reverse complement strand
TTTTTTTTTTTTTTTTTTTTTTTTTTTTTTTTTTTTTTTTTTGTATTTCGTACACATTATTTCATTTTATTTCAAAAAAAAAAAAAAATTTATTATGAATAATTAAAATGTATATGTATTTTTATTTTTTTATTTTTTATTTTTAATAAACACGGTCGAGTATATTTTGAATAATATACATAATAAAATTTGTCAAATTTTATAAGGCACAATATGTGAATATTATGGTTATGATTTCAAATAATCAATATTTTTTTTTATATGATGATGAATATAGGTATAATAATTTTATTCTTCATATTTGTCAACTTTTATTAAACTTCATATTTTATACATATGACATATGACAACATAAGCTTTATGATGTAAAATTGGAAAAATTAGTTAATCTAAAGTTACTATTTAACCCAAAATAATTTTATCATAATATTATGTCTATAGAAATTACTTTGTAAAGAAAACATAATTTTGAATTATGTATCTTTTAATAATCACTTTTACTAGAAACATTCTGTTTGAGTTGAGTATAAAAAAATATAGAAATGGAATTGTTTTTAATTTTTGAATATAAATATTGTGTTTAATATATTAATTATAATATTATTATATCTACCGATTCTACTAATAACAGACGAAATAAAATTATTTATAATTTTTCTTTTTTTTTTCTTTTTTTTTTCTTTAGCAATATTGGATTCTTTGTGTAAAGAGTTTCTAACAATGAACGTTTCTGCGATTTTGTATCTAATGAACTATGAAGAGTACGGCCGAAGTACAGCATCAGCTCAGTATTTCCTACAACTAGCCGGATACTTGGGAATACCAGTTATTGCGTGGAATGCCGATAATTCAGGACTCGAAAGGGTAATAATATTACAAAAGTTTTTAATAGGATAAATTTAGAAAACACATTCCATATTGGAAATCATTCCATATTATAACTTAAAATTCGTACATTTAACTTTTTGCGTGTTTATCATAATATTAAATTTAACTCGATTTAACAATATACGATTGGAAAATGGTTAACTACTAAAGTTAAAATTGAGTTTATATTTTATTTTGCTTGTATAAAGCAAGTAAATAATAATACTTGTATATAATTTCATGAATAAATATTATTATAATAATATAACATAGAATTTTTTCGTAAAATTATAATATTATATATATTAAGTATGTTAATTTTAAAGAAAATATTTTCATTGTTTATACTCTCGTAATATTTATTTATAGTTAGTATTATTCTGACATTATTTCTGTCTCTTTAAAACAAATTCTATATTATATATCGTATAAAAAATTCTGTAAATTATAATAAAAAATATACAAATACTAATGCGTTTATACAGAATTAATGGGATAAAATAACATGGTTAATTACAAAAATGCATTAAGAAAAGTAAAATAAACTGAATTCGTTTCTTGTTTTATAATAAGGGTTTTAAAGTGTTGTTTGAAAATTAGGGGCGTTGTAAATGAATATGTATATGAGAAAACGTCCGTGTATATGTTAATAATAATCATGTTTATATTATAATATAAATTAGGTAATTTGAATTTTGTTTATATTAAATACTCTAAATCACAATAATTATTCTCGGCCAATCTATATGAAATTCAATCAGAATATTTTATTAAGCAAGTAGTAAATTTTAATATTTATACTGTAGGTGATTTGCAAAATTCAAAAATTTATTATGAACCAAATGTAATATTATGGTATTTATTAGATTTTTTTTTAAAACAATCAATGATAATAGCAATATTAATATAATTAGTTATCATTTCTGGTATTACTTAGTAGGTAGGTACCAAATTAGTACAGAATAGTATGTTAAATTATTGTCTTTAAATTTGAAACATAATATCATGTGATAATATGTTACTTATAATATTTTCATAATTTTGATATTATGTAAAATGAGTAAAAAATATAATTATTTTATATGTAATGCTCACATATAATATTCGTTTTTTTATAGTTATTGAAATTTTAACTTATAATAAGAAAGATAATAGTTAAACAAATATTTCATATTCATTAAAAATCCTTGGAAATAATTAAGAACTCATTCTTGTATATTTATTTTATATAATATCATTATGACTAAACCATAAAAAAAAAAAAAAAGAAATCACTATCAGTAGATATTTTTTAATGTTGTGACTTCTAGATAGAAATCTCATTAGGAATAAAAAATTAAAATAAATAATCTACGAGTATATTGAGATGTTGGACTGTTTATATTTTGTATATACTGCATAGCTTCTATTATCATAATATTTTACGTTATGTAAACATGATTTATTGACAGTTGAAAATTACTCAAACTTTTTTGATCAATCTTAATATTCTTTATGTAGGATGAAATTGACAAACCTAAATAAATCTACTTTATTTATATTAATGAGTTTCTATAGTTCTATATAGAATAAAGAATAATCAAATATTAAAATAAAGAAAAAAAAGAAATAATTTTAAAATAAGTACCTATAGGTTATTTGATTAATTTTGAATGTCTCATTATCAGTTTACTCTATTATATTTTTATCGCAATTTAAAATAATATATATATTTTTTTAAATATATAACCATAAATTTATTTATAGAGCTGAAGTGACAAAATATTAAAATATAATATATGTTTTAAATATTAGTCAGGATTTTGGTTGTTATCAATGACCACTCATGTTTGATATATGCCACTCATATTGTAATAATTGGCTTAAATATATTATACATTCAGACGCTTTTATTATTATCATGTACTTATTTATTTAATTAATCAATATCTACTAATTTATTTTTATTTTTTATTTATTACTAATTTACTATACGTATTTACTTTTACTAGACAAGAAAATAAGCAACAGAAAAATTTAAAATTATTTTTTACTGTTTGTGCAACACTTATTACACCTTTCATTAAATATTATAATATTATATAAATTCATGTTTTTATCATTTATTGAAACTACGAAATGTTAGGTATTATGATAAAGTATTATTAAATCATTTTTTTAAAATTTTTATTGCAAATTTTAATTACATGAATATGCAATACTCAAATGATTCTTTTTTTAACACTTAGATTTTTTAATATTACTAAACAATTTTAATTTAACAATACTCATCCGTCTGTATTGTGTACTTTCGAATTATTTAAAATTAAACTTTTTAAAAAAAAAAAAAAAAATATATATATATATATATCAAACAAACAAAAACGGAAATAGTAATTTAAAAATCCTGAGAACGGAATTTATTTCATTTTAGTTTCAGTTTTATAAATAGGAATAACGAAAAAAAAAAAAGAAAAAAAAAGAAAAAAAAGAAGAAACATAAAAATTAATATTATTATTTAATTATTCAGATTGTATCATTGCAATTTTACTTAAAACGGTTTCGGCATTATAAATTAAAACAAAAAAATAATTTAGCCTGTTTAAGAAGGTTACAATAAAGTGACAGTAAAAAATGATAATAAATTATAGTGTAAAAATATCAATTCTTCCGGAAAACTTTCTTTTAAAAACATATAACGAAATAACTAACTTAAATTTTGGCAAATGCAATAATTTTTACTTAACTTATAACATACCGCATAGTCTTGACTCATGGTATCGTACCCCGGAGGACAATTTGTTATCGGGTCAAATGCTTTTCCTACCATTGCATTTGATTTATAAGTTTATAATATTTAGTTACTATGTTTTCATATAGAAAAATGTGCTGAATTCTCTTTTGTACTTGGAATAAAAATGAACAATAGTTTATAATTCATTTTTACTATTTTTACGTATTTTTTTTTTTTTTAATATTATTATAAATTTATAATATTATAGTTTTGAATATGGTACCCATGTATTATATTATATCTAATAAATTATAATTTATTTTTAATTTTTTGTGTTATTTGGTTACGTACAAAAATAAATAATATTATTTTCGTATTTTTTAATACAAATACATACGAGTACACCAATAACAATTTATGAAATAAAATTTATAATTATTATTATTTTATACACATATTTCCTTATGGTAGGTAAAATTACAATATTCAAAGTAGATTATTTATTGTGTTCATATAAACCTATTTATTTTTAATTACTATTACTATATATTTCATAATTATAATATTCATTTTGTTATATTTTTCTTAAACTACGTATTATAACATAATAAATTTGAATAATTTTTAATAATATAATGTATTTAAATTTAAAATATTAAATTGAGATAGTTTTGAAGTCAATAATCGGTTTTGGAATATTATTTTACTTCTAATTAAGCAATCATCGACTGATCGATTTAAAAAATAAATAATTAAACTTGCCTGTATTTATTTTCTTTTTTCAATTTTTCTTAAATTCAAATATTATAAAATGATAATAATTGCATATCTTATTGTTAATATATTTTGAACGAGGTAGACCGTGTTGATTAAATCGTATCTATAAAGTTAAACTTATCATGCATTTAAATTTCATTCCACCAAATGCCATTAAATAAACTAGGGAATGTACGCTCTTACGAATTTTAATGGATTATTCTTGCTTTTTTAAAGTGTTGATTTTTTATGCCGAAGAAAATCGTCGAACACTATTTAAATTATTTATATTTATGTGAAACGGGCCGTCATTCTATAATATGTACCTATTAGTTATTATATTATTAGTTTTTCTTTCTGAATTTTGAACAGTTAATATATTATAATAAGAAATATTATTTAAAAATACAAATTCCGTATATTATTATGTAACTAGATATTAATTATAACATTTTTAAAGATTTTAAATTCTGTGAGTGAGATTTTGTCATAAATTTAATTTATAATAAAATAATTTTCTATATTTACATATTATATTATTTTAAGCTGATATGAATGATCTGTAATAATAATTATAAATTCTATATTGCATGCATAGTAGTATAGTACCTATTTATTATCTTTTTAAATTAACATAAAAAAATGAATAAGGATAACAATAAATTTATCTTTTCATTTCAATATCGACCATCATTGGGATACAATTATTGTATAATTCTGACATATTACATATACATAATACATATTTGATGATATACCTATGATGATATGATTTTTTCCCCAAAAATATCATTCTTCGTTCTCAGGATTTAAGTATATTTTTCTAAGAATCGAAATGTATATTTAATATATTATATTATATAACCCTACTAACAATCTAAATGTAAATTAAAAAGAAAAAAATCGTATCCTATTTCAGAGAGCTTCGCGGTCCAGTCTTCAACTACAACTGGCACCTTCGTTAGAGCATCAGACAGCTGCTATGTTGAGTATATTAGAAAGATACAAGTGGCATCAGTTTTCTGTTGTAACGTCCCAAATAGCTGGACACGATGATTTTATTCAAGCAGTCAGAGAACGAGTAGCTGATATGCAAGACAGATTTAAGTATGTTGAGATCATTTACTGTTATCATATTTCACAGGTGCTTATCCGTCTTCTTGATTCCTGGTTTAATATTTCACATATTATATTATAAATTTAATATCCTTGTTTGATTTAATCAAAAATAGTGTGTAATACGGATAAAATCTTCAGCAAATGATGATATTATGTTTTCGCGAGTATTGTAGGAAATTATTACTGTTTTAACAATAAAATACCTATCAATAATATATTATTATTTTACTTATTTATATTCGAAATTTATATTAAAATATAAATATTTTTATTTTAAATCTACAATGATATAAAATGTAAACGGATATATTATTCATTATTAGGTAAAAATTTTAAAAATTTAAATGTAGATAAATAGTATTTTAATATCTATATTGTATACGCTTATCATCAATAATTAACTAATGTTAATATGTTTTATATATTACATATATTAATTTCAGTTTTCTTTTATAATTTTAGTAAAGATCGATAAAATAATATTGTGTTCATAATAAATATATTTGTTTGTTTTTTAATATTTTATTAAACTATTTTATCTAAAAAAATTTGTTTTGATGATTATTAATAATTATAAGTATAACCATTACTTCAGTTCACATATTTTATAATATATAATTTATTTATAATCGTGTAATTTCTTTGTTTCATAGATTTACAATATTAAATTCAGTCTTGGTTACGAAAAGTTCTGATTTACAAGAATTAGCCGATTCGGAATCACGAGTAATGTTATTATATTGTACAAGGGAAGAAGCTCTGCGAATATTACAAGCTGCTAGAAATTTCAAAATAACTGGTGAAAATTATGTGTGGGTAGTAACTCAAAGTGTGATGGAGAATTTACAAGCACCACAATTATTTCCCGTTGGAATGTTAGGTACAGTACTAATCAGAAATATGAAATGTAGGAACTTCTAAAATAAACAATTTTCTTAAGTTTGTAATATTATAATTATGCGATCATAGTCATTTTTTATGTTTTTTAAACTAATATTTATAACTTATGAAATTCATTTTCTATTTTTATTCAAATAGAAATTCATACTACTGTAGCAGACAAATAAAAATGTTAAATTAATTATTGGTATTATTTTAAATTTGGTCTATACAGAAAATTGACAATATTATTATTTTATAATATTTGATTCTAATTTATTCTCAAAATATGAGAAAAATATAACTTAAATAGCAACTATGGATTATGAATATTATTCATACGTCCATTATTTTATTATCATTTTCCATAGGTATTTACTTATAGTATTGTTTATTTATTTTATAAGTAAAAATGTAAAATATATAATAGATATAATAATATATAATATAGATATATAATTATTTATTATATTAGGAAAAAATATTCTATGAACTTACGGTTATTATATTATTTTCTTAATATTCATCTAATTTACAATATGATAGTTTATAAAATTTTACCAACAATCTGGTATGTATTGAATAATGATATTATTTTTAAAAATAAATGTTTAAATTTACGATGAAAATACACCATGCAATAACGAAATGAATTAAATTATGACATAAACGATCGTGAAGATTAACCTACTATTTAACGTTAACAAATCATATTTTTCTTTAATATTAAACGTTTATATTTAATTTCATTCTAAATAAATAATTATTTTTGAAAATTATGCCCGATTAATACTCTATTACAGTCATATTATTATTCACTGCAACAATGATTAATGATTAAAAAATAAAGAACCATCAATCTTCTTACACCTAGAAATAAACTAAGTGATTGACATATAATATTTTATAAATTAAGTTAAAGAAAATAATTACTTGTAATTTAATCGAAATACTGAAAACCATCATTAAATCTACGATGAACTCGAATTTTTATTTTTTATTTCATCAAATTGAGAAATAAAATAAGTATTATTTAAAAAAATTCACTTTGGCAACCAAATACAAGTTAAATTATATACATTTATAAAAAAATAAACGCGATAATATTCTTAGTATTAAATATATTATACACGAATATAATAAAATTAAAGTTATGTATTTTATAGTTCATAATACAAGTATATGTATTCATATCACTTGAAATATGAAATATTTCTACAAAAATTTAATTTTCTTCTTCAGACCTAGTATTCTAAGCGATTCCATAATATAATCCTCCATATCAACTCATCCATAAACGAGTAATTATTAACGAAGATACCTCAGTCGTATAATGCAATGTCTATAAGTACCTACAATAATAATCAAACGATATACATTCCAATTCAATACTACCAATTTAATCAGTTCCGGATATCTCTTATAAAGGAGATAATACCATTTTCACCGAAGTGAAAAAATACGTCATTACGACTTTAAAATTTAAAATATACCTACATACGTATAAGACATTTTATCAGATTGTTGTTATATAAACTTAATGATTCTGATGATTATTACGTAGGTATGTAATTACTAATTAGATATTATTTATTTATTTTCTTACGTACAATAATGTCGTTCATTTGGAAGTCTTGGAAGTCTTGGAAGTCGTAAAAGTCGTATTTGATTTCTGACATCTGACCCATCATCAAATTGTAATTTCACGTTAAAAATAAAAAGACAATGCTATTATAAAATGAATCATGTTACATTAACAATATATTAACTTCGGTCGCCGTAGAGGCGTTGAAAAGTCATATTATATTATTAAATATTATAATAATATTTACGATTTTTCTCTCTTTCAATATCAATATACTTAATTTAACATTTTAACTTCATAAATTCTTATTGAAATAATAATATATATAGTATATTGTTATGTTTATTAGTTACTCACAAATTTTATTCTAAATGTCGATAAAAAAAAAAAAAACTATCAATATTTAGAAGGTGTATTCCTGTCGATTACTTTCGATCTATTACATATTTTTCAAAATTTGATTATTTCAATTTATTTATATATATAAACATTTTTCATTATTATAATTTTCTTATTATTTCTTAAGTAGGTAGCTACTTAAAATAAAAATAAAAAATAATTTATTTTGTTGTAATTAAAATTTTAAGAATGACAATTTATAAGTTTTTTGTAAATTTTAATAGTTGAATTATTAATTCATATGAAATATAACGTAGATATAATGTATAAGTAATTATACATTTTTGAAATTAAAAAAAAAAATAATATTTCATTTAAAATTTATAGGTATTTAAGGAAAATAATAACGTTTTACTTTCGTTACCATATGAACACTATAATATAAATCATTCGTAGATAATCAATTAAATTGATAAATGATAGTACCTATCCACAATATTTAATTGACCGAATAATTTCAAATTAATCGAAAACGGTATCGGTAGGGAAAGTAACTGATAATCTTTTCTGAAACATTGTTTGACGTTTAATTGACCACAAATTATTTTTTTCGTGTTTTTATTTAGCCATAGCCCATAGGTTTGAACTGCATGATTATTATTTTTTTCAATTACATTTTATAGAAATCAAGACCATACATTGTCTATCTTAACAATAAATATAAGAAAAAAAAATGTTTATATTGATAAAAATACACACACACACACAAATATATATATATATATATTTAACGATGTATATTTTTATATAAAATTTGTCTTGTTTATGAATAAATAAATTGAAAAAATCAGAATTTAATTATGAGTAATACCTAGATGTCAAGTTGTTGACTGAGATAAACTCGGTGTACTCGGTATGATGTGATGACATATGATATGTATAATAACTAAAAAAAAAAAAAAAAACGCATAAAATTAACAATAATGAACGATTTTACTTCATATATTAGGTACTAATAAAAATATACATAATAAATATAAAATAAAATATATAGTTTTTACTTAGTTAATATATAAAAAATAAATAATATCTTTTATTAACCCTTTTATAAATATATTTATTACCTATACTATTATTAATATTACAATATACAAATCACAGTTATTTGAAATTATAAAAAACTTAACTATAAATTATAAAGAAAACATAGCAAGTTTTAGAACTAATACTTAATACGAAATTGGTTTAAAAAGTTAACATCACTAACATTTATTCCGATTTTATTGAATAATATAAGTATTAAATAATACTCATAATATTATTATTTTTATACTAGGAAAAGAAAATTAAATAATTATAAATTATAATTTTCATTTCATTTTAGGTGTACATTTTGATACCAGCAGTGACAGTCTAGTGAGAGAGATTACAACTGCCATTAGAGTATTTGCATATGGCGTTGAAGATTTTGTAAATGATCCAGCCAATATAAATGAATCATTAACAACACAATTATCATGCGAAGGAGAAGGTGAATCTCGTTGGGCTACAGGAGAAAAATTTTACAAGTAAGTGAAAAAATAATATTTGATAGAAGTGATTAAATTAAAATTACAATCTACTATTTAAATATAATATTCTTAATTCAGATATTTCTGGTTCAAAATAAATTTGAAAACTATAATATGATCTAAGAATAAGTATTTAACAATTTTTTCTAAATTAACTTAACTAAATTAAATGTACACAGTATATTGAATTTTAATATAAAAATATCGTAACAACGATAAAAAATAAAAAACGACTATAGTTAAATGAATTTTTAAGAATAAATCAACATCTACTCTCTTGTAAATATCATCAATTATATTATTTGCTAAGACTTTCTTTGAATTCGAAATTTATCTAGATACACCGACACACTTTTCAATTTCTCATCATACACTATAAATAAGTCGTGAGAGAATATTAAATTGGTTTTTTTCAATATTATATCATTTAAGAAATTCGAAAAACTTATTGAATATACAAGATAGATTGCACAATTAAAAAAAAAAATTCAATTTAAACGTAGATTATTAAATTTTATAAATTTATATTTATATATAAATAAGTATATAATATAGGTAATAAATTATGGTGCTTTAAAATAAAACTGATTAGTATTTATATTATTGTGTGAAATTTTATATCTAAAGAAAATAATAATTACATATATATAATTAATAAATATATATATATTACATATTATTATTATTAATAAGGATGTAAAATATATTTAAAAAAATAATCTGTAATAATTATTTCAACTTATATTATTTATAGATATTTACGAAATGTAAGTGTCGAACATGTGGAAACCGCTAAACCTAAAGTAGAATTCACCCCTGACGGTGTTTTAAAATCAGCTGAATTAAAAATTATGAATTTAAGGCCTGGTGTTGGAAACTCACTTGTGTGGGAAGAAGTAAGAAACATATATATTAATTAAAATGTATATTAATATTAATTGTATTAAATTAATGAAAAAATAAATTTTCAATAATAATGTTTTATATATTAATTATGATTATTATAAATATTAATATTATGTTAATGTTAAACTGTTATTACGTTTCGAGAATCAATATCATAAATTATGTTTTATATAATATAGTATAAAATATAATGAATTTAATGTAACAAAAACTAATGTTTAAATTAAATAAATATATTTATCTAGATAGGCGTTTGGAAATCTTGGGAACGAGAAGGTCTTTATATTAAAGATATCGTATGGCCAGGAGACAGCCATACTCCACCGCAAGGTGTTCCAGAAAAATTTCACTTAAAAATTTCATTTTTAGAAGAAGCACCTTATATTACTTTTGCACCACCGGATCCAATAACTGGAAAATGTAGTATGAATAGAGGAGTTTTATGTCGGGTCACACGGGATATATATATGCATGGGTAATATATATGTTATATCCACTACTCGATGGGAAAATAAATATTATTTCATGTTCATTTAAGGTTGGATAATATTGAATCTCATCGAAATGGTAGTTATCACCAATGTTGCTCAGGATTTTGTATCGATTTATTAGAAAAATTTTCAGAAGATTTAGGATTTACTTACGAACTATTTAGAGTCGAAGACGGAAAATGGGGTACATTTGAAGTAAGTACAATAAATTAGTAGTTATGCGTTGTAAAATATTTCGTTTATTGTATTTATTTCACTATTAATTTCTTTGCCATTCATGGTTTAGAACGGAAAATGGAACGGTTTAATATCAAAACTAGTGAATAGAGAAACTGATATGGTTATAACTTCATTGATGATAAATTCAGACCGAGAAGCAGTAGTAGATTTCAGTTTGCCGTTTATGGAAACTGGAATATCTATAGCTGTAACTAAACGGACTGGTATAATTTCGCCGACTGCATTTTTGGGTATAAATTTTATTCATATAAATAATTGTAAGAAACGTTTGAAAAAGCTTGAAAATTTACCACTTGACAAGGGAAATTAAACCCGCGTCACTCGCTTGTCAAGCAATTTCTCAGCTACAAAGCTGTTTATATTGTCATTAATTTGAACGTTTCTACTCGTAAACTTTCAACATATAATTATAAATATTTAATGAAGATATTCATTATAAGTAATTTAATGTTTATTTTATTTGACTGTAGAACCATTTGACACCGCATCGTGGATGATGGTAGGAGTAGTAGCAATACAAGCGGCTACGTTTTCAATATTTGCATTTGAGTGGATGAGTCCTTCTGGGTTCGATATGAAAGTAATATATTGTTAAAATTTATATACAAATCAATACTTAATAAATTTCATTTGTAAATTGATTTTAGTCAGTTTCACAAGCTCCAAATCACAGATTTTCATTATTTAGAACCTATTGGCTTATATGGGCAGTATTATTTCAAGCAGCAGTGCAAGTGGATATACCAAGAGGTATAACATCCAGGTATGCATACATTAAAGTGAATATAAAAAATATAATACATATTATTTAATTTTAAAAACAAATTTTTAATTGTATATGTTTCAATAAATTACGATTTAATTTATAATTTCTTAAAGATTTATGACCAATATATGGGCTATGTTTGCTGTGGTATTTTTGGCTATCTACACTGCCAATTTAGCTGCGTTCATGATTACTCGTGAAGAGTATTACGATTTCATCGGGATCGACGATTACAGAGTAACTTTAATTATAAATGCATACGAAAGACATTTAATTTTATTAAATGATTGTTAATTAAATTACAGCTCAGTAAACCACATAGTCACAAACCAATGTATAAATTTGGAACAGTGCCTCATTCTCATATTGATTCAACTATTCATAAATACTTTCCGGAAATGTTTAATTACATGAAACATTTTAATAGATCTACCGTCCAAGAGGGACTAAGTTCATTATTAACTGCGTAAGTATTAGCAAATATTGTTAATGTTTAATAATAGGTACTAAACAAATGTTCACAATTTATAGTTGATTAGAATTAATTAATAAATTATTTGATTTTATAGATTTTTATTAAGGTATGATATATTAAAAATAAAGATCAGATATTATACACTTATTAATCTAGAGAATATTTATAAATATTTGTTATTTTTAACATAATATCAACAATTATTTTTCAGATTAAATCTTTTTAATTTATTTTCAAGAATTAAAAATTTAAAATAATATATTTAGTTAAGTTATATTATTATATATTTAGGGAACTCGATGCTTTTATTTATGACGGAACAGTACTGGACTACTTGGTGACACAAGATGATGATTGTCGTTTATTAACCGTTGGTTCATGGTACGCGAAAACTGGTTACGCATTGGCATTTCAAAGAAACTCAAAATATGTTCAAATGTTTAATAAACGATTATTAGATTTTCGTGAAAATGGTACCTACTTAATACTAATTAGTTATATTAAATAAATTAAAAACATTTTACATTTTAATATATTGTTTTGTAGGTGATCTTGAAAGACTACAAAGATTTTGGATGACAGGGACATGTAAACCAGATGATCACGATCAAAATGCTACAAGTGACCCACTAGCATTAGAACAGTTCTTATCAGCATTTTTATTATTAATGGGTGGTACATTGTTAGCTGCTCTAATATTACTTCTAGAGTGTTTATATTTTAACTTCTTCAGAAAAAAATTAGCAAAAACTGATCAAGGAGGATGTTGTGCTCTTATTAGTTTGGTAAATGCAATATACTACTTTTATAAAAAAAAATTCTTAAATCAAATTATTTTATTATATTTTATGTTTCATAAATATATTCTAGTTTCTAAATGTCACCGAGGATATTATCATGTCTTTAAATATTACATTTATGTTATGTACCCATTAAAACTTATTGTTGGTTAAAGAATAATAATCACTTCTTTATCTCTTGCGTAGGAAGATATATTACTGACATCAAATAGTAATTTGTTTAAATTATTATCTCAGTTATCCAATAGCTACAAAACTCATCCATTTTATTTGACATCTCTAGGTTAATGACATATTTAATAAAATACTCGTAAATATCATATTCTAATTAAATTATTATTAAATAATATAAAAATTTAAATGTGCTTAGTATATGTAATAAGAATATATAATTTTGTATTTGAGATTAATATTATAATAACATAATAATATAATATTATAACATAACGTCTTTTCACTCTCACGTACCTATACTGTATTAGAAAAAATTTGTGGCACGGAAGGATGAATAAGTGAAATTATTTAAATGTATTTTATTTTTGTAGAGCATGGGTAAGTCGTTAACATTTCGTGGTGCTGTATATGAAGCTCAAGACTTTTTGAAATTTCGTCGATGCAAAGATGCTGTTTGTGATTCCCAATACCAATTACTTAGAAATCAGCTTATGAGTACTTATTCCAAAATGAAACAGCTTGAAAAAGAATTAGAAATGAGAAAATTGAAAGCCGAAAAAAGGTAATATTTCGTAATTTACATAATATATTATATTGTATTTAATCATATAAGGATATTTTGAAAATATTATGTCGTTAGGAGGAAGAAAGCGATGTCACCTTCCTCTAGGCTATTTCAGTGTATCACTGAAAACCACGATAAATACTCGGATAAAAAACAGTAAGAGCTAAGAAAAAAAAAATATAGGATAGGTAGATAAATCGAGCATCAATCTCGCTTTGCAGCGTTTAAAATTAGTGTAGGCACTGAGATAGGAAATTTAATCGAGCATTTAAGTGAGCTTATAGATTTCTAGAACCGGGTAGATAGGTAACTCAATAAATTAAATAATATATTTATATTATACATTATATATGTTACGGGTAATGTCCGGAGGTCGGCTAATGTTAAGATTAGCCGGATAATATTAACATTATCCACGAGCTATGGCTAATGTTAAAATTTCGGAGTTTAGCCATATGACGAAGACATTAGCCACACTGAATTGGCTAATGTTATTTTAACATTAGTCTTAGTACATACATGCAATTTATTACAATGTATTGAGACTGCAAGTGTGAGCGCGTTCGAAGGAAACAAAATCACTCAGAGAAATAGCTAATTACCAATCGATTTCAGGAGGTCAGGGATTCAAAAAATGTGTTTGCAAAGGTGGATGCATAAATAATAAGTGCAAGTGTAAAAATGCAGGATTATTATGCAATTCTAAATGCCATAATAGTTCTACATGTCATAATAAAAATAAATAATAATTTATGATTTTTTATATTAATAATAATAATAATTTATTTATCAATAAATTTATAATAATAAATAATTTAAAAACAAACCATTTGTATTTTTTTTATTTTATATAATATAATATTATAATTGTAATTAATAATAATTATTACTAATAATTTTTATTTGCACAATAGTTAGTTATCATAGAGGCATAGAACTTATTGTATTTAATTCATTATTTTATTTATTTAATATTAAATTATAGGTACTATGATAATGGATAATATTATTTCAACATTAGCCATTTGTATATGGCTAATGTTATATTAGGTGGGTAATCTTAAGATTATCCATTTTTAAAATTATTTATTGGCGGCTAATCTCCGAAATTTTAACATTAGCCATAGCGCCTGGATAATGTTAATATTATCCGGCTAATCTTAACATTAGCCGACCTCCGGACATTACCCGTAACATATACATATTATATTGTTATAAGCCTATTTGATAATGATATTGCTTGATGGCGCTATATAATATATTCATATATATAAATCTACTTATAATATTGTTGAGCTGTAAATAGTTAGCGGCATGTGCGTTATTTATGTAAAAAAAAATATTTGAAATACAATTTTAGTCGACTAATTTTATATTATAAAAAAATATGTAATCGTGATATTTTATTTTTAGATATCAATTTTCACCGGCATCGCCTTTAAGGCAACGTGACATTGTGAGACCTAGTATCATATCAACAGAACACACAAATAGATACGAAAATGAACCCCTTAGGTAAACAATTTTTAAATTATATCACTTGTTATACGAATTGAACGAAATATGACACAATTCATATTGATTTAATATGTTTTTGTAACCAAATGAATGAAATAAAGTAATTTTTTTTTTTTTTTAAATATTATAAAATAGAAGAACATAATAATATATTACGTATAATATTACTAAAGTATTACGTAATATAAATTATAAAAAATATGTTTTATTTAATGAAATTGACAAATTGAAATACTCGTATTATTATTTATTTACATTTTATGTTTTTGTAAAAAATTAAATAAAAAATACATAATATAATAAATTTATAAAAGAAAATTATTAAATCAATTTCGTATACTAATCTACATAATACTTGGATTTTCTATATTATTATAATAACTTTACTAAGATAAAATTTATTTAAATTTAACAAAGTTAAGTAATAAAATACCTACTATTTCATTTTATGTTGCCATAACTTTATTTAATTTTAAACGCAATTTTAATGATCTACTTATAAATTTTGAATAAATTATGTTTGTAAAATCTACTTATTACTAATAAATACTTCTTATAAGTTATAAAATTATATAATTATTATTTAATAAAATTAAAATATTTTAATTTTAATATTACTATAGAGTTTTAACATTTAAACAGATATTTAATAATTATTGTAGTGTAGTATAAACCTTTTATTTCGTGCTTACTATCAACTATAAACCATATTTTCAGGACAGAAATCGCCGAAATGGAGACAGTTCTGTGATTCTATTCGACGTGTAATGTCAACAAAGAATAAAGATGCAAGGAATAAATTATCATGTATTTAAACATAGAGTTATATGTATAAATATAAATTTATTATTTATGAACATATAATGTATATGAATGCCTAAAGAAAAATATTATTTTGCGTTAATGTCAATATACTTACGGAGAGAAATAGATACTGAAATTATACATGAAGAAAAAGCTCAAAAACAATGAAAACTAATAGAAATATGAATATTTTTAACCGATTTTTAAATGACAATAAAATAAAACTATAGTTATTCATTTAAAAAAAAAAAATAAATAAATATTGAAATATTGTAATTTTTGCAATTTATTATTCTCACTTCATAATTCATATTAATTTTTGTTTTAATGTAAACATTTTTCATTCTTCACTTAAAGTAATATTAATAAAGCTTTTTTAATACCTATATTAAGTTTATTGTGTTTCGTATTCATTAATATTATTCCATTTAAATCGTCAAAATTTAACTCATCGCTCAAAATATACGTTTATTTTAGGTATATTATGTATAATTAGATATAAATATTAAATATCGTGTACATTTATATTGCATCCAAATGTCTTATTCTATTTCTCTATTAAAATTTTTTTTTGTTAAAATTATAAATATTATTAAACTATCGTTTTAATTTTTAAGGACAAAATAACGTTATAATTGTTTTACTCGCACGAAAAATAAAATATATACCTATATATTATCTATGATATTAATAAAATATTTTAAATAAAATATTAATTTTAAAATGTGTTTTACTTAATTAATAAACATAGCATTGCTTTATATACAGCATATTAGAGTGTAATATTTTCTTTCGTTTACAAAAACGCAATATATATATTCAATTAAAATAATGTATTTCACATAAATAAATTGGATATTGTTACAGTTTTAATATATGAATTTAAAACATTATTTTTAATAGGATTGTTAATAGTTGTAAATGTAAATTTTTGTTACGTATTCACAGCACTTATTTTTGAAATAATGTTATTTAAATGTATAAAATTGTATGCCCATCTAATGTTAAAGTTATAAATTTGATAAATTTAAACCAAATCTGCAATAATGTTGTTTTTGTTTATAATACCTAATTGATGCTACGCATTATTTGTTAAAAATGATATAATTTTTTATTACGTACAAAACCGCATAATAATATTATGACTTGTTTTTATTCATAACGTTAAGTTAAATTATATTAATAATATGTTAAGCAAAAAATGAATAATAATTACCTAACTTATTATGCACAAGCAATGTATATTATATAAGTGTTGTTATTATATTAAAATAAATACAATAATAATTGTTGATTATTCAAATAAATATATACGCATATACACTCAATTAAATCAAATAAATAATAATATTACTGATAATTATTATTAAAATTAAAATTAAAATTAAAATATACGTCCAATAATGGGGTTTTTTTTTCATAATAATTATTATAGTGAGTTAGCTTAAGGCGATTTTTAGTTTTGATATAAATTGTTATCTGCTGACGCTTTTAAATTATATCAATTGTATACAAATAAATAATAATATGATAAGTTATTATATGAAAATTAATTTATATCATTGTTAAGGATTTTAGAATAGTAAATGCATCATAATGCACTAATTTATAAATAATTACTAAATTATTAGTACCTATACACATTATGTTATATACTATTACACAGACATTCGAAATAGATGTATTTTAAATGAAAAAAAAAAAAACATACCGGTTAATGTTCACATTGTTAAAATATATCAAATTAATTTTATAATAATATAGTTATATATGTATTACATAATATAAAAATGTATGTTTAATAATTTATCAATATATTGTTCAGTTTAAACTATTTATAATAATATGTAAATTTTATCTGCGTTAGGCTATTAATATTGTGATTTGTAATATAAAATAATAATATGCCAATTTTTTTTTTTTTTAACGTATCGTTATTATATATTAATATTATGTACTATATTATACCTTTATATTACCTATAAATATTACATTTGGTGAATGAAATAGTAAAATAGTTATGTAAAACAAGACCTTTTAGTTGTAAATTATTTTTTAAGTTTACTAAATGTTTGTCATAAAACGTTTTATTTCATCCCATTAATTTAATAATTTGTATAATGTTACTCGATATTATATTATTATTATGTTGTGTTAATGAATAATATAATAAAACGCCAAATATAAAATGTATTATGAACGATGTTACCACAATATATAGCAAAATGTTAATATTATACTATAATAGTGTAGTTTATTTCATATGCAAATGCAAATATTATACAAGACTCATAAATGTTAAGTACTTGTGTGCACCAATTCCCCGTTATATTCATTAATTAATTTATTCATAATAACGGACTAGATTTTTCAATTCTTATAAAGACTGAGTTATAATAATATAATAGTTGATATAATAATTAAGTTTTAAATTGAGAGATACCTTTACAAATTAAATAAGAATAAAATATGAGAGAGAGGAAAAAAAATGTACATGGTAATATTAACAAAGAAATAACAGAGTTTCCTTGGGATAATAACATATTAATAGAAGAGGAATGCATATATTTATGTGAGGAACTTGGAATACAAAATAATTTTGGATTTCTTATATTAAAGGTGTTAATATTAAAATAAATTTTGCTAAAAGAAAAGTAATTCATCAATTTTAACTAAAAATTGTATAAAAGAACCATTTTTTCTTTCTATAAGAGGTTTAAGGTTTAATTAATTTTAAATATTATCGTAACCAGATGAGAGGGTCTTAAAATATTACATTTAAAATAGATGAAACGGAGGACTTTGTTTTGATCAAATTCTATCTGATTGATGAGTGTCCCAAATTATAGAGGTATTTTAAGTGAGACCTTACAGGAGACAAGAGAAGTGTAAGGACACTAAAGCCACTATATATTATATTATGAACATAAACTGAGAAATTAATTCTATGTCCGAAATAAATAGAGACTGAGGAGACTGAGCGTCCTAGCTATAATTTTATGATTAGTTTTGAATACAAAACGAATAGTATTTGAACAATTTTAATGTTTTAATTATCATATTTAATTATTCTTCACATGAACTATGCACATTAAGGAGGTTCAAATAATTTGCATCTAGCTTTATTACCAAACAGGCCAGTCACTAATTATAAAAATTATTTTAATAATACAAATTGTATATTAAACAATAAAAACTAATATAAAGAAAAATTGTAAATATAAAATTCGTGTTTATCACAGTCAAAGATATAACAGTAGAAAAATGACTGAACCTCTGAAATTCTGAAACAGTGAAATCGAATCCCAATAAGTTACAACTTATAACTAATAATAAGTATAATAATATATTATAATTATTTTGCAATTTTTTGACACCATACCATAGTAGTTGTAATATTATTATTCTACACTAGTAGATATACCTGTAGGTACCTATTATAGATTATAGGTACATATAATTTTATTACATATAGTAAAGAAATAGTATACCATTCATCAATTATTGTTGGATTACTAAAATAATATTTGTTCTGAATAACTATTTAAAAGCATTAAAATCGGACAAAAATATTAAAATAGTTTCAATTATCCAATTTTAATTTTGTAAACATAATATTTAAATTCGTAGACCCACTTTTCTATGTTACGTAAAAAATCGATTTTGAATATTATATCTGGATCATTCAATATAACATATTATAAGTTTCCATATTTTTTTAATTTAAATTTGTATATTAAAAATGCATAAAATAAGAAAAATAAAAAGTATTTTTCAACATAGCATAAAAAAAATTCAGAGGTTGGAATATTTTTTCAAATTTAAATTTAACAAATTGGAGTTGTGTTAATTATTATTTTACTTTTTCTTCTAAATACTTGAAAACATCAATTTTAATTATCTATTTCGTTTAGTAAATATTATAATACTGATGTTATATAAAAATAAATCAATCATAAGAATAAAATATTATAATAATTAATCCAAGTATTAATTTAAATATTCCACATTTGCAGTAGAATTGCACATTGTTTGTTTTATTTTTAATCCATGAAGAAGACGTAATAAATGATGTATCAAACAAATTGCTCAATATTAAGTGAAACAGAATATCTGATGTAGGTACACATATAATTTATAGATGTATGATAGAACAAATTATTATTATAAATTATAATATTAAAGAGACACGACGAATAACGTTTAAATTTTGACATTAATATAAATGATAATAAATTTAAAATTCGTTTAATATATTATAGTACTGTAGTAAATATTATATACTTAATTAATTACTAATAATTGTTTTCAATACCTATTATTGTAGCAAACTACACGCTGGTGTGACAATTAGACGACTTACACCAAGCTCTGTTTTACAGATATGTAAAAAACTGACGCCGACCAATCAGAGGCGTCAGACAATCTGAACTTAAGTATTTACACTCTCCAAAATCAAAGAAGAACTACCAATCAATTTGAATACTACTAAACACTTCCAGATCGCTTTTCATGCATACATACAAATACTACAAATCAAGTAATTTTTAAACGTATGGGATCTACTAGGATAATTATTAAGTAATATGACTTATATAGAAGTAAAGACACAAACCAAGTAAACGCTACATATAAATATACGTAGACAAATACGACACGAAAAGGTAATAACAATTTACCGTTATATGGAAAAACACAGCCAAATGAGAGAAATTTTAGGAATAACACACTTACGTCAAAAAGAACAACTGAGAGACCAGAAATTAGACATTTAATGGTAGATGAGAACCAATTCAACGAAGAAAGTGACCAAGTGTATTCTGATAAAAAAAAACTGGGAACAGGGGACAACGAACGAATAAATTCCGTGCGATGAATTCATACGAAGACTAGGTCAGCTGGTGATAGTAAAAAACCACCATTTATCAGAAGATGCCGATAAAAAAGAGATTAAAAAACTGTTCAACTTATTTGAAGAGCCATATGAAATTAAGAAGATAGTCGGAAAATCTACATTTGCGATAGTCAAAAACAGTACGGCCATATGATCTGTAATATAACAGACTACAAAACCACACAGACGACAAGCACGTTAGGTATAATGAAAAACACGTTACAACGTAAACCAATGATAACGACCAGATACTCGGGAACCTGATCTACCAATAGGAGACGAGTAAGGAGCGAACAAATTTGAATAAATAGGGCAGCTGAAGTAGAATAATCATCAGTCTAGAACAAGACAGTAAACGAGCAACTGAGCAAGTCATCGTAAACATACTTTCATTGTGTATATTATTATATTAATGTAATAAATGCACACCGTGGTTATCAATTAATCAGAATTCAGATTGACAAAAGAACAGGCGCATAGAGATATAAGTAAGTATTTCAGCGTTTTCCTTTTTATTATAATATTCTCTCTAGATTTAGTCGGTTCAACATAATTTATGTGATTTTAATGCACGCAAACGACTATCATTTACCCGGAATAAACACGAGATCTACTATAATAATATGTCTTACAGATAATTATTATTTGTCTCGAAATCGTCGTACTCGTCGTACTCTCTACGTCATTTCGTCGATGGTTTTCGTGCGTATAAGATTTAAGCTTATGTGAATCAAACCGAAAATAATGGGAGGCAAACTGATTGAACACACAATAGGTACAATAACGATAGAAATGTCTTTAACAATATTGATACTCATCCGAATGAGATACAAGTTTTATTATTTATCTTTCCAAAAATAATTCTTGCTATTCAATTGAAATACTTTTAGAAGGTATAAATATGCGTTTATACAAGTTTATTCGTAATAAAAAATTAAATTAATAAAAAACTATAATAAAAATTGAACAAAAATCGTTTTGCACGTATACTTAGATATTATATTAATTACATTTATTATATTATTATTAGAAGTATTTGAATACTATTATTTATTAAAATATTATTATCATATTATTTAGTAAATTATTATTATTATTATTATTATTATTATTATTATTATTATTATTAT
>JAIUCT010000007.1:21526533-21550299 GCA_021307375.1 Tetraneura akinire | reverse complement strand
TTATTATTATTATTATTATTATTATTATTATTATTATTATTATTATTTTACAATAAAGTAGCAGAATACAAATTTCGAGGTAAATTGTGTTTATTATACACTTCAGTAAACTATCACCGGATGCATTCGCAAATTTCATTTGTTACTTGTATCGTATCAAAATAATATAGTCGTCCGGAAAAGTAATTACTTATTGAACGACTTACCACCACGTTTCAGAATTGAAAAATAAATAACATTTAAAAATTAAATAAAAACAAAACTTATGAAGTTATAACCAATAAAAGAACAGTTCAACTTGAACGGGTTTACTGAATTGGAAATGATTAAAATCAGATTTATACATTATATTTTCAGACGTTTACAATAGTCTAGTCGCGTTTTATATTATAATCATTCAATACGTAATATATTACGTTATTAATATTATTTTTCACGTTTTCAATTAAACTTAGATACACTTTGATGTTTTTTTTTACGAGTAAAATTGTTTTATTTTTTTATTTTTTTCCCCAATCGTATCTGTATTCATTTTTGCGTATTCAAAGATAACGAAATCGATGTTTCTGTCCCGTTCATTCCATGTTTTTAAATCCATTCGATATTTTTCTATTCGATTTCGTGTGCAGGTAATCATCATAGACTGCAGCCATCACGGTGTTAATAACGCCTCGCGAGACTAAGTACGCACACGCGATAATAAAATAAAAATATCGTTCGCGACTGATTTATATCCTGTCGGATGGCGCACGCGCACTATACACGACGCAAACAACATTATTATATTTTGGTTACGAGGTAATAATAATAAATATCAATATCAGTATATTTTTATCATCGTAAATGTCACGACGGGTCGCACTCGTACTCGTATAGTTTTATATACGAATATAAGTAGTCATTGTGTAATGGGCGTCCCTGCACCTCCATAATTCTCCACGACACAAATTATACTTAACCGCGGAGCGAAGCAAACCTACACGAAATCCTGTACGTATATACCTACGTATAAATACGTCTGCCGAGGACAAAAAACCTGCAGGGTTGACGTGCTTACGCGGTCCCTATATTTACAGTAGTCATTCAGAAATCCCTTAATATTACTACAATTAACGTCTGCAAACAGGGACGAACGGGTACGCCGCGATTAAGAGTGTACAAAGCACGTGTGTACAATATTATTTATGTAGGCGCATAAATATCGTATATTATAATAATATATTTATTCATCCCGACCAACAGGTATAATAAACCGACGACGATCGCGATCAGCGTCAAAGTTTTAGTCTTGAATCTTGATGAACGTTAACTAGGTATATAATTTATTGCATACCATATATTATTATTATCATACGGTGTTGTATTATAACAATGATAATATCAACGGGCAAGACACGTGACAGCCGGTAGGATATTCTATAAATACGCCCTATGAATACATTATTAATGTAATTATAGGGTATAATATAATACGAGCTTTAATCGTCTCGTAATTTAAATACCTACCAGTCAATTGGTAATATTTAGTATCATTTTAAATATCGGTTTAACCTTACACATACAGGCCACGCATATATTGTATTTTATAGATAATTATAATAAATTAACAACTATAAAACGACTAATTTTGAATTATTAATTGATACCTGAAATCGGCATTTACGGGTTGAACCAAGGCGATATATACAGAATATTCTGTATAAATCAATCGATAATATTATTATAATTATTGATATGCCCGCGGTCAAATTATGGATATTATTCTACTATCGTTTGAGTCCGACCTGTGGTTTTACTTGATTAATTATATAGAGCTGGTTATATCTAGTAATAATTATCTATACCCGCGTCTGTATGTACTAAGTATAATAATAAGACCACAATATTAGGATTTTTTCGTTTCAAGAGTTCAACCGTATTATTGTCGAATAATTCTATTCTTTGTGTATAAACATAACATATTAAATGTTTGGTTCAATACGGTTAATGAAATGTTTTAAACGAGTTTTCCTGTATAGTTGCAACATTATGTTGTATCTTACAGTACAGCTCAATATTACAGGTCAAAATGGTCAAATTAGTAATATGCATTATCCATTGTGGATATCTATTCGCATTTTAACGCGAATAAAGTGCGATTTATTAAAGTGAAATCTGCTGCTTTATTTAAATAAACTTGATCTTACATTATAAACTTTGTTAAAAAAAAAAAAATAAAGAAAAATATGGATTTCATAATATAGTTGTTTCAGATCAAGTGCGTATAATATGACCAACGTGATATAAATAATATATAATAAGTATTCTTAAAAAAAAAAAAAAAAATGGCAAAAATGTTTGAAATTTGCCAACTTCATTTTTGATTTTCCCCAAAACGTTTTATTGTATATGATACATTGGATAAAACGAGCCACACAAGAACGGATGAGAGTTTCCGATGTCTTGTTTATTGTTTTCGACGATGCTTTCCGTACTCGCCGGATACGACGGAAACGGTTATAAGTCTTACCGAGACTCGGGTATGCATGGAACATATTATGTATATAAATATAAAAAAAAATGAAATTTCAGACGATCGACGACAATCAGCGATATTTATTATTATTTTATATTTTCTCCCTTCCGGGTCGGGCGACTGCGGCGGCGGTTAAATAATTGATGATAGATGGTGCGACGCATCGAGGGGATGTTTCGGGGCGACGATCCTTTTAACGGCTGGGTCTGTAGAAAAATGACGCCCGGTCGGCGGCGGGGGTGGATCGCGAAGAAGAGCTGAATTGGACGTACTAAAAACTATCTGCACGGGACGGCGTAGGGGGCGAGTGACATAAATTAAACCCCAAATGGATTTTTCGGGTATGTGTACGGGGTAGTTTCGGGGTGTGTGTGTGTGTGTGTATAGAACCGAAAAACGTATTCGGGGAGCGCGATAATGACGGACAAGCGGTCGTTTAGCGCGTTTACGTCGATAATAATTCGACGATCGTAACGATTTGTGCGCGAAAAACGGGTATATTATAATATTATAACGACGACAACAATATATTATTGCACGGAGAGAGAAAAATAATACGATGTCTGGGTGTCGAATAATCCGAGCAGCGAAACAACAAATATTATTATTTTATTATTATTATTATTATTATTATTATTATTATTATTATTATTATTTTAAAGCGAGTATAATGACATCGAAGGTCATTAGCCCCCGAATAATTTGGACCTTTGTCAAAATCGGCACCATATTGGTGTACAATAATAGACGTATATACATATACCTATTATTGTAAAATTATTGATTTACACATAATATAATAATAAAGTGTGAATTATACGAATTTGTGCGTTTTCGGTTCCCGTCGGGGTATAAATCAAGTGCACAACAAGAGTAACACGATATTATTATTATTTGTATTATTATGATTCATGGGCAGATTGGCCGGCGTGCTACAGCTCTGAGCTCGGTGGGCCGGAAGATTATATTATGATGAATGAGTCGCTTTCTAAAATAATATCTTACTAGACTAGATTTTGTTTTTAAATATAATGTAATATTTTGTCAAGTCGTAAGCTATGTCATATTGATGGGAAATGCGCGGACAACGAAGCATTTTAGTCGCCACCGACTTGCGCTCTCTCGGCGAACAGAGCTTTATCTATAACATTCATGGTTCTGGCGATTTCGTTCCAAGATGAAATTATTCAATGTCTTATAAAATTTTTAATTGAATATAACCGTATCAAATTTAAAGGTATACAAAAATTTACTTATACTTAATATTAATCAATACAGATATGGTCATTTGTTTTGTATTTACAATTTATAGTAACTTTTTTATTTAAAATATTATATAACATTTAATATTTAAACATTATCGTACACTCAAATGAAATGTGAAATAATATTTTCAAAACTAAAATACGTTTTCAATACACTGCGAAACACGTTACATCTAGACAATAATTGGAAACATTTTTATTTCCTAACCTAACCGTGTGGTATTCTGAATTATTATAAAACTTTTTATAAGTATCGTTTTATTTTAATCGTATCTAAATTTAATATAAATAACTAATAAATTTAATAAATATTATAATTTAATGTATAATATAAGTAAATGTTATAACGTAACAAAATGATAATATATATTATTAAATTCATGTTTTTAATTTATTTAATATTGGAAGATTATTCATGTAAATTTTAACTGAAAATTAATAATTATAACAACGAACGAATCAGAATTGGTTCACCCTATTTATAAAATTCATCGAGTTTTTTACGTCATCATCATTATAAGACCACGGTCATTAAAATATAATTTCCTGAAATATTAATTAAAACCAAACTATTCTTTAGAAGAAAACAATGGTTAGTGTTATTCACGATAAAATGAATTCATATTATATATACATCTATATAGGTAATACGTATGCATACTATTCTCATTTTTTAAGCTCTTTAAAATTTTGCCTCAGATTTCCTGATTCTACTAAATGTTTAATATTCTTTTTTTTTTTTGCACAATTCATCTACCCTATAAGCTTTTATAATAAAACTGCGTTGTCATCACTTTGGATAATCTTGAAACGATAAGTCCTCTGACTTAATTCTATTGTTTAGTATTAAAAGTTTTCAAAGTCTCAGACCCGAACAATTTTTTGATGTATATTATATATTATATATACAAATAATGCCCTTTCTAATAATGTTAATACATTCTATAATTACACAGGTATATATAATTACTTAAATTTAATTACGTATTGTAGTTATTAATATTTTATTTTTATTGACATATTATAATAATTCGGAAAATACAACCATATTATTGTTTGAATTTAAACTTTCATGATGACTAAAATTCTATTAAAATGTAGTTATATTATTGTATAACAAAAGCAAGTTAATTGAGTTTATTGTTTGAAGACTTGAAATAATTCATTATAGTAACTATGATGCTCATTTAATTTTCAATTTTTATAACAAATCTCAGGAAATTTCAAAATTATAATTTTAATGAACCAGATGTAACTCAAACTCAATATTAATTGAATTTGTGTTTAACAAAACTTAATAATGTATTGTCTGATATCATATTTGAACATAACTTCAAATAATAATTTTCCTGCTCGAAACATATTACTAGTGTACGCATAATTTTGTAATGTTATTATATCGAATCATTAATGTGAATTTTTAATATGACGTTAAATTTTATAAAAAATATTAAATATTGTTATTTAATAAGTCCTTATGTGTTACTTTCAACGTTTACTTTGTTAAATAATATTTAAACAAAATCAATATTTTTAGTTATATTGTATAATATAATACGATCAAAATGGTATCTATCGTAAGTTCTAAAATATTATATACTCATATAAGCAGGATAGGTACAATAATTTGATAACTATTAATTATTACAAAATCACGATTGCATATAAATCACAAACTAGTAATAATACTAACATTTTAAAATCATTTAAAATTATTTTAAGGTATTTCGTAAGAGACGTTAATAAAAAAAAATCGAAATCCCTTTCAAATATGTATAAGACTACAACAACTATGAGGAAGTACAATAGAATCATTTGTATAATGTATTAACATTTACATGATTATTATATAATATAAGAAGTTATGTTCGAAGTATTCATGTAATATAATCGTACATTCTCAATTATAATGATTACTTACATTTTACATATTGTATTTGATGTGTTATTCAAAATATATTCTCAAGTTACATGCAAAATGTCATGAATAATTCAACAGATGGCGTGGCTATAAACAAAAAGTACCCAAACTGATTTGTGTAAAATAATATTAATTCTGTTTCTAAAAAAAAAAAAAACCGTGTCACTCGTGTATTGTCAATATTTTTGTATTTTATTGTTTTATTTAAAAAAAAAATCATCTACGTATTTTTATTTTGTTTCAGACTACAAAATAAAAAAAATATGTACAGGATGTCCTATATAGTATGTGTCCGCATTTCGCGCAGTTTAATTTTAACTGATTTATTTTCTTGTTATTATAAACCTTTTTTTTTTTTTTGCGGTTGATTCAAATCGTGATTAAAAATGTAAGACCGACGACGATGGTGTTTTAAACGTTTAAATATTAGATTTTTTCTAGTATTTATTATCAACGTTATTCATAAACAATATTACGGACTATTAAAAATGATTATTATACTGATGGGGCGAGCCACACTGTGCAGTGTATTATGGTAAATCGTCGTCGAAATGCGTCATTTGGATTTGGCAAAGGAGAATAGTAACAATAATAATTACCTTTAACCGGGTAATAATTTAGGCTTAAGAACCGCTGACGGCGGGATGTCATTTTTAGTGTGAATGTATATAGTTCACAAAACCCATATTATAATAATAATAATTATTATTATTATTATTATTATTATTATTATTATTATTATCTTGAAGGAAAACGATTAATAGAGCGTATTAATTTAACGTACGCATTTATACGCACTTTATCAGTAAACGGTTGCGAGGATGCATTTTATTCGACGACACATTTATCCGACACGAATATTTTAAACACAATGCCCAGCTTTGTTATTATAATATTAACAAAGTTGTCGTTGTTATATTATTCATTTCTACGTATTTATAACGTCGTATTTGGAGATGTGATTGCGTTTTTACAGATGTGAATTTAATTTCATAATCACGTGCGTAACGACTAAAGGTTCAACAATACTATATATAGGTAACTTTATTGTTTTATTCCAACGTTTATATTTCCAAAATTTCATTCTCGGAGTCAAATGCAACGTTTACAGATCGACATTCAGTTTAGTTATTCAGAGAAAATTCATTTTTTTCTTTTCTAATCAATTTATTATTATTATTTACTGATACTTTATTATTATTATTTAAACTGATTAGACTACATGCAGATATGAATATTTAAACGTGCTTGGTGCTTGATACGTTTATGTTGCGTTTAATTTCTAAGAATAATTTCATTGTATTAAAAATAAAATCGACATCATACCGTATTCTAATTTTCAGATCAGATATAAAAATTAATTTAATATTTAATAACGTGATTAGTCATAATCATAATATGAAACCGAATAAAAGTTCAAATTTTAAATATAACCTATCGTATAATATTATGTTTATCTTTTGGTAAATAAAAAAAAAGGCAATTATTTATTTATTTTTAATGTTATTATTATACTCGTAATAATATTTTTAGGTAAGATTTATTCGTAAACGATAGCTAATATAAACGTGACGATTAATCATTTTTATGGTACCTATTCACTAATCTGAACTTTACTTATAATTAAACACTATTATAATAATTAATAATGCATTAAATATAGAAAAACTTTTTTGATCAAATCTAGTTAAATGAGTTAAATTATAATGGCCTAATTTGGTGTAAAAAAAAAATATAAATATATATTTCAATTAAATCATGACTAAATAAAATAAAGTTCAAAAAGTATTAAAGTGTTTTGCGTTATCTTTTTATTAAAAGCAACGTTATAAACTTTTGGAACATTCATAAATAATATATAA
This sequence comes from Tetraneura akinire, assembly GCA_021307375.1. Classification (NCBI taxonomy): domain Eukaryota; kingdom Metazoa; phylum Arthropoda; class Insecta; order Hemiptera; family Aphididae; genus Tetraneura; species Tetraneura akinire. Next base: position 21,542,736 of record JAIUCT010000007.1, on the reverse strand, counting down.
ATAAAGTGGATTCAACGTTATTTTTTGATATCAATGATTAAATGTAAACTGGATATTTAAATTTCAATGCATCATAATATTAAAAAAATAAAAATACTTAATAATTCATAAAAAAAAATTCTTGTTTAGTTCTTGTATTTTACCGACCAAAATATAAAAAACCCTTGAAATATAGGTATATATTTTTTATCTGGTACCTAATTTTATTTATATCACATTGTAAATAAAATGAATGAAGTAGGTATCTATATAATGTTTTACCCTTATTCAAAGCACTATTCTATATTATTATTATAATATATAAGTGTCTATTACATTACAAATTTAAAAATAGTCCTATACTCCTATAGATTTAGATATTAAAGTAATAATTATTAATTACAAAATACTTTTGTATGGGTAATAAATTATATCATAATATACTTATAAATAATAAAATCCATATTAGAGATTTAAATCTGTACATTATAAAGGGGTAACCTTAAAAATATATATTACATTTTGTATAAAATTAATATTAATTTTCACAATAATAATAATAATAATAATAATAAATAATGTATAGTGTTCTCAGAATGTAAATATCTTGGTATTATTATATATTATAGAGTTCATATTTATTAAAAAAAAACTTTGACTACAAATTATATTCCCTCTGTGCCTTAGGGTTTGAAGGAATAAATGAAAATTATTGATTGAAACTAACGAGAAGAAATGTATCTATTATTATAATAATATTCTTTTATATTCAAATGTTTTGAAATACATGAAATGTCAGTTATTCATTGGCGAATGTAAATTTTCAAGTTATAAATATTTAAAAATATTCATATAATTACAAATTTCTATATTGAATAAGATAATATAATATGATTTCATTTATTTCCGCTCAAATATTATAATACATAGTTACGATTATAATACATAATATATTATTATTTATTTGTTTATTTATATTATATTTCTTTAATTATTTTTTCAACTAATACTTAATTTTATGACAAAACGCTTAAAATGAAAATACTGAAATATAAATATACAAAATATAATAATATTAGGTATTATAATAAGAAAATTACTAAAGTAAAGGTTTATTTTATATTAAATTGAATAAAATTTTTATATTTTAGCTTCGAGTATAAAACTGAAATAAATAATAAAATAATAAATAATGTCTGTTATTTTGCTAAATAATCAATATTGCACTCTTATATAGTGTATAAAGTGAGTTCCATTAAGATATTTTTGTTTTGTATTTAATATGAAGGTACGTTAACTAATGAGATAAAAATGTTAAATGCATCACATTTAGAACACTATACCGAATGACCGACCCCAAAACCTAATGTTTGCAATACTAATCTCAACAGTTTGCCTTAACGAGTTTTACGAGATAAAGTGACCTTTAATATTTTGAAAAATGATTCTATAAATAATAAAATTATAATTATAAAATAATTGTTTTATACACATTCATCATAAATAAAAATTATTATTCTATCAAATATTTCTTTTCTAAATAAATTACATTAAAAATAGTTTAAGATATTTTGATGCAAATACATTTTGTATATGAAGTATATAAATGTTAAATAGCAAATAATATTTATTATAAAATATTGAAAGATGTATACGGATAATTTTTTTATTTCATTCAGATTTTTAAAAAGTAAAATTTTTGTCTACATTAATGTAAAACCCTAAATAATATTACTTATCAGAAATAATGAAATTTAATATGAAAATTATTTCAATCAGTATCAAAATGAAATAAAGGTATTTATTTATTTAAACGATTTAATTTTATACCTATAAGTTATTAAAATTAAATTATAAACTAAAGCTTATTATTTTATGATTTTATCATTTAAATTCGTTAAAAGTTACTATGAACAAATAGTTACGTATTTTATTTGATTACACGCAGATACTATTCAATGTAAAAAAATATTATTTGTTAATATATTATAATTATAGCCTGTAGATAAGAAGATACTTATCTGTTATCTATGAATCTATGTAACACTTTTCAAGACGATAAATTAAAAATATATAACACAATGAACTTTAAATACATATAACATGCTTTTAATAAATCTACACTATATACCAATTATTATTATTAATACAATTTTTTTTTTTTTAAATAAATATTTATTTTATTGTGATAACGAATCCCTTGTTATGTAAGAAAAAAAATTACAATATATTGTGTTAACTTTGAAATTTTTATTAATTATTTACATTGTTTATTAATTTTCGATAGTGTACTGCACTAGTGCACTCTGTATAGTACATAAAAGAACAATTATTTTTTTATATGCGTGTTCCTAAAACGGTTAAAAATACATAATGTGTATAGACTACAGAGTATTCATATCTAATCGATTATGTATTTATAAACAAAATATTTTTTTATTTCCTGTTGAATAGCCCGTTAAAAAATGTATATTAATCAGTGAAACCTTTTGTGTTTAAGCATCGCTGATTAATTACTACCAATTTTCGAATGACAGACTATTACCTAACCTAACGTTAAATTACAATCTTTTTATATTTGTAGCATAAAAGAATTATATAAATAAAATATGCAACATTTCATGTAAATTAATATTCTTATTAAAAAAATATTTTGATTTTAAAAAATTTATAGTTTCAAATAGATCGACGAAAAAAAATATACTATAATATAAAACTATACGGTCCAAACGACGGGAAAAATATCTGATAAAATAACCATACACAAAACTTATACCTGTATGTGATTAAATTATTATTAATTGCAGTTTCGCCGAACAGATGACAATGACATTATTGTTTAATCGTAACACTAACTGAAATTACATGTGTTGGTGTGGTCACCAAATTATTGGATAACGTCATAAAATATTAAAATTTAATTATTTTGTAGTACATTTTACCTCCCTATTCCGTAGAGCGTGTTCAAGAATTCATCGAATATTATGATATGAATTATTCAAAAAGTAAAAAATTTGAAATTTTATTTCACATTTTATTAGACACATTTTATTAGGCACTACACTCGTGGTTAAATTCTATATAATTATTTTATTTTAATTAAATTTCCTCGTTTCAGTTTTGTATAAAGTATTTTAAATTATTATAATATTAATGAACAAGCTAAGGTTTATTAATTATTTTCAGATTACCTTTATCAACGATGATTCCTTATTATATTATAATAATATACGAGTATAGTAACATAACGTTAATTTATTTTAATAAAATGTAACATTTATCCCCTGCGGTATTACACTATTTTAATCAAATAAAAAATATCGATGCTTATACTTTTTTACATCGTACAAGACTTGAATTTTGCTAATTACGAGTAGAATGAAATAATAAAAAAAATGGGACTAGGTTTAAAAAACAAATGTGTTCATACTGTTTGGCCGGTCACAACATGGGGTAAATTAAAAAATTAATTTTAACTAAACAATTTAAATGTCAAAATATCCATGATGTCAACCAAAAAGTCACGAATGAATATAAAATCGAATTAAAAAATTGCTATAAAAGATAATAGTTTGTTTTTTGAACAAGTATAATAATTTAAGAAAATCTGAAATTTATTTTTCATGGTTACATCTTTACAATATTATGCTATTGTTACGACGTTTCCGAGGAATAAATCATTAATTTTAGTACAGAACATGTAAATATTAAAACTTTTTATAAATATTTCTAGAAATATAAAAATTATATTTTTATATAAATTTTAGAGTGAAAAATTAATTTCTTAATCACCTATGCTTTTGCCTAACCTGAGTATGAAACAGTCAAACAAATTGAAATACAAAAAAAAAAAAAAATAATTTCAACTTGTATTGATAAATTATAAAATATTTACATAGGTACATAATATAAAATATAATAAAAATTATATTAACATTTTTATGTAACTCTGAGTCTTAAATTGTTTGTTTCGTTAGTACATCGAGTTATCATAATATTGATAAAACGAAAGTTTATAGAACTATTATTATCCTTATACTGGATATAATAAAATTTTATATAATAGATAATGAAGAATTTTATTTCTTTATATGACGTCTAATTTTTTTTTTAAAAATAGAACATAAAGAAATAGCGTAAAAATATAATATAGTATGTATAAATAACTTATTAAAATCAGAATCTAAGATTTTATAGATCTGAGGCATTCCGAATTTTAATTATTTTAATATTTGACCTAAAACGTGAAATTTTATTTAAATATGAAATATTACAAATTTATAAAACATAAAATTAATAGCTTATAAGGATATTAATTCATTGAAATAAAATATAATATTGTCGTAGGATCAAATTATTATTACTATTTAGTATATTTTGTACCATAGGTATATCTTAATTTGGAATGCAAATTAAATAAATGTTTTTAATAATTGTAGTTGTCACTCGGTTAATTAATCATTGAATTTTCTAAAAAGTTTTATACGCTCGCGTAAAATAATGAAAACTTTGGAAAAACTTTAAAAATTAAAAACGTTGATCACTATCTGTGTAGCAGTTCGTGTTTAACGGTGGTAGCGAGGGCGATCACCTTTTTGAAATACAGACCGTAAATAATTTATATTATTTTTAAAAAAAATATTAATTACGAACGAAGTAATAATTATATTTAATAACGAGTTCGGAATTTGATGTAATAATAATTATTAATAATATCAAACACGACAAGAAATTAATAATCGACGGGTAGGTATAAAATAATGACGTCCAAAATAAATACGTATTACAAAAATCATTTGTTTTATTCCACACGATAATAAAAATATTGTATTGACATTTGACATTCGAAAAACCTTGGCAAATAATTGTCTTTGACTCGAAAATAAATAATCAGAAATGCAAATATACACGGATAAATATTAAATATTTTTCACCAGGTATTGATACACGGACTACTATTTTATTATAAAGTATTATTCGAGTATTATTTAATACTTTTCAAAACGGTTTCGTTAAATATGAAATAATAATTTTAATAATAATAATTATAATATAATAGTGTAATATTAATTTAATAACTGTTTGCATCGAGTTAACTGGTTACGTTATTATGTTAATATGATAATAGCTCGCATCATAACATTGTTAGGTACGAATATTATAATATTATTAGTTTGATATTATAACTTGTATGCAAATAATAATATTAAATAATAATTATTTTGATGAAACTATTCAAAGACGGCGTATCGTATAAACAATACTATTAAATTTATGTATTATAGAGAATTATTAATAATTAATAACCTATTCAATTTCACGAAGAATATAATATTATTAAACCGTTAAAATACATAATACATAATGATATGACGATAAAAAAAATCTTGTTTATTTCATGCCAATACGATGAGTACATAATATGTAAACATTTAAATTTAGACCGTTTTGAACCATGTGAAATATATTGTGTTTTTATTACAATAAAAATCTAATATTATACTTTAAATTAATTTATGGCGGCTTTCGATAGTGAATATTTAAGGAGTATTATATAGGCAAAGATCGAATTTATTTAATAACGTTCCGCGTAAGTGTGTACTTATATTGTATTAGGTATAGAGTGTGTGTAATCCTGTATGTGAGGTTTGAGTACGCACTCCAGTGCATAATATTTTTTATGTCGAAGAGACATAAAGTTTTTTTATTCTTATATTATCTTAAAGAATATACCTATGTATATTTTAATTTATAATTAACGTTTACAAATAATTAAGAATAAAATCGTAATAATGATTTTTACAGATTCATAACGAATATTACAACTACGACATTATTATTAGATAAAATACGTTTATTTTATGATTATTTATTTTATTTCAATCAAATAATAAATTGATTTTGTTTTTTATAATTTTATTATTAATTAGTAATACCTGTATAGTTACGATAAATATCATACGGGGTTATCGGTAATTAAAACTATTTTATTGGAAGATCCTGAAATAAAGAATTATTAGAATATTATACGCTAAAATATTGTGTAAATTATATTATCATAATATTTTTTATAAAAAATATCTTCTCTTATATTATTTATTATAACGTTGTATGATACGAGAAAATTATAACAAATATTTATTTATAACCAATTTGCATAATCGAATCGTTTTTTTTTTTCAATATATAATAAACTATTATAAAATTAAATTCCTACGAATTTAACAAGTTTTGTGTACCATGAAAATATGATAATATTATAATATTATGTTAATATAAAATAATATAATTTTTCCACAATTTGTTATATAATCATAAAAATTAACCACAATAATAATAATTTTTGTAAATTGGACAAAAATTCAATTTAGATTATTAGAGTATTTTCATTAAAAAGTTTTGAAATATTTAATATTATTATTATTTTTTTTTTTTATTTGAAAAAAAAACCTTATTTATGACATTACCTAATAATAATTTAATAATTATTATGATTTTCTTACTAAAATTATTACAGACTTGACAAAACTGTTAATTATAGATGTATCAATTATGCATATTGGTATCATTTAAATAAAATCTATTAATTTTAAGCTAAAATATGCAATAAGTACAATATAATAAGTTTTATGTACCCATAAAAGTTAATACGTATATAACTTGCTGCATGATATAATAACTGTATATAAATAACATATTATTTTAAAATTGACCAATGGTGAGGAAAATTATATTGAATTCAATATATATAATATATTAATCACAGTCAAGTTTATATTATTTTTAAAATGAAACTTTATGTTAAAGTTTATTTCTCAAATAGGGTGATTTTACGTGGGTCAAATAAAATTATACCTACCAATTCGAAATGATAATTAATTTTATAGCCATTGTATTACGCATTATTTCATTAATATATAGCTGTATTATAGCTTATAGTCTGTAAATATTTATGTATGACGTTTTTATTAAATTAAATTTCGAATACAGTGTAGGTGTAAAAGCTAAAATTGTATTCATTGTGATATTCAATGAAATATCAATCAAAGTAATAAAATTAAAATATCTTTATTATAAATTTTACCAATTATTAGACATTATAAACAATCTAGTGCTTAAGCTTAATAATAATATTACCATATACAATTTGACCGACGAATTCAAACTATTCCGTCTTCCGTGGTAATCAACCTTATAAACAATTACCTAATAATTTATTATTAAATTTAGATTACTTTTACAATATAAATAAAATAAAATCTGCATTCCTTGTCAACACGGAAGAATTATTCTCCTCGGCAGTTTGAATTATTACATTTTTATACAGTTTCGTGTGTTTAGCTTGTGTCATCACTCATTACACAAATATTTTTATGAATACAATAACAAATTGTATTTAATTAATGTACACTTAAGAATATAATATAACTCATTACAATGTATTATCAATTTTTATAACTCGTACTAATAATGCTCTATTGTTGAGGGACACAATGCGGAAGATTCATTATTCCGTTGTTATTTTCAATATTGTTACGACGAATAACAGTTAACGTTATTCCTCAACCTCGCATTCCGCAACCGTAAACGTTTCAAACGCTGCAATGTAAATATATTCTTATAGGGTGCACGCACCCCTCTATACTCACGAGAAGAACTTGCATAAAACACACTTCCCCCAAAGTATACATACATATATATATGATACTTATCATTAGCTGTTTAAGACAATACGATGATTTATTGTAAAAATAATGACTCGCTAAAATATTATTTTACAAATTTCCATTATTATAACTGTTGTAAAATTAAAATTTTATCTATTCGTCTGACTTGATACATTAATAATTATTAATATAATATTCGATGAAATTATAATATATTTATATAGTAATAATATTATATTCAATTATAATAGGTACAGTTCAATTTTTATTTTTATATTTCTACAGTCGTGCTTGTTAAATTAGTATTAATTCATATTATTACAAATTATATTATATAAAATTATTCTTCTTTAGAAAAAACAGATTAAAAAAATAAATAAATGAGATACGATTTTTTACAAAAATGTTTAATTATAAATATCCCCCTTTTAACGAACAATATTAATTTAATTTATTTTAATTTACTATACCAAACGTTAATTAATATTAAACTGTTGTGTATTTATATTTTCTACACATTCGTTTATAAATCTAATAAGAAATCGTCGTTTTTGTCGTACAAAAGAATATTATTAATATAGCTACAATCAGAAAAAAATAGTTATTATATACACCTAACATTGTTTGTGATTCGCTTTTTATAAGTTCTATTATCAGGATAATTTCCTGTTAAATATTTGTATAAAAACATTTTTATTAATTTTTTATTGATTCAAAATTTATTACTCGTAGATACGATTTATTGTGGACATTGGACGCCAGTCTAAATTTGAAATATGTTTAGATTGAATCAATATATTATTATTTTATTATTATGTGTACATTAATTAGTAAATGAAACATTTAATGAAAAAAGTTGTAGCAAATTATTATTATTATAAAACGTTTATTCTGAATATCTTCTTGAAAAGATAACTATAAGTTATATATAATAAATTGAGATATATTATGTTAAAACTTATTATATATACTATTTAAAGTAATAATTAAAAATAATTCATAAGTTTTCGTAGAAGACTGATATAAAGAAACACATTTCACAATAATTTTCAAAAGAAAAATAATATTTTTCTAATAAATAATAATATAAACATATTTCTATTCTGAACTCTCGACATTGGTAGAACGTATTTTTGCACGATTATTTTTTATCACTGCAATATAAAAGTAATTAAATATTATACGGTGAGGAATTGTAGAATGATCTTTCTCTTTCCTAACGATTCGGAGTAAATGAACAGAATCAGAGGAGTAAAAATCCATCAAGAATCATATAATATTTGTTTATATATACATACCTATACAATAATAATACATTATTATTATTTATTATGTATGCTAACGAAAATGTTGTTATGATTTATAGGTTAATTTCCTGTTTAACGGATGTCGATCCGTTCGCAACACATAATATTATTTTCTTTAGCCATTCGCGGTAAATACGATGAAATGAGCGCAGAGAATAATATAATAATATAGTCGTAGTCGGTTTATATACCAATAGTTTATCAAAAGCCCTTAACGAGATATATTATTATTATTTTATTCTCAGGAAATAAAAATCTACACGGAATAAGGACAATATAGTGCACGTGTATACGATATGACATCACCGTTTCACCAAGTGCTTATATAATTTAGATATAAAACACACGTGTACTTAGTTATGGCTACCGCACCGACAACAGACTTTTCAGATGTAATCACTTCAGTCTTTAAATAATATTCGCTAATAATTGTTATCGAATTCCATAGATTGTTAAATCGATTTTCGCGAAATGTTATTGTTTTTATTTTTGATACCCAGTTCGTATACTATAATAACCACCTTGCAGCTTCTATATATCTTCTACCACCCCCTAAACAATCGTAATTTAATTCTTCGTAATCGTAATTTATTCTTTCCGATTTCGTAATTTGCATTTTTTGATTTTTTGAGATGTTGAAATTGTTTTTTTTTTTTCATGATTATTATTTAATTTAAAAAATCGGTTATAAATTTGTAATGCAAACTTCACAGCCGTCTATAAAACGGCCAAATACAAAAGCCATATGAATCGAGATTTTATAAATTATACGTATACAATTCACCACTTTCCCGGGCCGAACCCATTTCGCAGTATTTTACTGCGTTAACATCCGGAGTTTCTATAATATAGTACGTAACAATGACCAGTTTTGAGAAATCGAACTAGCTATTTTTTCTTTGTAAATCAAAACTTCACCGAAACCGTGACTTACGGAAAACCCGTAGCGATCCATTGCGGTCATTTGAATTATTGTCCTAAAAGGTCTGTGCAGGAGAACACGTTCGATGGCGTGCCATAAAACATGTTTGAGCACTTACAATCATTTGGGGGGTCCCGGCGGTTTAGAAAGTCCAAATAACCGCATAACGTTCCGACGACGTCTTTTAGAATCTACACACTATAATAATTTATTGTTGTAATGAAATTTCTGTTTTTTGTCCACCGACCGAATCGTTATTCGTATTATATACGAGTTTTTACACATTTTATCAATGAGTATATCCCCATACCAAAATTAATTACGTTTTATAATTTCCATATAAATTTAAAAGATTTAAAAAAATAAATAAATAAATATACACCTGTCAAAAGTGTGATTTTGAAGTAAGTTTAAATATGTAGGTATATATCATAATCGGGTACTTCTATCAAATATATAGTACCCATAATACACCTTAAGATATTTCATTTTAAGCCCGTTAATCGGGTTATTATTTGTATTAGAGAAATAAATAAATACCGTTTTCTGATCGATTAATAATGATAGTTATTAAACGTACGAGTTTTGATAAAAGTTTCAATTGCTGTTTTTGTTCAAGTAGCTATTATAGATAAATATTGCAAATGGTTTTTCTATGACCATTGAAATTACAGACGTTTGGTATACAAAACTTTATCCATAAAATATCTGAAAATGTTATTTTGCCACACTAAGCCCTTTTCAAATATCCATTTTCTATCATTATTTTTGAGGGTTCCCCGCATACAATCGGTCCGTGACAAAAATTTTTGAAATACATACTCTATTAAAAAGGAAAAACCACATTTTGTTTTCAGTTTAACATTTAGTTGTTCTTTGTTGTATTTACCTAGTTTGTAGAATCTCTATATTTTCAAGAATTTAAAAAATATGAAAACTTTCGTTTTGGCACAAACGTAGGAGATCCAGAACAAATAAAAAGTTCAACAATAAACGTTCCGGCTGTTTAACACTTGAAACGTTCAAAAGGTTTAAAAGTATAATTTTATTTTATACTTAAAAAATGGAAAACTAAACAATATTTCTTTGAAAAAAATACTCGATTTTTTCTAAATATTTAACTCGTTTCATTAGTTTAGTGGGAAATAAGGAAATATTATAATATATTTAATATTCAGCGAAAACTTTGATGAGAAATAATACATTCAAAATAAATATTAAGATACTGTATATTGGGCCTTTTCCAGTTTTAATCGCTGCTTCTTGGTTATTTATATTCTATAATCCCAATACTGAATACTTGATATCTAAGCACTTTAAACTTTATCGTAAAGAATTTATTTATTTTCAGATAAATATTTTCGAACATCCTTAAATTTATTAAACCGCCTCATATTATTTAGTATCGTTAACATATTTAAAATATTTAACTGTATACTGTATTTACATGTGATAACTAATAACTATATAAAATATTATTTAATAATTATTATATCAGAAAAAATTAAGTTTATATCTAAGATTGCAATTGATAATCATTTTAGATAATATAAAATTACTTCATATTATATAGTTAATAATTTATATTCTCTTATGCATTAATAATTAAAATATTTTTTATCTAAAATCATATATAATATCATAATTAATCAATAAATTTTATTTTAAGAATATTAACTATTTATAATTACAATTTTCCAGTGTTTATAATTTATCATCAACTTTATAATCAGAGCCGGATTATAAGGGGGGCAGTGGGGGCATCTGCCCTGGGCGCAAGATTTTAAAGGCGCAAATTTTTTTTAAATTGTCTTATTTAGAGATTAAATTTATGATTACAAATAATAATAAAACACACGAATAAAATTATTAAATAATATTTTAATTAAAAAAACATAATCATGTACCTACTTATGATATTTATATAATAATTTTAATTCATTCAACTTTAATTATTTTAATCGTGTTTACAAAATATTTATATTTATAAATTTATTTACATTTACCCGTATATTGATATTGTACCTAACATTAATATTGTTTATTACTTTATAATATAATTGTATTAAAAAGATTGATAACATTGAAACCATTATTTTTCTTATGACCTATTGACTTATAATAAAATGTGTGGTAGTTACCTAATTAAAAAAAGGTACTAACTAAATGAGGTATAGATAAAAGCGTAAGTTGAACAATTTTTAGGGAGGAAGGAATATTAATCAATCTTTTTATCTTCTATTAGAAAATAACATTAATAAATGGCAAATTATAGAAAAAAAATTTCATATTTATAAAAATAAGTTCTGAATTAAGGGTGGTATCTATGCCCCGGGGCGCTTAATGTCTTAATCCGGCCCTGTTTATAATGTACCTATACTATAAAAAAATTAAACTAAACAATTGAATATTATACATATTAATATGTCAATACTAATTATTATTGTTGTAATTCAAGAAAATTATAATAAAGAAATTACTCATGCGTGTAATAATATTGTAATATTATAAACATAATAAGACTAAACAATCATTTTATAATACGAATTATATTTTATTGATTTTATTAATACAATTTTGTTTTCAATGTTGTATAATATAAAATTCTAAAGCACTCGCTATCGAGACCATAAAATCCTAGTTCAAAAACGTTTTAACGTCTTTCCAATCTTCCTCTCGCTCATTTTTGTCTCTATGATTTTTTATTTTATTATATTTAATTGACATATAAAAATACAAATTGACATTTTGAGGGAACAGTTATCAACATTATTTTATAAAATATAATTCATAATAAATTTAGGATTGTAATAATTTATTTATATTTTATGAGTATTAAATAATTCAAAATATAATATCTAATAATAAATCTAACTTTAATTTTATTATACCTAAAAAAAAAAAAAAAAAAAAATCTCTATTAGTGCATTGTAAGTATTAAATTATTTTATTGTATAAAAATGATTAAATGGTTTCACTTCTTAAAAAGAAAAAGAAAATGTTTTAAATTTAAATACGACATTTTCAAGGACATATAACCAACAAGAAATGATAAACATGAGAAAAAACAATGAAAAAGAGAGAGAATTTTAGGGTAGGTTAAGAAATTTGTCATATTTCATTCTAAATGGAAATAAAAAATAATTGTATTTTATATTTTTATTAAATAACATTGTAAAATATTTTAAATTTTAATGCAGTTTATCCTGATTTATTTTTATCATCATTATTATAAAAATAATTCTTTAGTACAATTAGAATAATAAAATGTCTAAAACCCCACTAGATATACAATTGTATATTATTATATAAATTATTTTCTTCCTTTAAAGTTATATTATTAACAATTGTAAAGTTTTAGATATGAAACCATATTTTAGTTTACTACCATATTTTTAATAATAATAATAATAATAATGTAAGCAAAAATATATATTATAGTATTTATAAACAAAAATAATAATTTTAAACTTTGTATTAAAAATGTTAACTATTAAACCTTTTTAATATTGCTACAAACATATAACTTATCCGTTTTGATTTTACAAATTGTTGTTTAAAATATTCGATATAAAAATTGTAAACAAATAAATGTATTATTAAATACGCATTTTGAAAAATAGAGTTAATCGTTCAACAAAATAATAATAATATAAATGAAATTCTGAAAATTCTACAGCTAACCTTTTGCGATTTTATGTATTTTAAGTACCTATTATATTCGTTTGAAATTGCCTTATTATGGTAATTATTACTACGAGTATATTATTAATTTGTATATTATGTAATTTTCAATAATGTAATATCAATATAAAATGTATTATCAATATTCAGATTTATATTAATAATATTTGTAACGTTAAACGTGTTATGTATTTATCGATTTCACGGTTAAATATACAACGTTAACTATAGTTTGGTAGCTGGTAGGTACCTAAAAGCTAACTGAGATAAAGCAACGGGCAATGTATCAAATATATTTTGTGTTATAACTTATATAACATCGCGGCGTTCCCACTATAGATAACCTTAATCTAATTGGAAACAACTTTTCAACGGTATTATATCCGTCGACTTACTCACTTGCCATGGTTTATTAATTACATTACCGTAAAAGCTTTTGGTTATTTATTATAAAATTTGCATTGTTGATAATATACGTATATACATATTATATATAAATATGGAAATTTGTGTTTGTTATATTGACAGTTTTAAAATTCGTAACATTACCAAAAATTGTAATAACAATTATTTATATACTTAAGTATAATACACGTTCAAAATGATTCGAATCTGAGAATACACGCGTTCGTTATTTTCTCGGAGACACAACTACTATAAAATAATATCCGACCGTTTAAGAAGTAAATTTTTATCCCGAGTATTTCTAAATCCAAATACGCGTAATAATAACTCTGTGCAACTATAAATTGTGTTATACTTGGAAATTAGGTACGTCGAATGTCTTATATTTATCATTTTCTTTATAATATTTCAAAAATTCTATCCGAACGACGCGATTTTATTAATATTATATTATTATTATTGTACGGATTTATCGTTTGCCAATTCGGAAAATACAAATAACGTTGTACATTATTATCATCACGATTCAATAATATAAAATAAATAAACGTTGTATTCGGATCAAACAATATTTTAAGAGTAAAATATCGTGTTCTCGTGTAACTAATAATATTTTATTATTCTAACGTATTCTAGAAGACGAAATAATACAGTATAATATTTTCATCGTGGTAGTAAAAAATTCGCGATTATCTAATATTTATCCGATTTGTAGCAAGTCACGTTTTGTTTATTATACGAAAATTCCACGTAGGTATATACGAAACCGAACACTCGTTTAATAATTCAATTTTTTAAAGTTTGCCTGACAAAAAAAAAAACAAAAAAAAAAACTACACGAATACCTACGAATAATATCACGATATTGGCCGATTATTCACTTTACGAGTCGACAACGTAAACGGATAATCGACTGGGAGAGAAACAATGGGGATAATATTAATTTTCAATTCGCGGTATCGTATCGTGAATCCCGTGCGACGTTATTGAATGCGATGTTCGGAACACGTCAATACGATATCCGCAATCGTCTGTACAAGGGATCAATAAGGGATATTAAGAGTGTATTATATTACCGCTGTCCGCAGGGATTCGCGGCGCGTAACTAACGCTATTAAAGTGCTGTTCGCTGTGCGCGCGATTTTAATTGAGACCTACGTCGGGCCGATGGCAAATGGCCACCACGAAATTATACAGGATGTATAGCAACACGCGTATAATAACGTCGACAAAATCACAACGCAATATGGCGCATTACTATACGATCCGCCGTATATAAATTGGGCGATTTCAATTATATTTCATTGCCGAAAGAATAACGATAGACATTACGATTACATTTTAAACGTTTCTAATCGTTTTCTTTTCATCTCGCACACGATTTTCCATCTCGCGGAGTTCACCCTGTATACGTACAGATAATCTTTTTTTTTAATACTTTTTATGACTTATCCAATTTTTTTCCCCAGGCTTAATATAGGCCATTAAACCCTTCACCGCAACCACCATTCCTTTCCACGCTTCTCAGTCATCAATTAGTTCTTCGTCATTGGTTATTCTTAAATATTTGCAGATCACTCCTAACTCTATTTATCCGTTTTTATCTAGTTCATCCTAGTGGCCTTTACCCATTTGGAATCCATTTTGTCGTTTCTCGTATTTTCAGACCTTGCGCTCTCTACATATGACCTGTCCAGCTAATACGTACCCATGCTCTTTAATGTTTCTATTATGCCCGTTTCACCGAATAATTTATTAAGCTCCAAAATTAGTCCGTCGTTCCCACAGGCACGTTAAAACATCGTTTTTTGGGTCATACATCGTACGTAAGACCTTCCATTCAAATATAGCTAATTTTTGTTCATCTGCTTTGGTAGCGTCCATGATTCGCATGCGTATAAAGCAGTTAGGCTACCTTGTACGATATTATTTTTTTATTTTTACAAATTTAGAGTTGAAAACATGATTTAGGGAAAAAAACATCGATTAGCTGCATTAATTCTTTCTTGGATTTCTCTATGATTTCACCATTTTTCTCCATTTTCACGCTGTTCCACTCCGAGGAATTTGAATGTACTTACAGTTTCGAAAAAAAAAAACATTTCGTTAATCATTATACAATATATCAAATATCGTACAAATTATTATTCGAGTACCTATTTTTATTTATTCTCAACAATACAAAATATATATTATTATTATTATTATTATTATTATTATTATTATTATTATTATTATT
>JAIUCT010000007.1:21513973-21526523 GCA_021307375.1 Tetraneura akinire | reverse complement strand
TATTATTATTATTATTATTATTATTATTATTATTATTATTATTATTAGTCCACGGTGTCGGTTTCGTACACGCCATATCGCATTTGCATAACGTTTTATCGCTTAACTTTTCTCACTAAACACACCGACACTATTATATTATTAATATATAGTAGGTATATACTCGCAGACCGCAGTTCCGAGCGCATATTAAAATAATAGTAATAATATTATATTATATTATTATTATATCGTATGGCGTGCACTGTCGTATTATAATACGCGTCGTACATGCATTACGCGCATTACTACGCCCGACAAAATATCGTCTCCCATTAATATTATATGTTATTTTATCGCAATTCGTGTCGCACCATACATTTTATTCGTCATATACCTAATAATGATAATAATAATAATTATTGGTTTCTCGTTGACGTTACAGAAACGTATTAATATAATAACACGTTTGATTTGAACCGCGAAAAATATTATTGTTCCTTCGCGTTTGTAATATACCCATATTCGACCATTTGTCGTTTTGACGTTTTGAGAAGACTTTTGTCGCGAGACGGAATTTGTTAGAATCTACCGCCCGTCACGACGAGTGTATACTGTATAATATATGAGAATAGGTACCGTTTTACACCGTTTTCTTTTGAACAACATGATATGACAATATATAACAACGTAAAAACATATAAACAAATTATACAAATATATAACAATGTGATATAAAAACACGACATATTGTGATAAGGTATACCCAAATTAGTGATAGGTATACGTCGCATTACACTTGTAGCACTAAAATTGTTCCACCAGAAAAATAAATATAGGTAATCGAAAATAGTGATATGAAAAATTCATTTATTTTATGTATTTCACGTTTGGAAAATTTTAATTTTCAATTCAATTTTCTTTGTGACATGACAGTTATATAATAATTATTATTATTATTTATAGGTGCTTTGATAATATTCATATATTATTTGAAAACGTCAATGTTGCTTATTCAATATTTATCATTGATGTTTATATATAAATATATAATATAGATTGTTGCTATTATTTTAAATTAAAATTTAATTATTCAGTATTTACAGCGCGCGTGTCTTTTTATTTTATTATGTTCGTACCTCCGTTCGTATCGATCAGTGTAAATTAATTGATATTTCCAAGAAAAAAATAATTTTTTAAGCTTAGACCTACGTAGATCGCAAAAAATTGTTTTCAAACGTAAGTATTTTATCATTGCAAAACAGTTAGACAGAGAATAAGCGAAAATAATAAATAATCACATACTCGTATAATACTTTTTTGATATATTATATAACCTATAGACAATAATACGAGTGTGTAATGCTAACTTTTCGGACTAAATATCTTTATCATTCTTTGATAATTCATAGTTCACAGTTTAAAAAAATAAAACGTGATAGTATTTAGTATATTACATCCAAACTGGTCAGTCTTAAAAAAAACTAAAAAAAAAATGACAACGTTATTTATTTAAAACACAATATCATTATTTATAGAGTGTTGTATTTGTTAGGGAAATGTTCCCTAGTTAAGATTTATGGTCGTTAAACTAAAATGCTCCTTCCGAGAGGCCAATTGACTGAATAAGGTCAAGTGAACTTGTAAACATTCAATCAATTTCCGTTTTCGATGATTATTTCATGATATAATAATAATATAGTATTCATCGTTATATTCGTATTTGCTCTTGCTAACTGTGGCGTTAGGAAATGTACATTTTTTTGACAAACGAAATATTATATTATATATAAAACTATGAATTACGTCAGATTTAACGAAAATGTGTAAACTACTACGATTTGTATTTTATTGTTAGTTTGATGTACAAGATCAAAATGTAAACATCGATGTTTTTTATTTTACTATAGCATCTATATTTTATCATACGATTAGATGTAAGTACTTTCAAGCATTACCGTCAATATCCCACTACAATTTATGATATCATATTAAGAGAAACAACTGCAGTAATCGAATTATTTTTGGTTTTATCGATAAATTATACCAAAGAAATAAAATATCTACAATGTGTAATATCCAGTTTAAAACGGATGAGTATAATATATTATGTTTATGTCTAACCAATAATTGGATGGTTTTAATGATTTTATAAAAAACTAAAATACCAAAATATTTTGTTTTTAGTTTGTTACATTATAATATATTGACGAATTTCAATATTTCAAATAGGTAATATTATAACTATTAGTTTTATGACATTAACACTACAAAACAAAAAGGGCGAAAAAACAGTTTACACATTTAAAAAGACTAAAAATTAAATTTTTTGAACTATAATAGTATGATAAAATGGTTAATTCTCTTAAATTATTACAATAATAACGTTTTTTACAATTTAAATTTCACAATAATTACATCTGTCAATTTTATTAATGTTTATTTTAGCCATTAAAACCCACTCATTTTCACAAAGTATAAAATATAGGAAAACTACAGGTACTAAACGTCAATAAAATATATCTGATAAAATATTAATGTAGTTTAGTTCGTTTCATTTTTAAATTAATAATCCTCTAATAATAGAATATTCAAATTTTTCACACATATTTTAATAATATATGCAGAAAGTAGATTTATAGACTAAATACTAAACATTAAATAATAATAAATGCTTTATTAAAATATTCTGAGTTCACAAATATGAAACACTAATTTGTTTTCATAAATCTCAAAATAAATATATAACATTTGATTAAAAATTAAATTTATCATATTTTAATATTTTAATTATTATCCATATATTGTTACCAAAGTTTAAATATAATAATATTGGGTATTGACATATAACTATTATTTTTTTTAAATGAAAGGCAATAATAAATTTAAAATTAACTTAATTGAAAAATATATAATTTCGTTCGTTAGTTGAAAGTATTAATATTAATAAATAGAATTGATTACATGAATAATTAAGTTGAATGATATAAAATAACTACGAAGTACCTTACTTGTTAAGTTGATTACTTTAACTTTTAACTTAACTACTAACTTTTTAACTCGTTAACAATACGCCTTAATATAATTAACATTGTATAATTTTAGTTTTCTAGACAATTTTATTACTATAATTATAAAAATAATGAAAAATAAAAAATAATAGCGTATCAGATTACATTTTATATAAAATTATTCGTAAAAGTACTTAAAATAAAACTATACTAATTGTGTTTAAATTTCCATGTTTGATATATTAACTATATCGGCTACTTATTACAATAGACTATGACGTAGGTCAATAAATTATGAGTTATTAATATATAATAAATTGATAAATTAATCTTAAAAAATAATATTTATATATATTAATAATTATAATAATATTCTAATATATTTGAATGTATAAAAAAAATATTATTTTCAAAATAATAAATTATTAATTATATTATAAAAATATTTTCTATAAAAAAATAAATTATCCACAAGTACTCAACAATAAATACAAAATATAAAATATTTATATATGTATTCAATTATAAATCAGTCCGATAATCATTTGCTATAAGAATTAAGAAAGAAAAATCACAATAAAATTTCCGACAGTGACAACACTAAAAGCAGCGTAACATAACAAATAATTACACCAACTGTGAAACTTGTAGACGATAAATAATAAAATTATATAAATTTGAAAAAGTATTAAATTTACTTAAATACGAGTATATCGTATTTCAACACGATGCTAGAAAATAAAATTATAATAATCACGAATGTCAGCTCAAATAGTAACTATCCGTCTGAAAATAAAATTAAAATGAATATAACGTACAACAAATAAACGGAAGACTCCAATCATCCCAACAGAAAAGATTATGTCATATCTTTAATCGATTGAGAATCACAATAATAATATTTTAAAAAAAAAAACACTTTATTGGAAGAAATTAAATTAAATTCAGTGTAAAACGTTATTTAATTTCACAGCGTATATTTCATGACTTCACGTGTTATTATTATAAATACTGATTAATCTGTTAGCAAATTGAACGGCAGAACATTAAAAATCGAAAGGTCATCAGTTTAAAAAAAAAAAAAAAAACCTTAAATTTTCAACTAATATCACTCTATCATCATAATCTATTATAATATATAAATACGCATGCGAATTAAAATGAATTATTTTATTTTACCATAATATGATTGTACAATATTAATTTTGATAAAGGTATATTTATTTTCAAAGCTTAAATTAAAGATGAAATACTTTGTTGTTAAATATTTACAGTATTTTTTTTTAATACTAAGTCAATATTTTCAATCAATCTTAATTAAAATGTATCCTAGTTCGTTCATCTCTTTATTTTTTTTTAAAAAAAAACAAAGTATATTAAAAATTATCTTTGACCAACGTTATTTTCTCAAATATCTACATAATATATAGTTGTTAATCAATTTGCAGTACCCTTAGCAATTTTAAACTAATGGTTTGAATCATTAAAATAAATATTATCTTTAATTCTTATATACTATCCCTCTGAATTTACATTATTCATACGACTTGCATCCATTAAATAATTATTCGCGTGCAGCAAATAATTATTCGTTTATTTATTTTTGTTATTATTATTATAATAATAGTTCACTACCTACACTAATGATGACGAAAACAAATCACTAGTTCTTGTCTAGATAGGTGTTTTCTTTTTTTTCTTTTTTTCTGTCTAAATGTATACAGAATTAATTAATTTTACACTAAAAAAAATATACGAAAATATACGAAAATAGTACCTAACTATGAATAGTAATTGGTTATTTGCGTGTAGATCCATTAAAAATGACTGTTGACTTTTATAAATTATCTCCGTGGAACAATCCCACGCGTGTAGGTTAGGTATACCTCCCATCATTTTCAACCTTTTTTAACTTTTAATAATACATTGCTGGACAATAAAATGACACAAAATACTATACACAACATAACAGTAATCATCGTATACACTTATAGCAATAAAATGTGCAATAAAATCCAACATAAAATTACACTTATTTCGTTATATTATTCGTTTTCCCCCCAATCGCGTTCAACAAAATTAATTAACTTGTAAATATGCATCCCTAACCCGTAAATTAAACAAATGTTATACAATTATAAAAGTTAATGGGTTTTGTGTTTTTCATAGAATTTTATTAACAATCGCGATTATTTGGCGTCATTTTCACAACCTAACGACTATAACTCTCTCTAGCTGAACTGCAACCTTTTGTAAGAATTCATTCACAGCACATCCTGATGACCGCCGTAAATATTTCAATTATTATCTTCCAAGATTATTTATTCCAAATAGGTATCCTTTTTTATACTCTGATTCTGTCCAAAATAGTATTTTTTTTTTCTAATAATAATAAATTCAATATTATATTATTCATTTATTATAGACTAATAATTACCTTATATAGTTAAAAACACTAAGTAAACTTCTATGTTTGATATCAAATCTAGGAGTTTATAAAGAATAGGGATCAGATTATTTTTGAAAATTTTCATGTAGATTTCCTCGTTACAATTTGAAATCCATAGATTAATGAACGAAACAAAAATAACAATATTGATATTTGAGATGTTTGTAATATCCACACTCCATAATACCTAAAAAGTAGGTACCTACCTAATAATAATATAATACTAATACACACGAGTACTTAACACGATTAAAAGAAAAAAAAACAGATATTTATATTATATATTTTTTTAATTTTTTTTAATTTCTTTTTAATTTTTTTAAAATTTTTTTTTGTCATGGTTAGTTTTAAACCTGGTCAACCCCCAAGCCCCATAAATACGCCTCTGCTTATCAATATTAAAGGAGTTTTATAAATCAAATGTTTATAAATAATAATTATTATATTATATTCTCAAATATTTGAAATTTATTACACAAATATAGTCTGGTAAAATAATACTAAGAACTAAAAATACAAATAAACTGGTTAATTAATGAGTTTATAACAAAATTGTACACTATGTGTAATATTTCAGTGTTCTATTTTTTTTTTTTTTTTTAATTATATTAACTCAAACTTTCAAAAGTTATAATTAAGTTGCCATAATTATTTTACAACATTTTATTCGCATATCTCGAAATACGTATATTATATAACAGTAATAATATTATACACTATAAACATGGTTTCTACTAAAATTCTAAATTCATGATTATATTTTATTGTTAGGAATATCAAAATTATTATAATAAAATTGATAACCATATTATATTTCTTTTATACTATGAATTTCTTCTTTTTTTTTTTTTTTGAAACATTCGGTTTTGGAATTTTTAAAATGACAGTTATTCGTTTTATTCATTTTCAATTTCGTGTGATTTATTTAAAAGCACGTTTTCAAAACTATATTGAACAACGTGCGAACATTATTCTGTTTCTCCGAACTAGATACTATAAATAGTTGACTTGAATAGACTTAAAAAATATTCGTAAACTAACAAAACTCGACATAGAAATTTATTACTTGTATCAATACCCGGATTTGTACGTCCAAATCCACAAGATTTTGGATTGCAATATAATACACCGCGATTTGTAATATATATTATTTATCACAGTTTTCGTTGAAGAAATTAAATTTTCTATAAAATTTAGTATAAATATACTTCGTGCACACATTAAAGATTTCTAATAATTCACGACTTTGCTAGCATTGTTTACGCTTCTTTGTCCAATTGAAATTTCTAAATCCAATCGAAATCCTAGTGAATTATTTTATTTATTTAAACATTATAAATAATTTCAAGATCTAACGTCTGAGTTATTTGGTTAGAGTCGATGAAATGTAAAGATTGAAAACGGTTTCGATGAAATTTGAATATTTATGCACAGATACAGTTTCCTTTGTGGTTGGTTACAATTTTAGAATAAAGGTCTCATTTATGTATAATATATATAATACATAATATATCGTATTCTATAAAAATAAAGAATAAAAGGATAAAGAGGTTTACATTTGTGTTATACCTACTCTTTCTCTTGTTTGCATTTTTTTTTTTTTTTTTTTATATTTATTTTGTCTAGTACTATACTGAAATAAGATTTCATGTAACGACACCCTCTTTCAGACCTTGCATATTGTTTGAAGTTAAAAAAGTTCTATTTAAATGTTGTTTTTATGTATGAGTATGACCCTTTTTTTTCCCCATAAGAAAGTGTTAGATTTTATTTTTCGTATTACACTAATATAGCTGTGAAAAACTACGTTATGGCTGAATGTTATACAAATATAATTATATCGTGTTAGTTTTATACATTATAAAATTTCAAGTTTTACAACATATCATAATAGACAAAGTTAGTTAAGTAAAACTTATTATAATCGGCATTTAAAACAACGAATATGTGGATTGTTAAAAATTCTTGAACAATGAAAGGTAGGTATATAATATTATTATAAATCTACGTTAAACACAATTTTGGTAAATTTAATACCTATTTTTGTAGAAATAAAATAGTACCTATAATGATTATTTAAAATATATATATATATATATATATATTATATATTCTTAGAAAATTGAAAATGTATTTCTCCTTAGAATTATGTCTTAATATTTTTCTAATTAAAAGTAAACAATTTATTTATTTGATTCGTTAAAATTATATAGCACAATTTATTATTAATTGGTGTATATACATATAATTTTATTGCTATTTATTGCTAAATACAAAAGAAAAAAAAATAATAATTGTGAATTTATCAAAAACTATATAAATAAAATGGTAGGTAAATCATGAAAGTTTTTATAATGTAGATTCTAACAATTGATCATAGTCGCCAATTTCGTAGAACTTTTTCATAGCCATCTGATAATACGTAAGATCCAAAACGAAAGATTCTGTTTTGACATCTAGACGTTTTTAAAATGAAATACGACTTATACACTCAGATAACATAGTATATATTTTGTCCCGTTCATTTTTTTTTTTTTTATATATTCAAAATAAAAGAAATTTGTATGAATAGTGTAATAGAGAGAAATATAAATTATATAGTTCAACGGTCTCATCACTGGCTTTAATGGAATGACCTACTCCATTTTTATATTAT
Source organism: Tetraneura akinire (assembly GCA_021307375.1). Classification (NCBI taxonomy): domain Eukaryota; kingdom Metazoa; phylum Arthropoda; class Insecta; order Hemiptera; family Aphididae; genus Tetraneura; species Tetraneura akinire. Next base: position 21,518,428 of record JAIUCT010000007.1, on the reverse strand, counting down.
ATAAAAATACATCATTATATGTACCTACGTCTTAAATTTTGAACACGAATATTTGTATTAACATAAAATATAAAATTATATATAAATATAAATTATATAACCTATAATTTTAATCTTTTTCGTATACCAAACATTTTTTTATTTTCAGGTATTTATAAATATTTATAAAATTTAAATTACTAATTTAATAGTACCTAATTAAAACGTTGCACAATGTGATTTAGCATTATATTTTAGTACAATATTTTAATTTTATGCACGTGAATGATATGCGTATACGAATCATATTTTATTTTATTAAGAAATATTTTCGAATTGATCAATTTGAAATTCAATAACACTGTAATCTATAAAATAGGCGACGACCAATCAATAAATTTAATTTTTGTTCGAAATTTAAATATCAGATAGGCATTATACATAAGTATATACTATACAAGTATTGTTAAAAACAAGAGGTAAAAATATATTGAAATGTCGGAAGCGTATTGCCTGTCAAAACTTGAATATATATATAATATTATTATTATCTCAATTCAATAGAGTACGAACAAAGTATAACAATTGCCATTAACATTTAAAACGTTGTTTACGATGTATAACTATTGATAATAAATTAAATGGTGTAAATAGTAAATGGACAGGAAATTAAATTTCTTTGGAACAATATTGGATAGAATGAAAATAAATATGTATTAAGATAAAAAAATACTAAACTGTACAAATGACGAATGATTTTGATATCGATAAATATCACAAGTTGATATAACGTAATAATATAAAATCCATATAGAAATGAGTCATATTACTGTAAAATATTTTATTTTTTTCACTATTCGATAAAAAAAAAAAAAAAAAAAAAATGCTAATAACGTACTTTTTCTTTTCGTATAACACGCACTGGTCTTCTTTGAAATATTTATTATATTTTATGAAAAATGTGTTAAAGCTAAAATAAAAACAGGTATATGAAAGTAAAAAAATATTAATATTTTTTTAATATAAAATATTAGATACAGTTTTTATACGTTTATATTGTAATAAATAAACTACTACTGGTACGCTTTTATCGAGAAAAAAAAAACGTTTTGTATTAATAATTATTTTAGTGTTACGTCTATCTGCAGTAAAGTATTTTCTATATTTTCGTATATGTTTCTTAATGTAAAATCAATACTCGAATGTAAAAAATTATTAAATTTAATCGTTTTATAATTCATACCTACCTGTATACGATTAATTAATAAATATTATTATTGTCGATACATATTGAAAATTATTACAAAAATGAGGAAAAGGTTTAATTTCGATTTTCGTCTGATAAATCACGTGTTAAACTAAACACTATCCGATAGAATAAATACGTGGAAATCAGAAAAAAAAAAACAATTTTTTTTTTTTTTTCAATCGTTTTAAACCGTACGCATTGTACGCATATTATATCGATCGTACAGGCACATCAGTCAAACGCCGATTGAATAATACAAAACCAACACGAACGAACCGATGGTGTTACGCGGGTGGTATATACCAAACCTAACCGTGTGTGTATACAATACATCTTTGTGACAATGTGCCGCGCGGTATATACCTCGAGTTCCCTAACGAGAAGTCACGTGACGTTCGCGGTAACATCATGCGTAATCCGTACGTCGCGCGGCTTAACGTCAAACGTCAAAGTATTTGTATGCGGAACTCAACGATGAAATCGACGCGTTTCTGATCGATTAAACGTACGTAGGTATTAATAATATAATAACAATGATAAAAAAAATAAAATAAAATAAAAATAAAGGAACACGTCGTGTTAGACGTACGGTATACGAAGAAAATCGCTTATTTTATCTCTTATATATTATATATATATTATATATATAATATTATCGTTTTAACGTGAAAATATATTATTCGGATTCTTCGATTGTTTTTTTCTTCTTCTTTTTCTTCTTCTTCTCTTTTTTCGCTCTACCGATTCGCCGTGAGACGGCTGACGAAATAATTCGACGATCGAAAGGGTCCAGGGAGAGAAACGAAAAAAAAAAAATCGTAAATATATATAATATAATAATATAACGACCTATCTTCTTATATCCGATCCATAAGGAGAGAAGGTCACGCGCGATCGAATCGACGAAGTACATCGCGCGACCGATAAAAAACAGACGCGTATCGTCATGGCGTGTCGGGATGTTTTTTTTGTTTTTCCGAATTTCTGGAAATAAACACGTCTCGACGTTTTGCCCTCGTGATAACGGCTGCGTCGTCGTTATTTATAATATTTTCGTCGTAATAATATTGTTTTTCCTCGTATTACCGTCGAATAATATTAATAATGATAATAATAATAATACGAAAAATACAATATACACGTGGAGCGTGATGGTCGAAAAAAAAAGAAGAATATTTTAATAATAATATTATAATATTAAACCGCACGTCGACGTTTGCGGACCGAAGGGACAAAGATGATGCGGCGCGCGCGGAATAGCACGTCGGTTGTCTGATTATTGTGCGCGGGCAAGACTGCCGCCCGCGGCGGTGGTGGTGCCGGTGGTGCCACCGCCGCCGTCGCCTTTTTCGGTGGAGGCGTCTGCGCCGTCTACGGCTGGAACGGCGGTTGAATACGGTTCGGGGACCCTTAACGCGGGCGTGGCGCGGTGAGGTGGTGAGGGGAAGGACGCCGGCGTTCGGGCTCCCTTCGTCCCTATCAGTTAGACATCAGTTGTTCCGGTAGAGCTTTCAGCGTCGCACGTTCTGTCGTCGTCGGTCGCCGGCAATTTCTCGCGATCACTTTACGGTCGCGCGAGCGCTTTATTTTCACATCGATATTTTTCCACACGGACGTCCGACTATATAACGCCAATATTCCAGACTGACTTGTCGGCCGATTTCCACACGAAAAATATAAACAAAAATCTCTCTACATCGTATCAAATATTGCGTAAGTCGCTTTTGTCATCGGAATCGCCGTTCGCAAGATTTTACAGGTATATTTCAATAATATTAATATGAATATTTTATTAGTCTTTAACATATTTTATTTATTTTTATAGATTCGTTTATGTCGTTAAATTTAAGTGTAGAGAGTGTAACGTAGTGTTTTTATGTGTATTATACCTAACCTACCTGGCTAAATCGCATCGTTTGCCAGACGGCGAAATAATATTTATACGCATCGTTATCGTTTTGAATATCGTCCAAGAATCGTTTTAATATTTTTCAGGACGATGTCGAATTTTTTTATATTTTTTTTTTATTTTAGTGGCTTCGCTGTACCTACTGCACGACGCATAATTTCGGGTCCGACCGGATTCTAATTAATTTCAATAACGTTCCAACGCGTATTTCGACCAAAATTATAATAATTAATGAACCTCGGCGATCATTTTTATGCCCGGTTTCATCAATTAAAAATTATTATTATTATTATCATCATTAATGTTGTGCAAACGTCAGAACGTGAACGTGATGTTTTTCTCTAATTTTTAACAACAATTAATATTCCGGATTCTGCACTATAATAATAATAATAATTATACTTCAAAATGGTCTCCCGACACGATAACTTCGGTCGGATGAAACGACACGATTTAATACGATATTTTATTATAATAATATTACCTATATTATATTGTAACGAATATTCCGTTAAGTCGATTATTCGAACGGCTTAAATAATTGTTTAAATATTATTTCAAATTTTTACAAGTTATTCGAAACGATTTAAATTTCACACGACTTTTAAAAAAAAAAAAGACTAACACATTTTATACATCGCATTCTTGAACTGGAAATAAATTGGTTTAAAAAACAATTAGCAACAATCGCATTTTAGGAATCATGGTTACTCCCAAACTTATATGTATATGTATATAATATTATATACAACTCACTTTCGTGATTACCACCTGAGCTATTTCCCGCGTAGTGAAATCACTTTGGGTAATACAATATCCCTTCGTGCACTTTGTTATTTATTATTTCAATAATGTTATTATATACACGATAAACGTATATAATATAATATTATAATATCGTTGTTCCGCTTTTGTAATTTTATGTAGTAATAAAATACAATATTATTATTATTACCATTTGTATTCCGATCTGTATAATTTATTATTCGCCGACATAAAAGTTTTCAGCATTTCTGGGAAACGTAAAGTATAATATTACGCGTTTTCAGGTTTAAAAAATAACAAACTGACCATTTTAAATAAAAAATTGTTTGCGGTTGTTGTGAAATTTTTTTTTAATATTATTATTGATTCTTGTAATCAGACCATTAAATGATTTATTTGTGTTTGTACAATAGTTTTATTCGTGTGTATAAATTATTATATATTCATTATTTACTATAACACCATTTACTAGGAAATGGCAATATTTTATCGTACAAAATCGTTTATAATAATAATAATAATAATAATAATAATAATAATAATAATAATAATA
>JAIUCT010000007.1:21498344-21513963 GCA_021307375.1 Tetraneura akinire | reverse complement strand
TAATAATAATAATAATAATAATAATAATAATAATAATAATAATAATATAGTATAAATATCGTTACCACGACCAAACACCATAATATTGGTATATTAACAACTTATAGTGAACACTATACGAGTTTACAAACTTCACGAGTTTAAGACTTTCATATTATTAATTACTGAGAATTCATTAGCATAAAATCCAATGGTAACTGAAATATCGTTGGTACTAAATAAATAATTATTATTATAATATGTGTAATATAATAATATTATAATACGGGTATTGGATATTATTGATACTATATTGGCGAATTTTCATTTAAATAATAATATTATAATATACCGATTTCACGATCAAATTACTCGTGTAAATTACTGATATGATAATATATTTTTGTTGTAACGACTTGGTTCCGCACCGACAATGTTCACAGTCACAAAACGTTATAGACATTTAATTAGCATCAACAATGCACACGACAATTATTATTATTTTAAAGTAAGAGTTAAACGTACAAATTAAATTGGTAAACGTCTCTGGTCTAATTATTAACAACGACATATTACACTCGGTGGATATAATAATAATAATAATAATAATAATAATAAATTCACTACTTAGAAATAAATTAAAATTGTATCCAATTGTAATGTTCAGTGTTTACTCTGTATAGTTATACATATAGTGTAAAGGTATATTACTATACAATATAATATGTCTACTACGATAAAAGACGTTCCGGTGATTGAATAACGGCGATGTTTGTTAAATTTTTAAATTTAATTATTTTTTGGCCTCGCAAGTCGAATTTCAATTGCGAACGAACGAAATGGCCGAATAAACGAAATTAATATATATATATACGTATAATATAAGTCGATCTCGCGATACAAATCACGTCTATCTATAAAGAATATTGGATGTAATCGACTGGAATATTATTAGTACTGCGACTTATATTATTATCGTCTAAAACGGATAATTCTTCGTTTCTTTTTTCTTTTTGCGCCTTGGCTTCTTCAACGTCTTCTACGCTATTCGCGATACTCTTCGAAATAATTTATATTATTAATATTTCCTACGACTCTTCGGTATAACTGTTATCCGCCGGAACATCATCTCGATGGATAATAACAGAATATAATAACAATAATAATAATAATGATAATAATATAAAAATAAAAATAATAATAATAATAATAATAATAATAATAATAATAATAATAATAAATAATAATAACAATATATATATATTTAATATATAATATCGAACGCGAGGACGACTGGGACACTCGTAAGTATAATATAAAAACGCAACGCCAACGCTTCGTTGAATTATTTTGGCATATTTCCTTTATGCCGTGGGTTGATTAATGACGATATCAGAGGAATTTATGTCGGAATAAAAATCCTATTTTTAATCCCACGACGTCGTGTTTGTGCGTAATAATAATGACGATAAAACGACGTGCGTTTATCTAAAAAAAAAAAAAATTTAGCGATCCGAAATTATTTCGAAACACGAACAAGCCTAGTTTAGTAATAATATAAATATATTAAAATTGTAACGCCCGCGTAACGGCAGTCGAGTTCGACAGAAACGTATGTTATATTATTTTAAATTTGTAATATTGACAATTTTCCGTATTCATATTATGATAATAATAATTTTTATTTTACATTCTTGTACCTATTGACCATAATTATACATAAAAATCATAAAAATAAAACAAATTTATACAAATTAATTGTTGTTTAAAGCATAGTTTTTTTGTTATTTCTATTGCACATACAACGTAAGACTAATTTGTTAAAAATGTTAAATTGAAATGTTCTTTATGGAGCATCAGCCCATTTTACCTATAAAATATTAAATTATTATTATTATAATCACTTAGTGTTTCTACTTACCACAGATTTTTTACTTAGAGATCTTTTCCCGCGGGGCAATAAGCAAATTTTTTCTTTTGATAGGAATCTGATTAGATTAGGTTTCGAAATGTACAAAACAGTTTCTTCCAGGTCGTCGAACTCAAAAAAAAAAAAAAAATTACGTAATAAATTTTCAATATTGCATTTATTTATTTGTGTAAGTAAAAACTCATTTATTAAAATTGTTCACCATAATAAATGAAAAATGACAATATGACATGAAATATTTTATTCGATGTTACAATGTATTAATGTTTAAAATTGGGTACCTACCTGAAAATTAATTAATTTTTAACAAATTTTTAATTATATCTACCTATATTAAAGAGGATTTACAAATGTATAATGTATTTATTCATTACTTACTATAAGCATGAACTTTTTACAATTCAATATGAATATGACCGCGTTTCCATGCAGTCTTCATTCTTGTCATAAATTATTTAATCATAAATATAATATTAAATTGGTACACTCGTATAAATTAAGATGGCGGTAATATATTAATTAATACTTCATTATTTCATAAATACTGAAAGTTTAAGTAAAATAATAAATTTAAGCGTTCAAATTTCAAATTGCTGTTTTTTTTTTTGAAATACGATGATGTCATGCATACATATCAAATTAAAAAAATAATATTGTTGAAATAACAAATTTATTGTTAATTCAATAAAGTATTATCATTATGATAAATGAAAATATCGGTTAAAGTTTTTGTGAATAATACAAAATGATTGATTTTTTCATCTAATATGTACAATACGCGATGTTCGTCATTTGGCGTTTGCTATACTTAGCGCGGAAAACTGCGATTTATCAAAATCGATTTTCCCGATTTCGTATATAATATTATCATAATATAATATTATGTAAATAATACTATCACGTTTGAAAATATCCTCGCATATTATTATATAATATATTTGTTGCTCCGGCCCGGACCGAAATTTGCGAAATCATAATATAATATTATTATTATATTATCATCATCATCTACATAGGAGACCTGTAACGATAATAATATAATAATAACGTATAATATACGACTATGTAGGGTGCAACGGTGGGTTATAAGGGTATATAGAAATCACCCCCGAAATTTAAGACGACGAACAGGGTGGATATTTTGCCGGACACGGGGTGTTTAGTGTTTCGCATTATCGTCGACATCATAAAACTTATCGTTTGGACTTTGGACGGGCGCGAAGGAAACTGAGCGAATTTAAAGAATAACGTATATATATATAATATATAGTGTAACAACGGCGGCGGCGGCAGGGTCGAGCAACGGCTGCCTCCACCGCCATCATCGGACCGAAATTCGTTGTCGGCGATAAAATTAAAAGTAACAATACGCACGCACACAAACACACCTACTACAGGGTGTTACGCCCGGTTTGTCGCTGAATCGAAATTTTATTATTGTTATCATTATTAATATTCCTTTGGTATTTCTAAAAAAAAATATTTGTGTCAAATTATATAATTATATATTTGTGTTTAATTTATTTCAAGATAATATTTTCATTTTTCAATCGATATCAAAACGGTAAATTTCAATTTTCAGCTATGTGGAATTTACCCGATTATTTTAAACTATATAGACGTCCTATATTTTACGAGGAAGTTACACATATAAAACATTTAAAACTATATATATACGGTAATCGATAATATTTTAATTTCGATCTGTTTTTATTTTATGATTTTTGATTTGAATTTGATTCTTAATAAAATTACTACTGACATAAATAAAACGCACAAAAATAACATTTAATGCATTTATTGTTAAATTCAACAAAACAACAATAATAATAATAATAATAATAATAATAATAATAATAATAATAATATGAATGCCATATAAAAATAGAGCCTAGTATAGAAAAATCTTTGTCGCGTGGAAAAAAGAAACAAAAATAATACACCCTGTACGTATTACGTTCTCGTCAAGGGTTCGTACTAAAAGGAACAAACAAAACGATGCTGTGTGAGCCTCGCAATTGCACTTTCTAAAGAGAATAATCTCCTTGGGTCTGAAAATTATATATATGTATATATATATATGTTTTTTTTATTTTTTTTTTACTTTTCTTAGATATTAACTTTATTTTGTGGTATTTTTTATTGAGCTCATATTATAGGGATCCCAGTGACCTTCTTTTGAACCGCAATAACAATTCACTTGTGTACTTGTTGTGTATTTTGTTCGAAATAACGAATAGGGTCTCGTCTACACATAATACTCGTGTGTATGGTTTATGATGTTATAAAATATAAAATAATATGTATACATATACGAGTATACCAGAAAATATACGTATTACTTTTTTTTTATGTTTATTATTGCAAATTACCATGAAATAATAATTGTCGACAGGGTTTAGCGTATTACTATGAATTATGATCATTGCATAAAACAGATTTGTCCGAACATCGATTTTAAACAAAAATTTAAGCATTTTAAGCATTTAAATTGTTTAACCTACATATTTATACCAGTATCATAATATAAATATTATATTATAAATTTATGTTACTTTTTGGACGTAATCGGCTTTTTTAAATTTATTCAACATTCCAATGTTATTTAACCATTATTATTATTATTATTATTATTATTATTATTATTATTATTATTATTATTATTATTATTATTATTATTATTATTATTAAAATAATACGTTTTCCTTATTTTTGAAGTAATGTATTATTGTCAAAATAATTATTTCATGTAATAATATTTAGGTCATGAAAAGAACAACTACATTCTTTACAACAAATTATTTTTATGGCTCCAGATTATTAAAAATAATAATTTTTTTTTTTTTTAAATTATTTTAATATTAAATCGTTTTAAAGTATTCGAGAAAATTTCACTAATTAAAATACAAGCTTAATTTTCATAAATAAATTATTATGACTCATATTTCTATTTTTTTTTTTTTTTTTTTTTAATATAATGAGTACTCACGAATATTGAAATGTGTGTGGTTTACACATTTGACATCGCGTGACTATAAATCTTTTTAACTTTTAGTTTCTATCGAATTATAAGTCCATTTATAATCTAACGGAATAGCAATAGTTACGGGACTCGTATAAACACTACATAAACTTTTAATATATTGATATGAAAATCAAAGGAATACGTTTGAAATTTAATAATGCGAATTCAATCGTTATTTCGATAAATAGCATTTTGATCGTTTTGCTGAAACGCAGAATTCAAAAATACACACGCTTTTTTTTTTAATCGCGTTAAAAAATAATAATGAAAAAAAAACAATGACCCGACGTAACCTACTTTTCTGTAGACAAAAAAAAAAAAAAAAAAGAAAAAAAAAAGTCTCGTCAACAAGATGATAGTAAAAATATTATTAAATAATGTATACGTTCATAATAACAACCGCATTGCCTCGCCATGCTAACAGTATAGAACACAAACAAGTTTGTTAACGTTATTATGAATAAAAACCATTTTCTCGTTTGCATATAACCATAATGCACGGTTAGGTTCTATATAGGTTATGTAACTTTAATGGTTAATACCCAAAACCAAATAATAAACATTGATAGACACCTGTCTGAATGTATATCACGTACGATAATATTATTATGTATATATATATGTAATGTATATTAAAATAAGTAACGAAATGCATTCTTTTATAAACTTTGTTGTTTTATATTTTGTATTTTTCAATAATAATAAAAAAAAAAAAGGTTTTGTAATGTTAATAATGCGTTTAATAAGCATTTTTGTTAGCATGCAGATAACCGTGACTTGAAGTAATTATGTTATTATAAATTGAATGAAAAATGGAACACAAAATAAATTTTGATATATTGTTAACACGTCTTTTAATAATTAGTACGGTACATAAATCTTTATTATCATCGTGACCTTATTAGAAAACGACTAAATATTTACAAAACAGATCACACCTTCAGTATTATGTTATTTATTATAGTATTATAAAATAATATTATGGACTGTAAATTACATTATTAACGCAGAATTTTCAATAAATTTAAATAATTCCTCGTATTATATAGGTCTAAATTAAATAACACTTTTAATAAATGTTATATAATAATATTTTGTAGAAGAAAAATTCTAAAATTCGAAACAAGTTTCTACATTATAATGTTACATGAATATATTTGTTTGTTTTAATAATCGTTCGATATTTCAAAAATAAATGCCATCTTTTTTTTAAAATGTTAAAAAATAATTTAAAGTATTATTTTTTTTCATTCTATTGTATATCCAAGTAGTACAAAGAACTTTTTTTTTTTTTTTGTACAAAAACACGAAACAATGAAGTACGCGTACGTATTTCATATACATCCGCCAAGTAAAAATCGATCACATTCGTATTAATAACGGCAAAGTCGGGATTATTCATTTATATACACCCGGAACGATATCATATCTTTTAAAAATACATAAGTTATATAATACTTGTACGTAACGGAAAGCATTTATTTTATACGGATAATAAAATTGTTCATCGAAGTAAAACAAATTAAATTATAAAAAGACTTATATTTTGACGGTATTAATCTACCCCGAATTTCGGCTTTTACTTTATGCGCGCGTCTCTTTCACTCTCACTCTCTCTCTCTCTGCAAAAATCTCTTTCCCTCGCGGACTTTTCCGGCGTGACTCGCTCAGCCCTCGTGGATTTACGTCGGTTACAGACAGCAAAAGTCCAAATCGAATTACCACTAGACCACCACCGCCGCCATATATATATATAATATATAATATATATATACGTATAAATGTATATAATACGAGTATACACTCGGAAATTTTGATAAATTAGTCACCCGCCAAACAAGAACAAAAGACCGCGCGTATACGGTCGATTTTCGTACGCACTGACCACATTGCAATTTGTCAGACTTTCATTTAAAACCATCCTGGAAGTTTCCCCTAAGTTTCCGCGTGTGTGCCTCGTCCATATAGGCGTCGTTTCCGCCCCGCGCCGAGCCGACTGACTCGCTCGTTCGTTCGTCAGGGACGGATGTCGAAATCGGGGGCACGCGAACAGAGGGTTGAAACAGGGTCGAAGGGACGACGCGCAGCAATTGATGTCAAACTTTTTGCACTCGTCTCCTGGCATTTTTTCCGGTGTTGGCGTAGAAAAACATTTCCAAAAACGGTACACGGTTGTGCGCGCTCCGAAGTATTTGCCAGATTATAATGATTAATGGCCCGGACGGGATAATCTGATTACGGGAAACGAGTTTTTAAAACTTCCAATCATCCATAAGGCTATAAGGTCCACAAGGAGAGCCTTTGTAGGTTAATTTTAATTTTTTTTTTTTTTTTTTTTTTGTTCACCTCTTTCGCTTCAAAAACTGCAAAAACTGCCGACTGCTTTTAACGATATGGGCCGAGCCGGGGGAAAAATAATACTGACGGTTTTTTTTTTGCATTATTATTTTTTTTTTTTTTATTTAATAATTAGGTATAAATCCCGAGCAATTTAAAAAAAAAAAAAAAGAAAAAGAAACACTAATCCATTTTACCCCATTACGGGGTTGACGGTGTTTTTTTTGTATTTTTTATATATACGATATGATATTCTCAAGTAACTCGATCGATTATAAAATATATTATCGATCGAGTGTATAATAATTTTTGTTTAACTAAATGTTTCATAACAATCCAATTATAAACTTCCAGAGATAAGTATTTTTTTTTATCATTATTATTATTATTATTATTATAACAAATGGCGGTGTATCACGATTACTGAATAAAGTTTAAATGAGATAGCTGGAAGTTACACGATGACCGACTACTATGGTAGATAAATTACTTTTTTTGCTCCAATAACTTTCTAGCTCTCTGCATCCCAACTAAGAACAGTAATGCGTCATTTAAATTATTTCAAATGAAAAAAAAAATAATAAAGACAAGGTACTATATACAGAATATAGATATTATACGATATATGTTATGGTCCGTTGTAGTCAACAAAAACGATACTATACCTGGTAATAACCGTGATTTATATATATATATATATAGGCATATATATTATATAAATATCAACGTATCAAAAAAAAAAAAAAAATGACATAATAATAATTATAATATAACGTTTGATTAAATATAAAAATCGTTACAAATACGTAACTGGTACATTTTTCTAATAATACAATTCATTAGAAATAGATAAAACTAAATAGTAATTTATTTTTATTTATTAATTAACATTTCAAATTACCTACAGTATATACCTACTAACGCGATTTTTTCCCAGTGTTTTATGCGTTTAACCGAAAAAAAAATCACGCAAAATACAGCATATCGTTACGATAAAAAAACAAAATATAAAAATATACTATTAGGAATATACACACGCATATATCTATATATTATATTTTTTTACAGCAGATAAAACAATTAAAATTTTTTTAAACAAAAAAATAAAAACTAAACCTCGTAATATTTCATACGAATCGATAAAAAAAAAAAAAAATAAAAATTATGTTATATTCTCAATACAATTATTATTGTGTCCCAAAAGGTATACGATAAATTTACCCCGTATGGATTATTGTAAATACGTCCATATCGAAAATCCGTTGGGTCGCGATTAAAAAATCTAAATACACGACGTATACATTATTTAAATATTATATATAATAATAATATAATACCTACGACCGGTGGAACGTAATGAAAAACGTACATAATATATTTTCGAAAGATGAAAAATTGAAAACCGTTCGGTTTTTATATTATAATATTCGACGAAGATTTAAATAACTCCAGAAATTCGTCATTTTTCGAACGTCGTATATTATAATAATACGCGCACGACAGTAATGCATTTAGATATTATAATAATATTATTACGTCGTAAAGTCGTTTAGCATTAAAAAAGATTCTCGTCGTTCGTTCGGATAATACATAATAATATAATAATATAATACGCGTCGTTATGTTTCCGAATTAATACGCCGAGATTATATACATATGATAAGTATAAATATGTATTAAAATATAATACATAATAACATAAACGCGTATGCCTAACTTGAACATTTAAAAAAAAAAAAAAAAAAAAAAACGTATTATAAAAAAAAATGAAAATAGGTCAACAGTTTTCATTGCGTATTTCGCGTTTCCGTTCGTTACATATAGCACGTGAAGAATGTATAACGCTAAATACAGTACAGTTGTATGAATATTATATAGGTATATTATTATACGTTCGTAGTCGAGTGCTCGCGATTCGAATATACCCCCGGCGAGATAAAATGCAAAATAATGGGCTTAGGTGTGTTGAAGTGTGAATTCGGCGGGAGAAAAAAAAAAAAAGAAGAAATTGCGTTAGCGAGATCGGTCGCCGGTTTTAAGTATGGTTTCCCGACCCACCCTTTCACATAACCGCGGTATCTACCCCCCGCGACGTATATTTTTAAAAACGCCCTGATAAACCGCACACACACACACACACGTACAACAATGCAATCGTATAAATAGGTTTATTCTGTAATCTCTAGGTATAAGGAGAAAAAAAAACCGGCCCATATGCGCGAGATGAAAACGCAGAGAATTGAAAAAATGGGCGTGCAAAGGGGTTGATGCATGTGTGGACCCATGTGTTCTTCGGATGTGCCGATCTTTTCCGAAAAGAACGGAAATACAATTTTATTATTATTATTATTATTTTTTTTTTTTTTTAAATCCCTTCGTACGAAATGAAAATAAATAATAATACGTGTACGTCACATCGTATAGCGGTTGCGACAAATTATTATATTCGCTCCCGGTTCTACCGAACGAACGAACGACGACAGACGTCATCTGTCTCCGCCGCCGCGTAAGTCAATTTGCCGACGACAGCATAAATATTCATATCCGATAAGCTATATTATAATAATATCTACGTATATGTGTGTGTTCATAATCGAACCGCAAACGTTTAAACCGTATAAAATAATTGTATTATATTATAATGTATGCGAATACATCACACGGACGTCATATAAATTTATATCGACTGAATAAAACCATAGCAGAAATAATATTCTAATGATATATCCACTCAAAGTATATTTAAATTATTGTAATTATTATTAGTAAAACGTCATATTATTATTTTTTTTTTTTTTAACGTATACGATACGATATGCAATACGAATTGAATTTTAATATTTATTTCAAAATCACGTTTTAACATTCGATCACGTTTGGTATTTATACGGACTAAAATATTTTTTTAGTAATAAATCATAATATACAATTGCAAAAAAATAGAAAAAAAAGAAACGATTTCCATAAAAAGTTTGTTTTACTAAAATAAGAATTTATCTTAGGGAACGGTAAGCATACATTATACAAAATACGAAATATAAATAATACATCTACATATTATATTTTATACTTAATATATATATAACACTTTAAACAATGAAAAACTAAAAGTATGAAATATGAAAATGTGACTTTATAAAACGCACTCGAAATAAATTTGAATAGAAGAAAAATATAAAATTTAGATATTATACACTATTGTTTTGCTGCTAACGAAATACGCATTAGAAAAACGACGCATATTTATTATTTTATGAGTGTATAAGTGAGGTGTACGCGAATGAAAAAACAAAAATACGCTACGATAACTGCAGAGTACGGGACGTGCCGCCATCAATCTGCGAGAAAACATCGTCAGCCGCCGAACCGTAATGACAGCCGCGCGTGTAATTTAATAGGGTGTTACGCGGGTCGACTGCTCGATGACCGGTAGGCCATTTGTCGGGAACATTTTTCCCGAAGCCAAAGACAAGTGTAACCGACAACAACAACAACAATAACAACAATAAGAGAGCATTTCATCGTAATATACGCCGCCCCTCCGATAGCCGCACCTCCCCTTAAAAACACCCTTATTTCCCAACCTAACCACGGTGGTCCGTCGAAAACGTTTCCTGTTTGGAATTTAGAACTATATACACGAATGATATTTACGATTATGGCCTTTTGTTATCCGACGGACGACCGACTCGTTGTGAATCGCCTTTGCCCTTTATAATAATATATTTAAATTTTACAATAATATACTCGTACGCCTATTATTATTATTATTATTATTATACGTACACAAGGACCGTGTATATAATATTATATAACACGGTATAAAACACGGTTTAGTATTTATACATAAACGAAAAACTGCCCGAGTGTCGTATTCCCCCCAGAAATATTATATTATGTTACGTAATTATTATTATTTTTGATCATTCCAGTAATCAGATGGATTTCGGCGAAACGTGTTATTATTTTTGCGTTATAATATTATAAACAGCGTTAAAAACATAAAAAAAAAAAAAAAATAATAATAATAGTAGTAGTAATTTATTTAGGTCTCATAATTTTCTTAAAAATTATGGCGGCGAAAAGTAAAAAAAATATTAATAATAATAATGACGTTAAATGTCAAAAAACGCAAAATACTCTTAATAAATATTATATTAAAATATAAGGAACGTAAAATTAAAATACGCTTTTGAATTCGTTAATGTCTGAATTGGATTGTGTAATTAGTGCCATATATAATAATGAGCCCATAAAAAAAACATTCTTACTTTTTTTTTAGGTTCTCGTTAACTTTTACACAATGCCCATTTACATAACGCGTAGGTACCTAACGAATTTAAAACGTTCGTTAAAAAACCAATGGAAACGTTTTATCCTTAAAAAGTGAAATCTCACCTTAAAATATTATTTCCATTCGACCGTCATCGTAATAATATTTATTATTATTATTATACATTAAAACTTAATGCGTAAAAGTAAATATCCCTAGATACACGTTATTACGTATTTTGTTTTGGCGTTGTAAAAAGCTGAATTAAAAAATAATATTAGGGGAACGGAAACGTAACAAATTTTCAAGGTTCGCCTCTTATTTATTGGCGCGATGGGAATTTGTTTTTTTGACAAGGGGAGATATCATGTTGATATAAGAGTTTAAAGTGAGTCATTTTAAGCCTGAGGAAAAACATAAAAAAATCACCCCAGTGGCCGGAGTTACGCTCTTCCTTGGTGATTTAAGCCGACAAATAAATATAGTTTTTTTTTTTTTCACTCGAAGATTTTAGATAATCATTACACGCGAAGGGTAAATAATTAAATTATGTTTCAATCTCCCTCGCCGATATTTGTTACTCATTTTTAAACGAGTTAAAGGTTTGTACGATACAGAATATCATTAAAAACCACTTATCGTGCAACGAATATACGAGTACGTAATATATTTTTTAAACCGGCATTTTGGTAATAATTTCATATTATGTTGATAAAATATTATGTATAGTATAAACGCGGTATAGGTTTACATCTGACGGGCGAAATTTAAAGAATAATATATTGCATTTATATTTTAGTTATAATTCATTTTTGTTTTTAAATAATAATAATAACACCGGAAACCACAGTGGTATTATTATATTAATATTTTTTTGACGTTTTTCAAAAACATAGTTAAGTTAAATGCAATTTTCACGGTATGATGGTTATACATGGTTAATCGTTTGTGAAATTACTTTTTCTGCGGTTTATTTAAAAAAAAAATATATATATATATATATAAATTAACTCTATACAAATATTAAGATTATAATATTATACAGAGAGGTTATAGATATAGGAATAACGTAGAATCGGAATCGACAGGAAAAGTTGGACGAATATTAATGCAATACATTTAAGCTGTTTAGCAGCGTGCTGTCTTTGAGTATACCTGTATATACACGGTAGTAATATGGAATTTTGTATTTTTTTTTTTCTTCTGCTTTTTTGCAGATAGGTACCTATACGCATATAATTTACGTCGATTCGTTGCGTATGGTTGGGAAAAAAAACGTAAAAGGTCTCGTATAGCAGTATAGGGATTTCGCGATATATTTTGATGTCTGGCCGGTATAAACGAAATAATGTAAAAGAATAAAATAAAGTTTGGACGAGGGAAAAAAACTTCGTGCTTGACCTGAGAGATGAAAAATAAAAATCGTATACGTTTTGGCGCGCGCGGGAGTGCGTCCGGACGAAGTTTACCATTGAAAAAAACATGAGTTAGATTAAACGCGAGCGTGGCTTTTTTTTATATACGTAATACATTCTGCAGCCTCTTGAAAGTTTTTCCGTCCTGCACGATGATAAAAGAATAGTTTAAAAGTCACGGACACTTGCGTTACGGTTTCTCGTGTACACACTGCCGATAATCCGCGGGTATAAAATACATTATTATAATAATAATAATATATACGCATTCGGTTTGCCGTTTTCGCGAAGAGAATATAATATTTCTCCAAAGATAATAAAAAAAACACGACGACTGCTGTATTAAATATGATATGATGGAGTCAATGTTTATAATCGATTCACGACGAATGTATTATATACAAGGTGGCATTAATGTGCCGTATATTTTATTATAATTTATTATATTTATGCGCGTTTCGTGATGCTGCTGCTGCGAAAATCCCATCCGGTCCACGATCGTTTTCGGTGCGTGTAGCGGAAAAGTCGTTAAAGTTTCTAAACTCGATTATATTATTATATTCTGGTCGGTCATCGTATAAACCGCAATCGGTAAACCGTTGAGCCCGTATACGAAACCGCGACTTACTGCAGCGTATAGTCCATTCTCGAGATCAAAACATGGTATATACCTAGGTATACGTTCAATGTGATCGACATCGCGTGTTATTATTATCAACTTTATTAAAACTATATTATAATAATATACAAATGACGTTATCTCGATAATCGAAACGGTAAGTTCGACGATATACTCGTATATATATATATAATATAATATGCGTTCTTCGGATACGCGTGAACGAATTACGGTAGAAAAAAAAAAGAGTCTCGTCCAGATGAGCTTAATCTAGTTAAGTGATGTTGAAAATTAAATGAGAGGAAAAGACGGAGGATGAAAAAAAAAAATATAAAAGGACCGAACCAGCACGCCATAATCAATACGTATATATAATATAATATATTATTATATACGTTTATACATATGCGGAGTGAATATACAACTCCGAGGGCACACAGACTGAATTCTATAATATAATAACGTCTGTTAGGTACGTCAAGATTTACCACCGCAATGTTGTTCCGGAATTCCGGTCGTACATTTTACTCTTTGGATCGAGGGCAGGTGTGTATACCAGTAAATAATATTAATATTATCGTTCACTGTTATTTTTCTATTCGCTCCAAAGCGCGTTAAGTACGATACTATACACAAAATATAATAATAATTTTATTATTGTACAGTTCTATTTTTTATTTATTTAACGAATTAATTTATAAAAATTAATACCTACTGTGCTTATTCACATAATGTTAAATTTATTTAACAAATTAATTTCTAATGATTTATCGATTTGTATCAAATTATACTGTACTTATTTATATAAAATATACTATAATTATGTAACTATATGTAAAAAATAAGGATACCATATTACCATACCACACGATTTTATCTTATCATTTAATATTATTATACTAATATTGCTAATATTTTAAACTAATATTACTAATTTACGTCAATCCTATCTGTGGAAGTTTCCTAACTATAGCTTCTCGGTCATCCTGTAATACCGCGAAAGCAGAACAAACGTTTATACCATAGATATATATATTAAACTAGATAGCAGACTTTGTATAGACTATAATATACAAATATGACGCCTGGTCGCCATATGCAGGTTGGGCAATGTTTACAAAATATAGATGTTATCAATCCTCATGATATCAAATTGATTTTTGTTTAACAATAAATTATCGTCATTCGTAAATAAATATTAATTCTAGACCGATAGAATAATTATAATTAAATATTAATAGGCAATGCTAAAGGTTTTAAAGTTCAATTTTTATAATCAGTTACTTATCACAATGATTGATAATGATAACAAAGTGTAAACATTGCCCAATCTGTATATGGCGCCTGACTTCAATTATTGATGGGAGTCGGCTATCTAGTTTAATATATATATCTGTGGTTTATACACGCATTATCTATTTATAAATGTATAATAATAAATAACACGTCGGTTTAACAGTGTAACCGTAAATCACAATAATAATATTGTACAGTTTGACCAACGTTTCGGATTACGAAAATCATGGAGATAGATAATTATTATATACGAGTATATTGGTTGACGGCGCGCGGACACGACTTGAAAGTTTTAAGTTACACAATATACGTTAAAGTCTTATCAAAGTGTGCGACGCCTGATTTATATAATAATTATATAATATCGATATGAACTTTGAGAAATGACAATAAAAATTTACATAAATCGTTTACATAACAATATAATATTGTAATATACTGGTCCCGAGTGTGCGTAGAAAATGGGCGTGAGTAAATTGACAAAATGATTCCGAGCACACGTAGATCTCTCAATTCGCTCAACGTCGATTCCATATTATAATAATATAATATATTATATTATTATTATTATTATATAAGCGTTTCAATTGTTATTCTGACGGTGGTTCGTCTGGGAAACGATTTATATAATTTATACGGCGCGTATATATATCGTATACATACGGAATCGAGAACGAATGTAGTATAGTTAGTTATATTATAATTTATAATACAGGTATATTATTATTATTATTATTATTATTAT
>JAIUCT010000007.1:21481185-21495015 GCA_021307375.1 Tetraneura akinire | reverse complement strand
TAATAATAATAATAATAATAATAGTCGTCTCGCTGGTAACGTGTATTCATATATAATAATGTAATGTATTATACGAACGCGATCCATTAATCATCCGACGAGCTCCGCTCATTAGAGTCGGAAAGTTATGCGCGAGCGATATAATATATACAGGACGAGACGAACGTTTTACGAGGTGAAACGTCGACGAGACGCGTTCGCGTAATAATCGCTGCGTGTATTTATTATTATACGGTCTCATCCAGTCCAAAAGTATACGTCACGTGTATTATTATACCGTGGTATATGCATATAGGTATATTATTATAACGGTTATTCGTTCTGCTGCAGCGCGCGAGGGTAAAACGTTAAATTCGTATGATAATATAGAGACAAACTTACAAAATATATTATTACGTACCTATATACAGGTATTAATACGCGTGTAATTACCGACTTATACTTATACTTACTTACTTACTTACTTACTTACTTACTAGTGTGTATGTTTGCTTTACGAGCGCGCGTTTCGTCGTTATATTTTCGGTCTTTGTCGATTGTTATTGGACCCGCGGGTAAAATAACACTCTTACCAACGTATAAATAACATATATATATAAGTATAATCGTCGTACGACAATATCGCCAAACAATCGTGCCAACGTGAGCGTATAAAATATAAAATATATCCGTGTATATTATTATTATGTTATTATTATTATTATTATTATTATTGTATATATAAAGTTGTACCGTATCAGCAGAAACACGAGGCCGCGGAAAACCATAATAATAATATAATGTAGTCGGTATTGATATACGGAGTTCGGTCGCCGAAGGGTTTGTGCGAAAACAGAGAAAATCTCGTGCGTGAGACCGATCGCGAGCGATACAAACGTGATATACGACCGCGCTGTAGACGCAATCGGTCCCGAGGAATTATTTGTATCGACGGCGTGAAATATTTTCTTCTTTTTCCCGCAGACTTTGCGAGAAAACACCACGCGATATATTATAATGTTATTATCACGTCAATACCTCCGCGCGGTGCACAGATTTCTGATAGCGAAAGATTTTATTTTAGTTTTTTTTATTTAGTTTCTTTTAGTTTTTACGCGGAGCGTATTCAAATTAACGTATCAATATTATACTTACACGCGTTATATTGTGATAACACGACGACCCGCGGGAACGTTAATAAAGATAAACACAGAAAAGAAAAAAGAACTGACATAATGTATGAATATCCTATCACGCCATTTATATGCTCCCCGGAACGAGGGTTAGGAAACACAATATTATATATTTTATATTCTCTTTGATGTCGCACATAGTTGTAGTTGCTATTATATTATAGCGTTAATTCGCCAATTCGCCCTGTACATTATGTTACATTATACGCATTATCCAAATTGAATATTTCACAAAAGAATAAAACGAAAAATATGATACTAAATCCAATCACTCTAAAGGTTTAATGATATTTAATGGATTACATATTTCTCCGAAATATTATATCTATTATAATCCAATTTTACCATGGGTAAAAATACAAAATTTCAATAGATCATTACACTGTTTGCAGTGTAGGTACAGAGTTCAAAGTGATTTTTATAAAATTAATACAGTAAAAAAAAAAAAAAAATATGTTTACCATAATATGCTTTTATATATTTTTTCATATTTTTTATAGCATGAATATTATAATTTTGCTAAATTTAAAATGTTTAAAATAATATTTATTCAACAACTCATTTATAGTATAAAAATATCAATATTATACCGTTTGAAAATATTTAAATTATATTTCATTTGAAATAATATTCGACGAAGAATATATTTTCGATATAAATATAAATACATAGAATATATAATAAATTAATAAGCGTTCACATATTTATTTAGTAATAATAATTTAATAAACTTGTCCAGACATATAATAAATAAAAATACAACTAGATCCATAATTCTTACGAAAAACGAATATAGAATATTAGAACACAAGTTTAAAAATAATATGGTTAATAATATTTTGAAAGAAAAAAAAATCTTGGTTGTATCTCTTAAAAAAAAAAATAATTTTGAAGATAACTCTAAATATGTCGTCGCTGCAATAACGTTTATAAGCGAGAAAATTCATAGTTTATTTTCTCTACTGGAGAAGTTTTGCATTTAATACAAGTTTTGGAATAAATGATTGTGCCAACTTGACGTATTCAGTCATAAAAGTTTTTTCAAGAGATAATAATATGAGAGGGAAAAAATAATTTAAGGTTAAGTTTTTATTTTTTTTTTTTTTTTTTTGTCCTTCCAGTGTTCTAGTTCACATGAATTGTTTTCAGCTACGCATTTTTCTTTCAGATACATAATTTTTTATCATCACTGTAATAATAATATGTGTAATCGACTGTTATCCGTATAATAATAATAAATCGTTTCATCACGCCACCCTCATGCACGAACACACGTGTGATCACACCTCATTTTTCTTTTGCCCGTGTAATCGTTGATATATTTTTTGGTAAAATGTACCCAATAGTGTATAGCTATTTCAGGTTAGATCGGTCTTTAGAAATTTGTTAAAACAAAGCCATCACTGCGCAAATACTCGAGAATAAACATTTTGTACTAATTGAAAATCCATTAAACGTCAGTCATTTAAAATTAAAAAGTATGTATATATATATGTATATTTATACACTACCGCTATATAATAATAATATAGTCGTTACTATTATCTTTGGAAAATTAATTAAAATACCGTTTATAAATTGTGAGAAACTAATATAATGCTTTTCGAAAAATTAACTTTGACGTACTTTTTTTATATTCGTAAAAATTATCCGTAACACAAACATTTCGATGTACTACAAAAGGGCATTCGTTTCACAGTGCGAAATATAATATATTGTACAGAAAGTTTTTCAAGAACACGCGCAACATATTGTACATTATAATGATTACACGGTCAGAATGTGATGTAAATTCATCTTGTTATTATTCCGTTCGGCGTGTTTATTCATTTTATGGACCAAGTTTGAGATAGAATCCTCGAATTCAAAATCCACTTTGTCGAGTCTGCGACTGTACCGCGTATTAATATGTACCTGTACCCATATATATTATTATTATCATAACGTGCTGGCTGGTGTCGTTTGTATTATTAGATAAGTAACAAAAACGTTACGAGGGATAACGATTTCCCCATGTATAGTGTTTACTGCTAGCTTTATACGCGATCTAAGCTAATTGTCTACCAATAAACACTCGGAACACGAATATAGTGATAATCCCGTAATCTCCGAAACGTGCTAAAGTTCTGATGGCGTTTATTGTTGTCCTATCCCCGCGAGTCTTCGCCAAAATCGCATTCCGCTAAACGCGTGTACCTACCCTCAAGCCGCGAACTATGATCCTACTCTATACCATAATAATATAGTAAAATATAATAAAGATAGTACGGAGGTCACCAAAAATATAGAAACTACAGGCGATTATTTTTATTTTTTTTTTTTCAAAAACTCGCTTGTTTTTAATACTTATCATTTTTGTGGGAGGTGAAATCAAAATTTATTAAAAATTTACCAGTAAGTGCGCAAAAATTAAACGTTTGTTTACTGTTAATTTGTCCACGTTTTTTTTTTCTATAAATTCAACGCGTGCATTGTGAGTATTTATATAACAAGTTATTATAACGTAGTGTACCAACTGTCCGGCAACTGCGGTATGTTGGTCACCCTTTTTCTTTTCAGGTCAGATGGTCGAACTCGTAATAGGTATTGTAAGGTAAACGCAACTGCATTTACGACTATTATTATCACTGCTAATGGTTGTTGTTTTTGTTGCTATTTTTTTTTCTACATAAATATTTATATTATTGTAAGGTGTGAAATAATAATATCCCTTTCAGTAATGGGATTAACGTTGTAAAAACAAATTGTTTAATGTTGTTATAGTTATTGTAAAATCGATGAAAACAACGAATAGCTTAGGGCTTAGGTGTATATTGTAAGTACGTAGTCACGTATTACAGATGTTTTAGAAACTATATTTTTATTCAAATTCCGAATAATATAATATATTTATTATTATTATAATATTCAATTATTATAAAACGAATTTTTATTCATTTTGTACATATATGATAATAATACTCGTATGTTTTCTTATCGATTCGTATTATATTAATAGAATATTATTAGAAATTTTTTTGAAATTTAATCATCAGACGTTATTATCATATAAAAAATTATACATGTAAACTTAGTTCGCATACGATAATTTCGTATAAAATTTATTTTACCTATTTATAATTTATGAATATATTACATTATATAATATTTAAATTTAATATTTCTTTCGTCGATTTTAACATTGAAATCATATCGTGCGGTGTGTTAATTTAATTTTCAAAAGAACGTTTTTCGTTCAGATTTTAATGAAAGTTTATTCAAGAACCGCAACGTACTACTATTATTAATTATTAACTAAACTACTGAATCGAAAATTATGTATACAAAACCACTAACTGATTGGTTGTTGAACTCCCGGTGGTAAAATATAATCAGCGAGTTAAAATTGCTTAAACGCCTAAAATGGTTGTGTTAGCATTTACCTGTAGTGTAATGCTTACTTGCGTGAAACCTAAACAAATATTTTAATACCTACCTATTACATAAAGTTAGAGGCTTTATCTGTTAAAAAAAAAAAAAAAATGTAAAAATCACATCTTCTTATGCAATAAAATTGTTTTCTATTTATAAGACTTAAACTATAAATTTATTTTAAAAATGAATATATATTATTATTCATACGAGTACAATAATTTATTTCTATTCGTGGTACGAACGTAGTATTATAAAAAAACATATGCATTATATATTATATTATAATATTTCTTTATTTATTTTTTTAATAAATAAATAATATAATATTTGTTTTGTAAAATATAATAATACATTATGATACAAATTTGCTATTATTGTTATCATAAATGTAACTTTGTTGTTTAATATACGTTGTTGATTTTTTACTCATATTATTGTTATAAAATGCATAAACCACAACGATATCATTCGAAGAAACATTATTTTAATTTCAAAATAACGTTGATATTTATTATTTAATAATATTGAAATAATATCTGGTTTTAACAATTTGCAATAATAATGCATTGTTATATGGAGGACAAAAACAATGATTTAAAATAAAAAAAAATTTTCATTGTTTATTTCTAACTGAATCGCGATATTATGGCATTGAAATGTAATTAAAATATTAAAATATATTTAAATATATTACATTTTGTGAAATAATTTGAAATATTAATTATATATTTTTTGTAATTCTGGAAGTTTTAGAAATATATTATATCATAATATACATTTTGCATTGTAATAAATCAAATTTAACTTTTCAATTGACAATCAATTTTTCGCACAATGTTCGTCATAATATTATATTTATATAATATTATGTGCAATTATTTTAATACATTTAATGCTTTAATAATAAAATACATAAATAGAATAATATTTTAATTTTAGTGACTAACAAAAATTCCATAAATATTTAATGTACGGGGCAATAAAGGTCATTATATATAATATATTTCGTGAAGTATAAAATATTGCTATAAAACGTCCGTTAAATTGTTTTATACATTATAAATTATATTTTAATATCCTGGTAATGTATAGAAAGAACATATTGTTACGTAATATTTTCTTTTTGCCATAAGTTTTAACGCAATATAATATTATTATGTTAAATTTATACAAAAACTATATGGGAGTTTGTAAAATTAAAATTAAAAATATTCTCCTTATTTATGAAAGCTTCAAATTGTCGATGTCCATCAATAATATTTTTAACTCAGTGAAAACTATTTGTTTTTATACAATCACTCATAGGTTTTACATATTATGATCTACTATATTTCAAAAAGTTTTAAGGGAAGAAAATCGTTGTAAAATGATTCTAATATTATACGCCGAGATTTATATTGTAAACCAAACTATTTTATATATGATATTGAATTGCATTCTATAATAATATCTTCTCTGAAACGTATGCGTTATTAACTTGGGAGATTTTATTATCACATACGTAGGTATCATAAATTAAACTAAGGCAAAAACAATATTAAATCATGAGTAAAAACTTATTTTAGTTTCTGTTTTATACTTTTTATATGTTCTATATATAAAATAAAATACGTTATCTTTGATATATTTCAAATTGGAAAAAAAATTATTTCATTGTTAAATCGTTTTTTTTCTTTTATTCTGGTAAATTTGGACCATATGTATAATATGTTGCCATGTTATATCTTATAAAATATACGTTGGCCGTTATAACATATGTATAATACGACAAACCTATATGTTTAAAAGAAAATTCTAAAATTCACGTAATAAAATTCTTACTGAAAATTTATATTTCGAGAAATCTTCAAGGTTTAAAAAAAAAAATTATAAAAATGTAAGAAAATTTTAAAATTCTCATCAAAAAAATATTATGATAGATAAACATTGTTCGTCCTATTTACATAAATCCCGTGTAATATTATTTAAATAATCAAATTTTATGTTCTTTTTTTTTCAATTACATAATATAATAATAATAAAAAAAAATTGCAAGTATAAAACATTTTATATCGTCATTACATCGGTACCTATATAAAATACCGAGAGCCAATCAGTGCAATTCATTGCAATAGCCCGTCGGGTTTAGTCAGCGTATTAATATAATGATCTTTCGCGTAGGAGTGATGTGTAAACAAGTGGTTTTTCGATTACGGTTTACGCGCAAAATATGACTTTTTCTTAGGAAAAAATGAAAACGTTACATACATACTCGTACGTATAACGACTGAAAAACCGATTTCCGGTAACCGAAAAAACCATAATATCTAAACTGTGTCGGCAAGAAGCACAGAAATGTTGATAATAATAATTATAGTAAATATTTTAGATACCGAGGCATAATAATAAGGCGCGTTCCACGAATCGCCGAATATAAAATATCGAATATTATTAAAATAACGGATAGAATTTGATGTCAGCTTCTATCTGTATTATAATGTAAAACCAATATAAAATACGTATTTTATTGTTTTACATAATCCAACTTGTATAAAACAATAAAAAAAAGTATTGGAAAAAAATATATTTGTTTTGTATACACATAATATAATATATAGAGGTATAAGTTTTATTTTCAGATTTCATTCATTTTATATAAAATATAATATTATGTTATATAGAAATCCACTTAAACCCACTATTTTACTCTTTCGGGTGTAAAACATATAATATTATTATATATAACATAAATCTGAATGGAAGTAAATATTAAAATATAACATAATAGTATTGATAACATCTATTATAATTATTTCAAAGTCTTTTTTTTTTTTTTAATTTGAGGTTGATACCTACTCCAAATTAGTGCTCTAATGATACGATATCATCAAATATAATAATAATTAAAAAAATATTATTTGTTATGAAATTCGTGTCGTCATAAATATTACAATATTAAAATAACGTTTGTGGTATAGCCAATCAAAACGGCAATAATAACAATTCAAATAACGTGATTTTTAGGTATTAACTTTTGCTAGTGCCAAATTATTAGCCAATTTTATTCGAATAAAATCTGTCCTTTACCGTTCTTCGGGTTCAGAGATCGTCCTGCGCGGTTTACATGGCACTATATATTATAATAATATATATATATTATATATGTACACAGAGTTCCAATAATTAAACGTCTCTGTGAAAACCTGCGGTCTGCGCGAAAGGGTTTTATTGCGATAATCGATCGTTCGTGTGGGGTGGCGGCGCACGTTAACCCGAAATAGACTATATACGCATATACACGCGAATATCGTATTATTATTATTATTATATTGCCATTATCACTCGCGATTTGCGATTATTTTAAAACCGTATTCCGTCACAGGACAATAACACCCTCAGCGGAATCCAATAATTATGATTGTCAACAGCACAGCAATATATTATATAACCGACACGAATATTATTATTATTATTATTATTATTATTATTATTATTATTATTATTATTATTATTATTATTATTATTATTATTATTATTATTGCAAAAAGGAATTAAAATCTATTTTCTGTTTTCTCATTGCAACACTTATATATAACTTATACGAGTCGACCGTCGACGTAGTTATAAGTTGGAATTTGAAAATCTCATTATACACGAGTACGTTATGAACACATGTTATACAGAAAATGACAGTCCCCGCTGTGCCGTGTAGCAAAAATATAATATATATACCTACCTAATATTATATTTAAATTATATGGTAAAGTTACAGTTTAGTTTGACGCAGTGTTCGGTTAATTTTAAAATTTCATATTTTCCGAATTTAAAGTATATTATTGAAAACACAAATATAAGTATTTAAACATGCATTTCTCTAAAAGAAAGAAAAAATATATACGAGTATATAAATAAAATTATATTTTTTTATAATTTCGATATTTTTATTTTACAGTAGGTATAAAATATAATATTATATTTCCCATTCGAATGTAATACTAATAATATGATGAAACACGCGTGTTATTAAACATATTTCAGAGTATTTGTATTTTGTTTACATAATATAATTTATTTTATCAAACAATAACATCGATTTTAATCAAAATGAATGTTGTAAGCAATACAAGTATAATATAGTATAAATTGCAATAGTTCGGATAGGTAAATATTTATTTCATAATCGATACATATTTTATGCCCATCAGATAATATAAATTTAGGTTAGTAATTATTATATATTAGTAATAATTGCCTATATTATATTATTATATTATAACAAAAAAAAAAAAAAAAAAAAAAAATATTTTTTTGAAATTAATTAATTATTTTATTCCATAAATTTCACTTAAGTCACTATACAATTTTCCTTTTTAAAAATATATGCCTATAGTTGTAGAGCAAGATAACCTATAATATTAATAATATTATGATGTATATTATAATTAGTGTAAATATAAAAAAATGACCAGACATAAAAAAAAATTGTAATTTTCTCCATGGTTCTTTCTTTTAGAGATTATAAACTATTCAAATACTACTTAAATAAAAAAAAAAAATTCCACTACATCTGTTAAAAAAAATTAAAATATTATAATATATTGTATATTATAATTAGTTTGATCTTATAAAAATCGTAATAATAATAATAATAATAATTGCACATATTACGACGAAGTATAAGTAAATATTAAATTATGGATTTACATTTTAAATTTGAGGTGTATTCATTTTTTTTAAATGAATATTATTGTTTTTTGTAAAATATAATATACAGATATTGTTCGTTTACTCCTAATAAATATATATTACTTTATTGTATTAATATTATGATATAATATAATACGCGTCTGACAGACCATATTTTGTAAGTCAAATAAAATATAAACGATTATTATAATATACAACATATCATATTACGTATAGTATATTCAATAGCTCATATAGATTAATAATATGAATATTGTATTTGTATAATCATCTGATTGTCAAAAATTTATTATTATTATTATAATTATTATTATTATTATCATTATTATCATTATTATCATTATTATCATTATTATCATTATTATCATTATTATTATTAATATTATTATTATTATCATTATTATCATTATTATTATTGTTATTATTATTATTATTATTATTATTAATTATTATCATTATTATTATTGTTATACGAGTCGCGTATTATATAGTCGGTCAACGCCAAGTTGATACAATATTATACTCGTGTGTACATCTATTGTTCGACCTTTGTACGAACGACAAAAAAATAAAAAAATAAATCCCTACTGAACATTAGTCACACTCGGTGGGTAGGTATATATTTTTTTTTATAGATTATAGTTTATTTGCAACACAACAATGCCAAATGATTACTTTTGTGTATTCTGTTTTTTTTTTTTTTTTATATTATATATAGAGGTATATACACATACAATATATTATTTACATTATATTTTTTTTTATTTTTTTTTTAATAAAACATTCTTCGCGATATCTCGACGGAGGAAAATAATATATTCCGCGAAAATCGTGCACGCGCGGTTTTCTTTCATCCGTCGCGAACGCACACGCGTTACATTACGCGCTGATTATCGTACGAAATAATAATAATAATATCACGATAACAATATTATTATCATGTTTTATTTTTCCACGATCGGCGCGAATTTAATAATTTATCTCCTCCGTGCGAGCACATTACGATGAAATAATATTATGTAATATTTTTCTCCAGAGAATCTCGTTCGAATCGCACATATAACTAAATAATATTATCATATTATCATATTAGGTATACCTCTATATTATAAAACACGTCTGAATACAGAACAAACAATAATAATATATACCGCGTCGACTGTTTTTAACCGCGGTTATCGCTATACGACGAATAATATTATTTGCGCGAGGATATGAAATTTTCAATATTTTTGGAGAAAATCATATAATATTTATTCGAAAACCAATCCCGCCGCCGCCGTTTGAATGCACGTATCGATTCGTATAATATATTGTTAGACGTACGACCACGGTTGAAGAATATTGCCAGGTGTGTTTTTTCTTTTTTTCTCTTTTTTTTTTTTTTTTATATTTAACGTTACGACGAGACGATTATATTTAAAAAAAAAAAAACAAAGAAATTCGTCCGAAGTGGTTAAGTTGTATTATTTTTTTTTTTGCAATTATTACGAATCGTTAAATCGCCAATCGGAAAATATAACAAGACTTCTTCGTTTTTCGTCTTGAAACAATGACAAATGTCGGTGATCTATCAACAGGGTTAGGTTATGTTAGGTTAGGTTAGCGAACGTTCAATATTATGGTCTTCGATTCTACCCATCCGTGGTACTTAAAATCGTTGAAGTCGTATATTATTATCCGAGTATAACTATTAAAGAATATTGTATAGAAGTATAATATTATCCATTTCACTGAAATAAAACCGTTTTGTGTCCTCTTAAACACCATTTTATTACATGCAAATCACGATCGGTTGGGTTTTATTTTGAATGACGTTCGGTCGTTATCGTTTTCGTACTTTTCTGTTATTTCTTTTACTTCTTCTTTCAATTTTTTTCTAACGAAAGAAAAAAAATTCGAAACAAATCCGTCGTTATTATTAACGTCGATGTTCCCGTTTAATCACGATCTATTTAAAACGCGGAATGATAATTATTTTTAAATTGCTCAATCCGTTATCCGTGTGTACACAAGTTCGAAATTTGCGTCATTCCAATTTTTTTTATTCTTTAAATGATTTTGGACAGATAACGATTACTAAAAAATAACGATCGAATATTATAGTAGTTGTAGGTTCAATATTAATTTAATATGACGATCGTTTTCGTATGTGAAACGAATTGTTTCGACAAAAATGAAAGTATGCGTTCAGAAAAATTATATTATTGTATTAAACAACAGAAAAATATATAAATAATAAAAAAACAGAAACAGAAACAGAAACAATATTCCATAAATGCGTTCAACAAATGAGAGTTGGCAGCAATGGAGTGCTGCTGACAAGGATTCGTAAGTGAAAAAAATCTCGCAGAAAAAAAACATTCTCGTCTTCGTCAACTTTTTATGTGTCGTTTCTCTTTTTCATAAACTTTTCTTCGTATACACGCCAAATATTAAGCTAAGTTGAGAAGATTAATGTATTTTTCATACTCGTATTCATACGCATTTCCTGATGTTGCTCGAATCCGGCATGGGTAATAGGAATAATACGTATACCAACCTAAACTGTACTTATACGCGTCCCTTACCTATTAATCTTTTATCGATATAATATCAATTACCCCGTCGAGCGCAGTGAGCAGATCGTATAAATTGGAATTTTCAAATTGCACGAAAATCCAATGAAATGGATTATGTAAATTTGTCGCAAATTCAATGGCCTTTTAATAATATAACGTATTACGATATGCAAATTTATCGATCCACGAACGACATGGTTATTATTTCGTAGCATGTGTTTTATTATAAATTTTCCTATGGAAAATCCAAGATATTTTTATTATAACGATATCACTAAGAGCAATAATAATATTATATTGTTATCAATTTATCATGTTACAATATTATATATATATAAATATGTATATACATGAGATTGACTCTATGGGGATCGGTATTAAAAATTTAAAAATTAAGTTTTAGGTTTAAACCTAATAGGTTTAACTTTCCCGGTTTGTAGATATCTATTACCTAATCAAATATTAAGCAAAATTCATCCCAGGCTCTTATCGAATAGTTGATTTATATAAAAACTTTGTGAAATACTTATATTATTAAATATTAATTTTAATATATGCATAATTAATAATATTCTTACAGTATAAAATATTTACGAAACCCCTCTCCACCCTAGAAGAAATATTCCACATTAGTTGGTTATTATAAGTAATAATTACTACACACCTATAAATAAACATAATTTTTGTTCGTATTCAAACACACTTTAAGTATTTAGGTTTAGGATCGTTCGACCTATCATAAACAAATAATATAAACTTTCAAATGAATAATATTAGAGTTGATACTTGTTACGTTTGTCATCAAATATTTTAATATGTCATTTTAATTTTAACTTATTATTTTGTTTATAATTTTTCATATCGTAACGTCATATTTTAATAAATAATTGAATGAAATAACGAAAAATATTGCGTGAAATTGATTTATAATATTATTATTCTATACGAATCACGTGCTGCAATTGATGAATATAGAATAATCGTAATAGATAGTCAATTTAATAGTAGTAATATTTGTCAATTAAATTCATCGCGTTTAAAATTATGACAAATTTTGAGATATTTTATAGCATGTCCGACGGATTAGATAGCATTGCGTAATATATTGTTGGAATATCCAACCTCCTTGATGTTTTGGCATACCGTAATATATTACATGGTTTTGATGGTGTCTATAACATATAATATTATTATAATCGCAGTCCGAGCAATATCATACAAACAACGGTAATTTATTGCACACTATAATAATATTTATGCGTACGCGATAATATAATAAATAATAATCATAATAATATACGAGTACGTATATAATATTGTATAGAGAGGAAAAACGGTATTTTTGAT
This sequence comes from Tetraneura akinire, assembly GCA_021307375.1. Lineage (NCBI taxonomy): Eukaryota > Metazoa > Arthropoda > Insecta > Hemiptera > Aphididae > Tetraneura > Tetraneura akinire. The sequence continues at coordinate 21,481,835 of JAIUCT010000007.1, read as the reverse complement.
CAGGTATAATATTATAATATGTGATAGTGATTAGAGTTTTTACAAATCCCGCCTTCGAAACGTTTTGTTTATTATAATACGTTACCTGTTCGATTACCGAGCGTTTTATTTTTTCTTTCCATGACCTAACCTCGTCTTTGGTATACAGTATTTGCCATTTGGTAATCGCTGTGGCGTGATGTAAACCAAAATGAAATCGTACAATTATTAACAAGACACGATAATAATACATTCTATATTATATTGGTCGGTAGAAATCGGCTAGTGTACACCACACCTAGTGCTAGTTTTGTGTCCGATACGAATCTATACACGACCGCGTGGACGACGATAAGAGGACTTCCTCCCAGGAGAAAATTATAGGGGTGGTGCGTGTGGCCAAGTCGAGCCATAAATTTCCGCGATCAGACTTGTAGATCATATATTTCCTGTTTTACCGTGTATATACAAACTTGGCGTTATTACAAAATGATTAGAAAAGTGCTATTCGCTTTTTCCCCCTTACATATCATAATATATTATTTCTATTTCGCATACGTACCCCTCCTCACCCCGAGAACGGAATGAGTTTTATATAACATTGCACGCGTGAATAATAATAATAATAATAATAATAATAATAATAATAATAATAATAATAATAATAATAA
>JAIUCT010000007.1:21459590-21481175 GCA_021307375.1 Tetraneura akinire | reverse complement strand
AATAATAATAATAATAATAATAATAATAATAATAATAATAATAATAACAATAATAATAATAATAATAATAATAATAATAATAACAATAATTATATACACTGCAGAAAACATAATATTGTATATTATAATAATATTTCGTAATCGTTTCGATATCGTAAAATCAACCCTAACGGAAACTCGTTTAAGATTTATAATCGAATACCCTAATAATAATATAAAATATAACCCGTTCCTTCGGAAGTTTTATTCGGCAAAATACGGCGTGTATACATATATACATACAATATACGGTTAAAATTCACATAAATCTTAATATTTACAACCGCCGTAACATTATGTTTTGAGTGCGATTTTATCTCTCTTCCTTATATACTCGAATACGAAAATATTAACCAATATTTTAAAATTAAAATCGTAAAATGTTCGAAATTATTTTATTACGCAACTATTAAATTTCATTTTCAAAATTTTTTTATTAAATACCAGACCATTTATGGGTATAATATAACTATAATATTATATATAATTAAACGTATATCCTGTAGAAACAAACATAATATATATAGTAACTATACAAACAATATTATATTATAAAGACGGAAATCCAAACCGTTTTTTAGAAAAAAAAAAAAAGCCAGAGTCGGAAGAACAAAAAAAATATGGCACGCGAGAGACTGTTCTTTGATATTTACATTTCGATATATATGACAAAATCGTGTTATTTTGAGTCCGTTTAACAATAATATTATTGTACTTGGCGATTTAATATTTTCTGGTCGATCGATATTTTGTTACCTATACGTACGAATATACTGCGGTATATATTAGGATAATATACCATGAATAATTTACGTTAACCTGTACAATGATAACATACGGATAACAAATAATCGTAGGTATCGTCACGATAGGTAAATTATTATTCGAATGTGTTATCGTAATTTTATGTGCCCATAAAAACGATACGCCTGAACGCAAACAAACGCGGACTTAATATTATTTTAAATGTTTTAATTTATATTTAACACAACGCGTAATTGTTTCGCCCGTGCGCGCTACATAAAATATTATACGCGTTTAAAAGCTATAGACGTAATTAAAGAGCGTTCGGGTATTTGGATTGTTAACACTAGTAAAGTTTCGTATTTATCGCCCTCGACATTATTCTGTGTTATAGTATATAAATACGTATTTTTGTGTATACCCGTACACAAATCTTTTTTTTTCTCTTTTTTTAACGTTTATTTTTACAAATGAAAATATTTTATTACCCCGAAAGCCGCTAACAACAAGAGAAGTTTTATTTGTTTACTTTTTTTTTTTATTTAAATCGCATACGAATTGCAACAGGATGCAGCGATTAAAACTAATAATAATATTATAACGAGATTTCTCCAGCATAATAAATCGAGTTAAACACATACCTACCTATCATTATCATTGATTTTTTTTTGTCATTTTTGATCGTATCCTGCCATATCATGCCAAATATATACTAAATTATATTTATCATTGTAATATTTTCAACTCTGAGCATACTTAATATTATAATATTCATATGAACATCTGAAGGTAAACAAATCATACTAGTAATAATTGAAATAGTCTAATGGACGATTCGTGAAATAATATTGTCAATTCACATGGTTTACAGTATTTTTAGTTTGTTTTTTTTATTTTAGCGAAATATTTTACAATAAATATACAATAATAATTTATATGTTACAACTATAGAATTACAGTACTAAATAGAGCGTACTCAGTCGTTACAATTGTTTGTAATTGTTACTGGGTTAGCCCAGCTTATACCCGGGTACAAGAGTTTGATGTCGGTCAAGGAGATTTAGGAGAAAGACCAACTAGGTGGTATGGCAAACGAGTCGCTTTTTGGGTTAAATGACACTATGCCGGGGTTTGTCGGTAATTTATGTGCCTACTAGTCAATCGTTTCCCAATAACTCGGACTGTACGATCGGCATTCGGCGGCGATAATCGGCATCGGCTAGCCATGGTACTTTGGTGGTTCGTGTTTTACTGGTTAAGAATTCAGTTAGTAGTTGTTTATGTCTTGAGCTTGACGGTAATTATTGATGAACGACCGCTCTCGGAGTTTCTTCCTCTATATATTCATAAGATTTTGACGACGTCTGCGTGCTCTCTGATTAGCTGACGCAGTCGCATCTTCTGATTGCCCGGACCATCATCGTCAATATTTGTATAAATGTTAATATCTTTTCCTGCCGACTCCCAATCGTCCTCCTGCTCTATCGACGCGTATTGCGCCTGGTCGCATAATTTCTTTTCTATATTGTCAACTGACTGTACTCTTGTTTTCAAAATTTAAATTTGAATACATCAACAAATATATTATAATTTTAGACAATTTTATAGTTTTATAATAGTTATAAATACAATTATACGAGGGGGGGGGGGGTTATTTATGTTTATTAGTTGTACACGATGAATATTATTTTATTTCGGCGTTTATATTGCAATTCTCCGGTCCCTCGCGGTCAACGGATTTCACTTAAAACCCGATATTAGATTATATTTTATCGTATCCCGTCGCGGTCCACATTGTGTCAGCGGGGAGAGTTCGTATAACTGGGATTTCGATACTTCCGGTTAATATATTATATTGATTCCTCCGGTCGGTTTTGCGAAATGACGTTATTACATAATATTTTCTCTTGCCCTTGGGGCTGAGAACGGAACAAATATGTATAGTGCGTACACGGTATCAGTACGGCGAACAATTTCCGTCGGTAAATAAAATAGAAAAAAAAAAAAAAAATAAAAATAAACCGTTGCCCCGCACCCTCGCACACGTACGTACACAAATACGCATAAAGTTTTCCTCTCGCGATAATAATAATAATAAAAATAATAATGATAATACACGCTCTTGATCGTTGTAATAATTCAACGGACGGACGATTTGTGCCCGGTTCGGATGGGGATGATTCCGAAAACACGAACGGGGGTGCCGAAGAACTTGTTATATTGTTATAATGAATCCGTCGGGGAATGCAGCTTTCCCACGGTCGACGACGAATTATAATAGTTGTTATCATTATTATCGTTATCGTTATGTTATAATTATTATTGCACGCGGGCCATATAGATATTATTATATACGCAATAATAATAATAATAATAATAATAATAATAATAATAATAATCGTATAACGTTTGCGCCGGATTGCGTATTTCGGATTTATATATATTATTTTTTTTTCGCCTTTTTTCGTTGGCTACCCTCCGCACTTATAAAATATTACTATCGCGTTCCCTGCCCCGTTGTTTGTATATTATATAAAACCCGAATTTAAAAAAAAAAAAAAAACTATATACATATCCTTTTCCTATACACACACGCACACATAATACGTATATAATACTCACACTTATGACCATATACCGTGATCGGACCGAAACGATACATACGAGTACATATATATTATATAGTAATGTATAAATATGTAGTGGTAGCAGTGGTAGCAGGACATGATAAATCACACGCCTCCGGTCACGCTACACCCCTATATACTCTATGTATACGTATATAAAATATACTATTTATATAATATATAGTAGGTATACGCAAGCGAGTTCCTCTCGTCGTCCGTGACCACTCGGTATATATACCTAACCTAACCGTGTTCGTGGGTCGTACCTTATATAACGTAATATAATAATAATAATAATAATAATAATAATAATAATAATAATAATAATATACTGAATATAATATATAGGTACAGGCGTGTAGGAAATTTAAATATATTCATGTACACTATATTATAATCGCGTATACGCATATCATAACGTATTATTTAATAATAATTATTATTACGTATATACCGTGAGTGACCGCTACGTCCGCACTCACTCGATCCGATCGCGTGCGCCTTCATACGCTTTCACCCACAACCCCTTCATCCCTTCGATATCATATAATAATAATAATGATAATAATAATAATAATGATAATAATAAAAATAATAATAATAATAATATTGTAACGCCGCGGCAGAGTTGCCCGTCTGAGGCGTTGACCGCGAGGACGTGCATGCCGACCCTGCCGCGTGTAAACGTGTTTATTTGGCCGGGTGACTTTTAACGATTAAGACATTATGCCGGGCGTGTCCCCGGCCCCGTATAATATAATATAATTTTTATTATTATTATTACTCTTATACATATACCTACAATATGTGTATTACAGAGGTAACTATATTATAATATTATTATGTATAATAATAAGGGGGCGACGGTGTCGTGAGAGCAATCCGTCTTGGTCGATTACCGCGGTTTAATTTTTAACCGAGGCACGCGCGTTTTATATACCATTATTGTAACGTAGAAGTAAATATTGTAATATAATAAAAATGAAATGTAAATCGCGCCCGGAACTCGAGAGCTCGACACGTGCGTGTGCTTCGTCCAAACCTGCAAAACCCGTGTAACAATAAATAATATCATCGGGGAAAGGTTGCTCGCGAGTATATATTTATTAAAATGGCGATAAGTTACCGATAAATGAATTGCACGAATTTTGACCGAACCGAGTTCCGTGTATAAACGCAAAATTATCATACGATCGTTATAATAATAATATTATTATTATACCAATCCGCATTTAATAATAAAATTTTGATATTGTGTGAAATGTTATGTTGGAAAACGCACATTTTTTTTTTGTAAACGGTAGTATAATAAAATAAACTATATAAAATTATGTCACAATTAACCTTAAAATAACGTAATAAACGAGTTTAAAACATAAGAAAATAATAATAATAATAATATAATATAATTCGGACAACTGTTTTGACAAAACTATCCCAATGCCCATCACTGGATTATGTTTTGTAGGTTATAGGTTCGAATCCTATCCTGTCCGTTCGTTTTCAATTTCGTACGACAAAAACGTAATAGTATTATACTCGCGTATTTAAGCGGAATCGAAAATATTCGCACAGCTAGGAGTATTATATTAAAATGTTATATATATATATATATATATAGATTAAAGTACGGTCGACTGTTCGGAGAGAAGATAATTCGATACTTACAATAAATTATCTATTTACCTACAAAGTTTACGTTATATCCACACAAAATGGACCCGAATACGTATATTATATTATATTATACGAGTATAAAGTCACTGGTCGTTTTTGTCGGCGACTTCTTCGCGGGTAAAAATCCGACTTGGAATATTATATTTTCGTGAAAACAATAATTTACAATGTCCGATATATACCTGTATTCATAATAATACAATACGTATAGCGATATAACGACGAAAAAAAGATTTGTGCCCCCAGTCTTAAGACGGTTTTTATTTTTCGTATGCTCTCGACAGCAGAGTCGTGTGGTTGTGTGTGTTTGTGTGTGCCTGCAGACGTACAATAATAATATAATACGCGTATAAACGGTGCGAGCGTTGTCAACTGTCAACATAAAACCGAACGGGACGATTTAAGATTCGTTCGAGCTTGTTACACTGCCGAGCAATTTAGCTTTTTCGATTACTTTTGCCGCTATACGACCCTCCGAGATGTCGCCCCGATTTCTTATATAATAATAATACGATGTATATATCGTTCCGTTTTATTCTTACACCTCAATCGTCCGATCGTCTCTCGCACCGACTTTGGTTATGAACCGTATTCAACGTAATAATATTACCTTTTGTTCGACGCGATAATAATATAAATCTAATTCCGCGTAAATCGTATATTTATATACGTGTATCAAATAGAAAATAAATTAAAATCACGACGTTTCTAGAGAAAAATAAAATAAACCAATTTGCATAATATAGTCGTAAGACGAGACGTCTATATATTACGTCGCCGATAAAAGATTATAATATTATAATTACCTATGTAATATTTTAAAAAAATTTAAAATTAAATTAATAATCGCATGTTCTAAAAAAAAGTATATTTTATTAGTTAACGATTCCATTCGATCTTCTAAAACCTTATAAATAATTATTACGGTTTTATTAAAAATTCGTTTCGATTTCAAAGAAAAAAAAAAATAATTAAAACGAATCCTCAGGTTTTTATTATTTTAAAATAATTACAGACTAATACGCGCTTCAGACAGTAAAATAATATTGTTTCATTATTAATTATAAATTTAAAACATAATTTCATAATTAATATTTCATAATCAAATCAATTTTTTATAATTACAAAATGTATAGACGTCGAGATAATGTTAATATTTAATAATAATTAAAAATTTTATATTTTATTTTTTAGTTGCCATATTTATTTATTATACAGGTAGGGAAAATCAGATAAATGAATCGTGAAATTTGTATAATATTTTAATTAACGAATTGTATTGAAATATGACGTATAACTATTAAAAATTGAATGGACGTTAATTATTATACATACGATTATCATGTGTATTGTTCTAAAAAACGTGCTAAATTATTATATTATAATTAAACAATATTGATTTTTTTTTATTATCTCCTGCTATTATAATTATAACGTAAAATTAAGATACCTAGGTATTAAAAAATTGTATCTTGTATAACATATATAAATATAATATATTTATAAAGAAAAAACTAATTTTAAACAAAATAACTTTCATAATTTTTTGATTTTCTAAATAAGTATATATATACGAGAAAACAAATCCAATTAATAAATAAAAATTTTGTATACAGTGGCAGTTGTCATTAAAAAAAGTTAAAAATAAAATAAAGTCTCTTGAGATTCACAATTGTTATACCTCAGGCGATATTTTAATATATATATGTGTATATACGCATACATAAAAGAAACTTTTTTTTGCGACAAATCAACATTATATTGAAAAAAAATTATTTTAGATCGTTAGAAATATTTTAAGTTTAATTATTTTTTTTTTTTACTTTATTTTATTTTATTTTATTTTTTTTTATATTATTCAAATCTTGTTCCGTTCAGTAACAAACATTTTATTTATGTCTTTTTCGTTTATTTGTTATCGTCTAGAACAAACTTAAATAATACCGTTTCTACAAAACGCGACGTCTACATTTCTGATTTTGTAAATATTTTATGTTGATACGTTCGAATTTAAAGCGACCATGTCGTATATATTTGAAACTTCCAACCGTAGAAAACATTTTGGCCAGACAGTAAAATATTGCATATATCCTGTTATACATTACTATTATTATTTATTTTATCAGTCAAAGTGGCATTCGGAAAGTTAGCAATCGTGTGAAAAAATACAATCTTCTGCACGAATTGGCTTCAAAAAAAAAAAAAAAAATAATAATAAATAAATTTACTTCAAATATAGGTAATCATTTGAATATTGCAGGCAGAATGTTCATAATCATGAACGTGGAATTTTTTTACAAGAAAATAAATTAACTTTACCACAGTATTATTATTTAAACTATTAAATATAATATTGAATTGTTTTTCGTTAGCGAAATTAATAATATTATAAATATATATTTTTTTTTATTTCAGATAATAATTTTCAAGAATTACGAATAAAAAAAAATTTTGGTGAGGTGAGTTTTTTTATTGTTATAAATAATAATTTAATAACTCGATATAACAATCGAACTGACTTAAATTGAACAAAATTGCATCTCGTTTAGCGATTTATCGCAAAAAATTCATATCGATAATATAATATACGTGTTAGTTTTTTATTTTATTCTTAAGTGACGTTTCGAACACACGTCTCGGAAGTTGTCACATTTCTGATATTTCACTTTCATTATACTGTGTAGTAGACGTAGGGGAAAAAAACGTTTAACGAAAATCATCAGAAACAAGACAACATTGAAGATGCAAATGAGTAGTTGAAACTTGACGATTCAACAAAAGTAAGACGATTGCAAACGTGTCATTTAAAATTTTCATATTATTGGAAGTTTACGAAAATACGTTTTATGTCATCACGTGTATAATTCTAACCATCATATTGTAATAATCGATAATTTAGTGATATTCAGTTATTCTATAAATAATGTGTTAACAAAAATATTTTAAAACTATCAAATTGCGATGTTCAAAATATAATTTATAACGTTTTCACAATAAAATCTTTGAAAAATAAAACGCCTCTGTCGTTTTCGGGTTCCGTTTGATTTACACGCAATAATAATTTGATGTGACGTGCACGTGTGCATTTAATATCGGATTTAAAATGTAATATTGCGTCATTTAATATTTTAATATTTTATAAAATATTATCATGATATCGCAAGACTGCAACATTATCATGCGACAATTAATCGTAAATAATTTGTGTTTTATCGAAATATTCAATCTGTGAAGTTTAATATTATTATATTATTGTAAATATAATAATTTTATTGATTTTCTAATATTATGCTATCATTACCCTCGAATCACAGACTCGGTAACGATATATAATATAATAATAATAAAAATATGATTTTCGGCCATTTTTGATTTTTTTGAGATTTTTATTGTTTTCGCGCAGATGGTACCCGAGATGAAAATGAAACGCGCTGAGCCATTGTATGGATTTTTGCTCCAGCGACTATTTTGGTAGTGTGTATATGGTGGCGGGTATGACGTCGACCCAGATTGCGCTCTGCCGAAGGATATTTTATTACCCTCGTCCTCGAATCTGGCAAAGGGACAAATTCGCGAATCATTCCGTATGTTCCGCGGATACCATTGAACAAAACGATAATTATCATTAAAACAGCTGATTTTCATACTGATATGAATTCGATTTTGCACACGTTTACGAAATTCGAGGGATAAATATACCTAAATATTTTTACAAACGTTTTTGATGCTTACTATTTCCGAAAAGAAACATACACGCAACACCGTGTAAAGAATGTAAAATCCTTTACAATTTTAAACTGTGTAAACGCGGGGAGTTTAAGTTAGAACGTTATGCCAGTATACGTTTGACATTCGAGCACAACGAGCAAGAATGAAAAATAACGATATAATATTATATTATATGACAACATTGAATCTCATAGGTGTAAGTATGTAATATACTCGGATTCGCGTGATCCATCTAGGGCGTTCGTATTACTCGTAGAAATTTTAAATCTGAAACGGATATTTTGCGAATTACAATTTTGGATTTTTATTTTCTCTTTATTCTCGACAACGCGCGTTTCTATACAGCGTTCTGCATCTTAGATAATCGCGTTTGAATAATAAAATTTAATTTATCGACAGTTCAAACGTGAACGTCTCGAACAATGAACTTAAAGCTGATTGTGTATATTATTATTATTCGATGACCATAAAACATTTAAATAAACGACAAATATTGTCATTGCAAAACTAAATAACAGTTTGAGATTTATTTGTGATACAGTCAATGCGCAAAATTAGATGTCGTTCCGATTTAACGAAATCACTCGCTGGATGATTTTGTTCAGTCGTTTCAACGAACAACAGACAAAATGTATTTACTTTTCACGACTAAATAGATGTATCGTTAGAAAAAATAAATGCACATATATTTACAATCAGACGCTACTTTCAAGTTACATTTTCAACGAGACTTCTGACAAGTCCGCAAACATGACGTATACTACAATACAAAGATGTCATGAAATCATTGTTTACAAAATAATCCGTGTCGCTAACAAATAATTATTAATTAATAAATAAAAATACAATATTTTATTAAATATACAAATAGAGGAAATTTAACTAATTTTTTTAAAAATATATTTATATGTTCAATAGAATTATAATACGCGTATTCATTTTTTATATTATTAATCATAATATTGTTTATTAGAAAACGTATATTATATGAAAAATAATATTATTTTCTTTTACAAGCAAATCATTCTACATAATAATTACCTATATAATTAAAATATCTTTATCGCTATTATTAGAAATCAATTTTAAATATTTTACTTTTTGACTGTACAATATTTCAAAATAATAACTAACAATAATATTTTAATGCTTATGACAATTTTATTATTGATTATTAATTATTTAATTAATAAAATACCTTCCAATATTTATAATTTCGCTTGAAATTTAAAATTTTTAATTAAACTGTTATACCTACTATTTATTGTAGGTGATGACTAGATTAACGACGTAATTAAAAATTATATATTTGTATACATTTTAATTACACGTTCACAGTATACAGGCGTATAATAATGTTTACGAAGTGTCGAATTGGAACATAAAAATAATTAAAACCATACCTACTATTATTTTTATAGAATAGAACGAAAAACTAAACGTTTAATAAATTATTTCAATATCATTTTACAGTGAAAATACTTCATCTATTTAGTTAGGGACTGTCACAACTGTCAATCAGAATGTTGTGCACGCCGTACACGTCTGTCTGTCGGAGAGTTGTCAAATAGTGATTGTGTTTTATTATCAATGACGTTTAATGGGTGTGTACCATTCACGTTTGAATATTTATACAATGGACTACTTGTTTGGAATTCATTGCAAATAAATAAGTACATTACCTACTATTAAATTCGAATGGGATCGGTGTTAAGTGTCTGGAACGGAAGTGAAATGGAGCCTATTTGGAAAGATAAGTCCTGGCAGGCGGTTCAGCATGGGAAATTCAAGTGCGGTACCCCAAATATAAATTCTCCGACTAAATTATACTCGAGGGATTTCCACTGTCATCTAATCTCTTTCTTGTTTTGTTTCACTTCTTTTATACTGAAGAATAATACGCAATTCTAGTGGTTGTATACGCGTGACGTATAATATTACTTTACCTTGTATTTTTTATTTATTCTTCTCAGGCATAATATCGGGTTCAAACATATTATGCATGAGAAAACAATAATATTAATAATCTCGATGATAAAACCAAACTAACATTATTTTATATTTTTAATATTTATAATTATTATAAACCTACTGTTTATAATAATGAAATATAAGTTGAATAAATATATTTGATTATTGATAAAATATTAGGGATTTTATTTTTTTTTTTATATTAGTCGACAGATAATAATTGTACGGTATTTATAAAACAAAATAGTCCTTAGAATATTATGTCGAAAAAAAAATTATTATAAAAAGTATCAATATAAAATAATAATAATAATATTTTCAACACAAGATTGGAACAAAATAAATATTATATTCTCTCGGTTATCGTCTAGTCCGATCGCATAATCTGGTGTTTCGCTGGTTTTCTCCGATCTACAGACATTTCGTAAACGATGGCCATTAACGTATTTCGAAAATAGGATGGTATTAGATGGTAAGAACGGGGTGACTGTATGTGTAAGTGCAATTGTGTGTCGAAATAGTAATCGTGTATGGAAGTATAAAGCTATATCCATAGACCCTTGTGAGGGTCGGTAGAGGAATCACGTGAGGTGTGTTGGCGGTGTATGGCAAAACGACACACAGAGAAAGAGCTGGCGGAATCGATAAAGTCATAAAATAAGTTCAACACTGCGGACGGCCGGATGAGAGAGAAAAAGAAAGGAAGTAGTAGTGAATTCCAAGAAAATACGATAGGCTGGATGGAGTTATCCAAGCAGGGGACATTACTATCGGTGGTAGTGAGGGGACGGGGGATAAAATCTGACCGTTACGTCCTTATCGATAGAACGGCGCGAGGGTTGGTAGTCAGAATGAGATGGTGCATGAAACAAATTCGTGCGAAATCCGGCTTTTGTTATACTTACTTCACGTCTCTGTCGATCTCTCTCTCACTCTTTCTCTCTCTCTCTCTCTCTTTCTCTCTCTATTTATTTATCTTTCTATTTGCCTCGCCAATATTTTCTCACTCTGTATATATGAACACCAGTGTGTGAGTTCTATGCGCTACTGTGTTTCGATGAATTATTCCCCCCCAGAGGGTTATCATAATCATAACAAAAACACAAAAGATCTTCTTATTCTGTGTACAGATACAGGATGAATACGATTCTCTCTTCGTATCTGCTTAGTTTCAACAGAGGAAACGTTGATTAAAAAACATAACTCTACAGAATGCGGATGACAGAAAAACGTGAAATAAAAAAAAAAAAAATAATCATGGCCGTTTGTATATATTATGAGCGAAAGACAAAATTACATAGTTTTAATAGTAGCTAGGTATACTTATATAGTAGTAATTTAACTGGTACATTGTAATACCTTTGTCCTTATTGTAACAAGAATGTGAAAAATTATATTACGATTGTTAATAAAAACGAGTTAAAGAAAAATATTATTATGTACGTATACAATATAACAAAATATATGTACTAGGTACGAATCACGTTTTACTGTTCTCTATGGTAGTCATAACGGAACTAAAACAATGTTAAGCAAATCTGTCTAAATAATACAATAGACAATAACAATTTTTTGTAAAACCAATCTTATCACTATTATTTAGCTTTTGGATCATATCCAAAGCGAGAAACCAAATTCGTTGAACCAAACATACCATTTGTGTTAACACAATGTAATTTTTTTCTAAATGTTTCTTTGTAAATCACATTATAACGTAGTTATACGTATAACGTACTCATATCGTTATAAAATCGTTTACAAAAATTCCAACACGGTCAATATTATTTACGAGCGTTAAAAATTTACAAAGATCTTTTAATTGATAATTCTAGAAATATGATTTGTACGTTGTGTGATAAAATATTAATCAAAATCATAGAATAAAAATTCGTAAGGACAATTAATTTTCAAACGAACTTCATTCGAGAATATCATTAACAAACGGCGTTATTCAGATGATGTTTTGAAATGGAATAATATATTATAATATTATAACACTGCAATTTATAACGTCTGCGTATTATTTAAAAAAAAAAGTCCGTATTCAAATCAAATTTCATAAAATATAAAAGTGTAATTTATTTTTTAAAAAAAATTTCTACTCTAGAATTTAAAAGTTACACAGTCATAAAACCATGAAACTAATTATTTGTGTAATATAAAATGCACTGAATCATAATATTATTGTGAGCTATACAAATATTTATATATAAGTAGATGTTATTTGTTTAATTTAAAAAAAATGTACTTTAATTTTATTTACAATGTCATTAAAACTAAAATTTAACAGTCATATTCAATTAATTTACATAATTTTTATAGTTTTTTCTTTTTTTTTTCTTTTTATTAATAAATAAGCTTCGGCTACAATGGCCATTAGCTGAAAATACTTTTTACAATAAATTTACATAAACCAACTGTCTACATTATATTCACTATATTATACACATTTATAATATACATTATATTAGATTAAATATTTTTGTGTTCTTCAAAAACTTGATTATTTTCGTGTTGTTGTCTTGGTTCGGTCTCACGTCCTGTATTTAGTTGATGAGAGACGTCCATTTCTTTTGGTATATTATTGAATTTTTTACAATTAGTGAGAATATGTTTGACAGGTAAGAGACTCATTTTTGTCCATCAGGAATTGTGGGTGAGCCAAGTGTGTCCTAACCGTAGTTTATTTAGGACTATATACGTTCTCTTTTCATTTAAGTCTAGGTTATATAGTTTGTTATATATCGCATTAACATATTAAAATACCTCATTATATTATTAGCTTGAAATAATGTTTTTGAATTTTCGCCAAACTATAATACATTTTGTCTAGTGTAATTTTTATATTATTATTTAAAACAATACAACGATTTTAATGATAGCAATTCATTCGTTATTTATACAAATTCCAAGTTACATGATTTAAATTTAAATGTAACACACAAGATAATTAAACCTATATTTGTTGAATTTAAATTGCGCATGAATATATAAAATTAAAAAAAAAAAAAAAAAACTTTTTAAAGTTTCAATATTAAACAAATCACGTGTCTATGCATAATGTATACAATTTTATTGCATTTATGTAATTTCGGATGAGCGAAAAAAATGTCTTAAAAAAAGGAAATTCGATTTTAAATGTTCATACAGAGTTTTACTTTACATTATTACATACAATTTTTTAGTAATAAACATATAAAATAAGTTTATACGTATTTCTCGTTTCCTCTTATTGAATATAATACGAAAAACGGATAATTTTTAAATCAAATAGAAATGAATAATACTTTTAGATAACATTCAATGTCTATTGCCTATAATATGCCGTAATGTATGTATCTAAATTCCATTCTGAAGGTTCGATTGTTACTCAAATAACATTTTCAATCAGCCTGAATTTGAATTCCAAGTATATATTTTTATATTATGGGATATCAAATAAAAATAAAAATTGTAAAGGCTCTATTTTCATTATTATTATTATTATTATTATTATTATTATTCCCTATGGCTTTTACACATTCTGAACATAATAGAAACCAAATGTCCATATTATATATTCAAAAAGAATTTACCATCACATTTGTTTCGTTGTATAGGAATTTAAATTACGTTATATGGAATATTAAAATATCTCATATCCAATCATTCAAATTATTAAAAGAAAAAATATCATCATGCTACATGACGTATACATGCAAAAAGCAAAATGTATTGCATTTTTTATAATAATTATATTATTTGGTGCAAAACGTATTTATATATATTATTCAGTATTCGTACGGGGATAAATGGCGTTTCAACTAAAACTCAACTGGCGCCGTAACGTGCACATTATTAATAACTTTAGAATGTTGGAGATTTGAAAATAAAAATCTCAGATTGAATTTCACGGAAACAAGACCGCCAGAAAAAGTTTTACAGCTTAACCGGATAAATTGCACGCATTTAGAACATGACAACTTTAAGGATTTTGTTTATATCTTCCTGCACACTATTGCTCAACGAATGAACACTATTAAGTAGAAAAACTTGGAATTATACGCATCTTATACTTTGGGAAAAATATGTGCGATCAAACTTCTGTAATATGTAATAAATCATAGAAACGAAAAACAAAAAATTAAAACCGAACGATTTGAGGAATCATAAAATTATTACATTATTATTATTCTTAGTTGGGGAAAATTCGATTTCGGTCATTATTTTATTTCCAATTTAATAATATATATTATATTTGCTTTAACTAGAGTCATTGATTGCCATGACTATTACCCAATAATAGCCTGCAGAAGTCGATTGTTAAAAATGATTTTGTCATAATTATTTGTTGAGGCAGAAAATCCCTCCCCCCCCCCATGACAGTTATTGATTTAAAAGGGTCCATATTGTATATTATACAGACACGTGTTTAATACTTTTTTAATTTGATATTAAATTACGCATGATGGACTGAAATTTTTTACCATACAATATGAATAAAAAAAGTTTAAGGGTGGACAATTTTAAATAAATAAAAAGTCCAATGTGCTTTATTTTAAACATTTTTTGAATGTATCACACGAAAATAACGAACCATTATGCTCATACCAGAGTAGAGTGCTCTTAAAACCGCTAAAACTTTGACATTTTTAGTACGGAACAACTAGTAGTCGTATCGTATTACTGTTGAAAAATGCCAGATTTCTATTTTCATTAAATTTGATTCCGACTGTCAGAAACAAGTCACGGAACGAATAATGGTTATTTTATTGTTGGTTGAGTATCATTTTTAACGTAATTGGAGAAAAATAATAAATTGTTTTTAATGTGACAATGGAATGCACATCAAATTATTAAACATATAATCGTGATAAAACATTTATATTTTATTATGACCTATACATCGTTAAAAACGATTAGGAAAAGTCGAGAAATTTAATATAAAAACATGTTATTTAAAGTGTAGAATATTTATTCATTATATAAAAAATATTAAAATGTTAAAATATTAGTCAGCTAAAAAATTTTTTTTTTGTAAAATAACGTTTTGACAAAAATCTGCATTGTCGGATTCTGTGTTTTACAAAGTAAAATTATGTATATAGATAATTAAAGAGATAAATAATTATATAAATATACAATATTATTTTCTACCTTAATAATTAGCTATTGATAATATATTTATTTTCCGATATTTCTAAAAATTAAATCCTAATTTCTACCTATTTTTATCTCTTTGATAAGTTAGCAATACCTGTTTTCTTTTTGTTTTAAATTATTCTGACCATTTTCTATTAGCGTTAGGGGAGGGGGGATTTTAAAGTTTTAGTAGATAATAAAAGAAACCTTTTAAAAATATTTTTAGGCATTGTGAATGTTTCAGTAAAGAGACATAAAAAATTGGTTTAGCAGAGTTATTATTTTTTAAAGAAGTCGCAAAAGTAATGTCAAGATTCAAGTTTTTATATTATTATGCGTATAAAAAACTTTGTAAAAATATAATAATTATTATTGTAATATTATGGCTATTACAATATAGTTATTTATTATAATCGTATCTTTATTATATAAATTATGCATTTTTATTAATTATAATTTCTCGTGAATTTATTTCTTTGTCGATTGCACGATTATAATATTAACATCATAATATACATACCTTTGTTACGTATATATTATAAAATATGATTTATGCGTAATGAAGAAAAATAAAAAATAACGTAACCAATTATTTTTCTGAGAACTCTTGATATTATAAAAATAAATAATATATATGTATGTATGTATAGAAATTTTTTGAATTGAGCGAACATAATCTCTATTATTCGAATAATTTTATCTTGAAAATATACCTATGCAATTATAATTTGTAAGCGCCGTAACATATTTGCATAAAAAAAAAAAAATAAATAAAATGGCGAACATAAAGTTGATAATAAAATATTAATTTGATAAAAATAAAAATACCTATTTATTATATATCATCGTTATAATATTTGTGATAAAAATCCGACGGACCATTACTCTGGCGTGTTGAAAAACTAGATTGAAATTTGGAAGTTACAATAATTTATATTAATTTTAAATATTTCGGTTATAGGATTTCGTGTACCTAAATTTAACAAGGAAAGGTTTTTAGGAAGAACGTCGAATCTTTGGACGTTTTCCAAAGTATGAAATGTAATGGATAGTAATATTATGTACGTACTATTTCGCTAACAAGTTCTCGGTTTATAACTCGACTGGCAGCGTTGAGTCTTTTATATTTAATCTTCACACCTTGACTTATTTATAAACATATATAATATATATAGGGGAGAAAAAAGTTTAAACAACAAACGCGTAACTTTGGAGAAAAACGCACTTCCGGCAAGTAACTCGGTTTGAAACGATTAACAATTCAGTCACGAGGTCGTCAGAGTACGTCGGGCTATTTCTTTAAACACAGACGGTTTCTTTTTTGTATGGAATGCACGATACAAAATTATACACCGTGTGCGGTGCGAATTGTATACGGCGGGAAAAAAACAATACCTAATCGCCGTGTAGGTTTTATTAATATATTATTATCTTTGGCGTTCCGCGGCCATTGAAACGTCTTACCACGGTATAACAACCCGTCGGTAGGAGAGAGCAACTGGTAAAAACGTCCGGTAAATGGTTTTATTTTTATGATTTTAATCGACATTCTTTCATATTTTGGTAAGCGATAATTGAAAGAATGTTTTGGTCTTATTACAAAGGTGCGGGTCTTTTTTTTATGCACGTAATTTTTCTTTCTACCCCCAAATAATGCTCCGATTATCATACATAACATAATACGTTTCCGGTCGGAAGATAGATGTAGTTGGTTATCAATTTTCTCAAAATGATAAATCATCGCATTCGAAAACACAATTTCAAGCGAAGTTCTCTCAGGCATGGCAATTAGGTGACTCATTCAATACGATTTTATAGTCGTTTATATTGAACTACTTGAATATTTGTGATAAAATTCTGGAACTCTTACGTTGAAACACTAAAAATGTAAAATGAGTTTTTAATAAAAATATAAAAATTCGTTTAGAATCGTTTTTCGAATGTAAAAATTCATCATTGCATTCAAATTTTAATCAAAATTCAACACTGTCCCCCTTGCACAGCAGTATCAGCTCGTATTTTTTTTTCAAATATTTATTTCCTGAACATTTTTTTCGATGGTAACATTATAATTATTATTATCCAGATTCATTAAAAACACATATACGCATTATATCAAAATTTCCTTGTTTTCGCAATCGTACCTGAAATATTATACACGTATGTTATATATTTATATATAGGTACGGGTCGGATGCCAGGGCGAATTTCCGTCCCTTCGTTTTCCTCGTTTAACTACATAACGGGCTGCTAATTGAATACAGTTTACGGTTCAAGACTCGGCCGACGAACCATTTGCTGACCAACGTCCCGTGGAAAACGTTCATGCGACCTTTTTTTTGCGCTAACTTTATTTTATTTTCTTCTATATGCATGTAATATGCACCACGTGCGTCCTCGTAATAAAAAATTAATAAACTACCGAAAACTAATGCCAGCGCGCGAATAACCCGGTAAATAATTAATATATTCTAACAACCATATACCCCCGTATTTCGAATTCTATCAATAAGTTAATAATACACCATATGTGTAATTGAATTTTATTTTTACCGAATTTTTTTTTTATCTAAAAAACTAAAGCGCGCGTAATAAATTTAAACAAGTCATGCCGTAGTCATTTTTCATTCCTTAATATTTAAAATATAAAATATTATTATTACAAGTATCGGTTTTGTATAATATTTCCACTTTGAATTTCGTGAATTGGATACGATTTGTCGTGTATCATTAGTTTCAGAAATTAAATGTCACCCTCGTATCCTATGTATGGCTATGGCTAAAACAATTTTTTTGAAATAATATTGTAATATCGTTTAGATAAGCGTTATCGATAATAAAACGTAACAATTTTCGGATTATATTCGTAAAATTAAATAAATTTTCGATATTAGAGAACAGACTTTTTACATTTTTTCTTAATTCGACCGTCATAATACGATAATTAATACTATACACAGTTAACTTTTAACTGCTTAGTATTTCAGAGTTTATAAATAAATGAGTATCTCGTGTATTTATACTGATAAACGTAAGTATAAAACGTCGTTATAGTTACCGTTTAAGTTTTAAGAACATAAAAATAATATTAACTTGAAAATACAATTAAGAAAAAAGTTAAAATTTGAAATTTTATTAATTTTAATATACCTCCTACATTGTATTTTTATCGTTACCTACATAATAAAATATTATTAATATTTATTTTGTTAACAGACAGAAAATCATCTAAATATAAAATTTTATTTTATTTTCAATATTAAGAAGTACCTACATGATATAAATTATTGGAAGTTATTTATAAAAAATTCTATCTCTAATTTATCTTAAAATTTTATTTTACAGTAATTTGTTTAAATATAATTATGCATTTTATTCCATCCTTTTTTTTCTAATAAAATGTTATTCCAGTTCTAAAAATTGTTTTATTTTTTATGATATTATAAATTAAATATGATATGCACGTTATATATTTATTTTTTTTAATTAAAAATAAAAATATTAATGCGTAAATCGTTAATTTCATTAAAATTGTTAATTCTACATTTTAACGATCGTTGTCGACAGAATATTTATAATCTTTAATAATAATAATAATACATAGGTATTTGGTTTATAACTACTATACATATATATATATATATATATAGGTATTACGTATGTATGGTGGTTACATGGAATTTATCGTTTTTCGTTTTGTAAAGCTATAAACGATTTAATAACTTCGCACATATTTTCAAAGTAATAAATCAACAGGAATATAAATTCATTTCAGTAGCAAAATACTCTGTTCTAATCTCTTGGGGCTTATATCCTTACCAAGTGGGCTGTAATAAATACCAGATTTTTATATTAAAAAAAAAAAAATCACAATATATTATAACCTCTTGTCGCCGTGGGTACAATTACCAAAGCCTTTAAAAAATAACAAATAACGTGCCACTAGTCGAGTGAAAAACGTTGTAAATGTCATAAGGGCGTAAAAATCAATTTTTAAACATTATCCGAAACTAATTTCATTGACGTGCCGTATTACATATATAAGAATTTAACATTTTATTTTTTTTTATTTTTACATATTATAATACTGTAATATAAAATATGCACGATCATTGACACGTATGATTTTCAATTTAAGAATGAAATATATTACAATAGATTTTATATTAAAACATATTTAAAATATATTTAAATATTGTAATTTACCCTTTTGAATTTGCACGATGAAAATTCCATTTCTAAATACTTTCAAAATGTAATAACAAATTACTGAAAAAAAATCGTAAAAATATTCCTAAAAATTCCTTATATTATGGACATAATATTATTAAATTCATTAATAAAACATTTCATTTGTTTGTTGGTAACGATACACAAAATATGATGTTGTTATTTTAACTTTATTATTTTGTTGTCGACGTTTTTGATCAAAGAGATATTTCTTGATAATATGACATTTATATTAATGCAACTACAATTAAATTAACTTCAGTTTGACAACGAATTTAAAATATAATTATTATCGTATAACCGAATGAAGTTCATTATAATAATATATTAAAATTAATATAAATAATATTTCAGTAAAAAAATTAAAAATCATAATAAATAATATTAATCTATAAAAAATAATTATATGTTAAATTTCCACGCGTTATGTTTATTTATTATTATTATTATTTATGTGTGCTGATAGAAAATATACTTTAAAAAATAAACTTCGCTTAAAAAACTATCTCGTTTTCCACGTCGCATCTCTGAAGACACATCAAATTCAATTTATATAGCGGCGGCGGTTAAAATATATACGAGTGGGTGGATTAAAGAAAAAAGCAAATATTTCATTCGATTCGTCGAAAATTCCTTTGTCTGTACCATCATATTCGTTGTCGAACAGATGATTACGATTTCATTCATCCGTCCATATTTATATAACATAAACGAATCGTGAAAAAAAAAACCATTTGATCAAATTTAAAATCGCCAATACGTCTTTCCATATAATAAAATATAGTACATTAATTCACACAAAAAATGATTCTAAATAGATGACGATAAAAATGAAAGATTAAAACGTATCGATATATTGTTTGGAATCTGAATTTCGAATGCATAAAACGTATAATACATTATTATTATAATTATTATGATATTTTAATATAAATATTATTTTTCTATCAAACTAAAAAAAAAAAAAAAAAAAAAAATGGACACACATTTTTCTTTCAAACGTACTTAAATATAGAACAAATAATTTAAAAATAACTTTAACAATAACACATTTTGAGAAGCTTTGATAAACATAACATATTTTTTAATTTGACTCGATCGAAATGTAATTTAATCGTTTGTATATATTTAAATTATTTAGATAAAATTACTCACTTATTATTTTATCATTGACAAACTTTTATACTATTGTATAATATAATTAGATGTACAGAAATATATTCTTAAAAACCATTTTTCATTAGAAAATGTTTTTAAAAGTAGTAACACATAAACTTTAAAATGCGTAAAACAATTAATATTTTAATTACATATCGTATTTTATTTTTATATTTATAATTAAATGACTCAAAATGATCGAAAATAACTAGCTCACTTTAAATTTATTATTTTTTTTTTTTTTTTTTAATAATTATATCTATATTTTTTTTTTTTTTTTTTTTTTTTT
>JAIUCT010000007.1:21433887-21458793 GCA_021307375.1 Tetraneura akinire | reverse complement strand
AATTTATCGTTTTTACGTATATAATGTTTGATAAAATTGGTAATTTTTGGTATTAGGGTCTGAAAATTTTACTGAAGTATACTTACATATTACTTAACATCATACTAAAATATTAGAAAAATCCCTAATCTCAATTTTTTTTTATAGCTGTTTTAAATTGATATTTTTAGTTCAAACGAAAATTATAATCTGACTGAACTTCGCTCAGAATCGTTTTTTCGAATGCAATGGTTTATCATTGCATTCAAATTCTAAGTAAAATTAAACGCTATGATCCGCACACCTGTATCCTGTGCGGCAGGAGTATCAGCTCATTTTTAAACATAAACATATCAATTTCAAATTATTGATTTTAGAATAAAAAAATTATTTAACGATTATGCTATAAAATTCCAGCAAAATCAAAACTCATAACATTATTTTCAATTAAATGTATAAACTAATATGTACATTAATATTTTAATGGGTAGATTTAGGTTAAGTTTACTTATTCATGAATAAATAATGTTTGTAATTATTATGATTATAAAATTAATAGATAATACATAAATAATTATGGTAAAAAGTACACAAATACAACTTTTTTAATTCAAATGTTAAATGATAATAATTTACATTTTTGTTAAATATTATTCGTAATACATTAAGGATTAATATATATATATATAGTTTAGCTCTAAATACAATTTATTATGTAAAATTAAAACAGATAAAATGATAAATAATTAAACTGACATTATTTTCTCATTAATTTTTAAGTATATTGTGTAAGTATTTAAAAATTCTATGTTTTTGTAAACAAGGTTTGTCAACTTAATTGCTATATTTATTTAACTAAAAGCGTTGTTGAACACTGCCAAGATATATTGTCACATGCTAGTAAATTCTACGTGTGACGTATCATTATAAAAATAGACACGCGTAATATTATTATAATGCGTATTAAAAATATAATTTTAAAACGTAAAAATTTGATAATAAAAAAATATGTTTTATGTGTAAAAATTGTTTGAGTCCAATAAAACGTGTATAATAATATAATATATTTGATTCGATGCAAATCAATATTTTCCAGGATATTACTTTTTTTTTTCCCAAGGACTTAATCGCCAATGAAGGATACCATGGTAATGTTCAATTCAAGCGCATCATCTATAATCCTTGTCGTAAAAACAGAATGAATTATTAAAAAAAAAAAAATAAAATAAAAAACGATTCTTTTTTAATGTCTAAAAATAAAAACCTATCCAAATCTCTCCCCCATTCGACACAAAAAGGAGGTAATCTTAAACTACTCGAATGGCGAGCATCACGGAGGGAAAACGATAATAAAAAATATTTTTAGTTATCAACTATATAATAATATCCAGATGATTTATGATATCATATTATTATTACGAACATTTTTATTTTACTTTTTTTTTTCTTTCGTTTCGATCGTAATATATATTATACTATACGTATACATTCAACTTGTTCAACCGGAATGACAGCGTAGTTTTTTTGCAGTCCAAAGTTTTGTTAGAATATTTCCTTCCGTCGTTTACGCCATATTAGTCCGGAGGTTACGTACGGGTATATACCCTACGACTAAAGGAAACGACTCGTTTTATCACTCTTGTCGGTCGTCGGTCACTAATTGCCTTCTAATTACAAAAGATATAATAATAATATGCATATCTCCTGTTAAGTTAAATTGTGTCATCGTATCAAAGCTCTTTAATGATACTGCTCGCGGTTTAATGATAATAACGAAGATATTCGTCGAGTTAATTAAAGCGATTGTCGTTATAGCGACAATATTTAGCGAGCAGGTATGCCGTCACGCGTTAGGTACGTGAAATTCGTTTAATGAATATTTTATAGAAAATTTAAATTTAATAATATTAATATCGTCGCGCGTATATCGTAAATACAAGTATGAAGGGCAAATATAATAATAATAAAAATAAAAAATAAAACCAAAATATATTCGTATACGTTCTTTGAGGGTTTTGAGGAACGGTGTTCACAATGGCCTCCTCTTGACTTTTTTTTAAAAAAAGAATATAATAATAATAACAGTTTAATCGTGTGACTAATTTATACGAGTACAAGTCGTAAGTTCACGACAGTTCACACTCGATCGCCACACCTCCCCACTTGACGTTTCGACGAAATCGCCAACGACGATTTTGACAAGAGTTTATTTTAATAATTGACGCGAGGCTCGCGAACAATTATTATTACTCGTATTTAATAATTATATTTAAGACTGAGCGTTATACATCGAGTTCCAAACTCTAAAGTAAACATAAAACGAGCATTACTTCGCGTTTAATTAATTGTAAACATTTGGATGAATTCACGTATATAATATTGTTATTATTATTCGACGATTCTCAGACGCTCTGACGACTATGTGCGAACGACGTCGTGAATGAAAAATAAAATGACTGTTATCACAAAACAAGACAAAAAAGAAAAAAGAAAACTCGAAACTTTTACGAAAAAAAAAAAATACACTATTTTCGGAGTAACGTAATAATAATAATAAAAATAATATTCGACGTAACTTTTTTCTCTCTCTCTCTCTTCCTCATTCTCACTCTTTTGGCTGCGTCTATATACATAACGATATTATAAATAATGCGCTCGTAATGTACAATTATTTAAATTGAATCAATTGTATTGTGTTGCGCACGACGACGAGTCAAAAGTGTATAAATTAAAACACGAAGGGCGATATCGTTGAAAGTTTATTGTCTCGAGTACATAATAAAACGTTAATGAATTACTGGAAAGTTTTAAATTGGTTTTGCTAGAATACGCCGCCGCCGTATATATCGGACGGAAAATAACGCAGCGTCAGATTGCGGATTGTAATAAATTATTATCACGTTTAACCCGTTGACACATCGAAAAGTCGAAAATTCTGACATTATAATAGCGTCCCCGTCGAGTGCCGGGTAGAATAATGATAAAAAAAAAAATCCTCTCTATATCCGATTATGGCCGATCGGAATCGAGGTGAAGATAATATTATTATTATACCTCGGATCGTCCGGACGTTACCCTCGTCCAATGATTTTGGTACAATAGGACGTTATTGTTCTTACTCTCGGTTCGCGATTAAAACGTTGGTAAAAATAATATTTTAACATGATATTTAAATTTTTTTTAAAAATAATGTTAAGGTAAAAAAAACGCTCGTTTCTATAAATTTCCAATATTATTATTGTCAAACACGTGACTAAATTATATCAAATTTAGGATTCGCCTAATGTGTGATCTGTATATAACTAGGTGTCATATAATATTTTACTTGGCGTAACAGTCTCGGTTAAAGCATGACCTACTGCAAAAAAAAAAATTCGATCGCCCAAAACGTTTTAGAATTCCTTCTTCTCGAGCCGAGCCGCAAGGAATTATTGTTATATTATTTTAGATGCGACAAAACATAAAAACGATCCAATTATATTCTAAATATACCGCGCACGTTTGGCGAAGAAAAAAAAATGTAATGATAATTATTATAAAATTCGCGTTTTTCGTCTAATATTTTATGTTCGTCTATAACCGTGTTAACGTGCGTTTTTAGAATATTACGAGTTTAAATTAATATTAATTTGAACCTCATCATGATATTATTATACTCGAATAGGTATAAAAATAAACGACGTTAAAAAATAAATAAATAATAATAATATGACGAGGGGGAAAAATATGATATTATATTCTACTCGGTCAAAAATTGAAAAATGTCCGTTCGCCGAAAAGACGGTTTAATAATAATAATACGATATATATATATATATATATATATATAATATACCAAGTATTATAACAGATACGCGTGTCAGACCACCCGCGAACCGCATCGTATTATTATAATAATTTTGTCGTCGTCGCCGACAACGACGTGCCGTTAATTAAATTTTCGTTTTAATAATAGAATTTCACCATCTCCGTATACGTTTTTTTTTTATTTTCCCCACTCGCTCTAGCGTTGTAATCATAATAATTATAATAACGCGAGAGAATATAATGATAATAATATTCAAAAAAACACATATATTTATTATTTTTTTATCATTAAAATAAATATTATATACGTGTTTCTGGTCGGTTTTTTAGGTTTACTTCGGACAAGTGGAGGAACACGTTAGCAGACCACCCTCGTCGTCGGGGATCGCGTTCGGGTCGCGTGAACCGTACGCTGAATCCGGTATAAAAGCGGTTGCTCGGTGAGACGGATGACTCGGCTCATTGCGGTCGACACGTCGCCGCAACCGACTTCCGCAACACGCTGCACGGCGGCGTAGCGGTTCCGCGCGGGGTGTCTCGCGACGACGACGATGACAGACGCATCAGCGGCCGCCGTCAAACTGCGGAGGGTAATAGACGAAAATAGCGTTTCCGCAGCCAAACACATTAGAGGTAAGGAAAATAAATAATAATATAACGTTGCGTTGGTATTTATACACATATAATATAGTGGGTGTGCACGGAGAAAAAACATTAAGTATTATTATACTTTTACGAATATTATTCTCATATCGTATGTACAGGGTAACGCGAAATTCAAAAACGTGAACATTCGATCTCACCCTGTGCGCACATATTATACGTACAACCCCACGACGATACAATTTTATACTCGTATGCGAATATAATGTCATTTTTCACCGGGTCGACTGGGTTTTCTTCTTATATTATTACATATTATAAATATTATTATTATTATTATTTTTCCTTCGTGACGCGTCCCTTATTTGAGGGGGAAGGAAGAGATATGTAGTGAAAAGAAAGATGAAAAAAAAAAATGATATATCCTTTTTTTTCGTTTTAATATAATAATACGTGCTCGTATATATTATTTCCGAGAGTAATATATCTATATATTATATAATATATAATACGTGTACGTGTATGTATGTGTAAGTCGTTTTTTTCGCGAGAAAAACTCGTGTCAAATGACTTGGATTTGACGATTTCCTCGCCTCGCCTCCTATCTTTTAATACTAGCGTCGGTAGTCTCATAACCGCGTTCGTGGTGATATAATATGATGTATTATGTGGTATGTTACGGCGTGGTAACGTCCGAAAACGATTCTATCCATCAAACAAAGAAAAAATCCCCGAACAATATTATTGTGAACGTACGTAAAAATAATACGAAAACATCATTTTTTATGTGAAAAAGAGCGACCCCCTCGTTAAATAGAAACTTTAGATATCGTTTTTACTTCATTTTTATTCACGTTACACGTAGGTATATCGACAAAATAAAAACTTCAAGGTTAGGTTAGACACGTTATTTTAAAAACGAGTAACGGCGCACGATAATACTCGGTTTTAACATAGTTCTTTTTTTCTTCATCCGGTATAATTTTATACAATACGATTACCGTTTTATTATCATAACGAGTCGTATAATAATTAATATTGTGATAACAAATAATAATCCGCGGCGTTTATCATATTATTATTATAATAATAGTACAACGTTATAACTTTTGCTGCAACAATAATTCGAGTCCCCGTTTGTTTCGACACCGTTTTTGTATTTGTTTTACTATAATAATTATTATAAAATATATTACGACTACAAGACTACTCGCGTATAATTAAATCGTATTATTTTATTGTTACTCTTATAAAATATATTATAATTATTTTACAACAAGTTCTTCGAGACGCCGCCGCCATTAAATTCATTATTATTTAGAGTCGGACGAGTAACGATGATAATAATAATGATAATAATATGTCTGCACTCTGACGATAAGTGCAAAATATCGTTTTCGTAATTTCCTTATCTCGTTCATCCGTTCAAATCGATTTAAGTAATTAAACCGAATCGTTTTCTATATGAAATATATTAAATATAATAATAATAATAATAATAATATCCGTGTGTATGCGTGTTTCATCTTCGGTGGCGGTGGGATTGGCGGTCCGATTGTTATAATAATTATTATTAATAACACGGCAGAGTTGGCATTTTTTTCTTCTTTTTTTTATTACGCATAAATTCAAATTTATTTGTTTTACTAAAGCGTATGTACAATACAAAGTAAGCACAGGAATATAATTGCTTGTTTGCGTGTTTATCTCTTTAATAACAACAACAAAACCATCATAAAACAAAACAAACAGATGTTGACTTTTACAAATTGCCCGTTCGAAACCGTATACAATTATAATAATAATATTTCGAATACAAACGTTTGGATGTTTTGCCTAGCAAATCCGCAGCCCGTTAATAATAATATAATGCATCTATTATTTTGTGCATTTAAAAAAATATATAGCCCGCGCCATAATAATGATAACGTATTTATCTTGAAACGTCAAAATAACTCACATAATGCATTATTATTATTATTATTATTATTATTATTATTATTTTTATTATTATTATTATTATTATTATTTTTATTATTATTATTATTACTTTTATTTTTATTTTTATTTATAACGAAACGTAATAATTTTATTATAAAATATAATCGTGGAAAATCGAAAAGCAAACGTGAAAATTCATATACTGATCCTCGTCAATCATTCTCGGTGGGATAATTATTTATTTTTGAAATATGCGCTCGAATAATCGTCGTTATTCGTTAACGTTCTCGTTCTCGTCCAATATGTAAATTCGTCAATATATAATATATATTATACTCGTACACGTATCATTAATATAATCCATCGTCGAATTTATAACTCGGATCGGATGTTTAACGGGGTACTTTATATACACACCTATAAAGTATAAAATTAATATTATCGCCCGATGACCAACAGCACAACAAGACGCACAAAAATATTGTTAATTTGTAAATTATTGATCGAAAAACGAAACTATCGCAACGAAAATGTAAAATCCACCTGAATCTGTTAATTATTATGTTGTTATCAATATTATAATACGTTTCTTTGATAAATAATAATATTATAATTCATATTAATTTCAAATAATATACACGAGTAGTTCCGAAACGATACGATCGATCGAACAATTTGGTAACGAAATTCGTCGTTTTATTAAAAAAAAAAATTATATAATTCATCGCGTTCCAAATATCTTTTTACTGTAGATAAATCAATAATATAATTTATTAGTATTATTTAATTTAAAATTTGACAAGTTACGGCTCACGCGCGGATTTATATGTTTACGAAAACATATTTAGATATTATACGAAATCCGGCGGACGTGATTTGAAAACTTATATTTTAGCGTTATTATAAAAATGCAAATTCCACGCGACTTTACCTAGACGCATATCATATTATAAATAACAATATTGAATGTCGAATAATATCGTAATATCGTAATATAATAATAATAATAATAATAATAATAATAATAATAATAATAATAATATCATTAAATCGCGAACATGCGACGATAAGGCAATTTTCGAATTTCCTCGACCAATTATACAGCCGTCACGACGGTCGTAATCAATTTCGATCATTTAATAATAATAATAATTATAATATAATATACCGCCCCATCCAGCGAATTATTGTATCAATATTTTACACGCGCGCGCACGTTCTGCAGGATTTCCGCGTTACCAGTCATTTTGACATATTTTATCGGATAACAGACGTAATGCAATAATAATAATCGAATATTATAATATACAACATAATAATATTCTTTGATGTGTCTATGTAACCATTTACCCGGTACTGGTTATCGCGTTATTTCACTTAGAAACTATATTATAATATATAATATCCAGTTAACGCGTCGCGAGGACTAAAATTCCGAATAATTTAACTATGTTATATGCGCGCCCACTCTGCAGTGCGCTTCATTAATAATAATTACATTTAAAGGTGTATACAATTTATACGCGTACTTAGCGAATCGTCGACGTTATTATTATTATAAATTATTATTCTCTCGTCTTAGATTCAGCATAACGCAATAATAATAATTTTAATAATAATAATAATAATGATACAACTTTGTTTTAATTATTGTAAGCCCGTTCATACGGATGATATCTATAATAATAGATCTGAATAAACATATATTATTATTTTTGATTATTTCGATTATTATCGTTGTATATAATTATTATCCGACACGAAATAATATTATGCCGAGTCTTAATAATTTACGAATGACAATGGCAACGTACAATAGTTATTATTATTATTTATTATCATTAATAAAATAATATTATCTATGACGACAACGCGACGTTGAATCCTTTTAATCATATTATTATATTATAAAGGAAAAAAATGCATTTTTATTCAGAGACGTGCGTCTACTTACGACGAAATTACGTTTTTCTATTTTTTTTTTGCCCTATCCGTTCTTTGCGTTTCTATCTTCCCGAAATCCCAAAGGCGATGACAAAACCCGTATGCGCCTGTATATCAATACGTGTGTGTCTGCGTCTATAAGTATACGGTTTTTCTTTTCGTCCTAAGAAATAAATTTTCCGACTAGGATATTCTGTCCGCGCTATCAGCGCGACTTCGATTTACACTCGATTATATAACAATAATAATAATAATAATAATACGGTGCGGGCGACGTTTAAACGGTAAAAGATTTAACCTAACCTATAATATTGTAATAATATCATGGTAGCGAAAAATAAAAATAAATAAATATACCATATTATTATAATAATATATTGGGCGTGTGTGCGATAGTGAAAATAATAAAATATACGAAAAAACGTCCGCTTTAAACGTGAGTGATTTATGGTCCCACATATTATTATAATATAATATATTGTATTATCGGCGTCGCGCGGATAGTTTTCCCGCACGCAGTCCCTTTTACCCCGTTTCGGCCGACCCTGTAATTTATTCGGACGGTCAAGAAGTTTTATTTATGCGAAAAATCCGGTCGGAACTCTTCCAAAGACGACGCGAAAGGTTTTTAAACTATAATATATATACCATCCGTGTATATATTCATTATTATTCGTATATAACGTCCCCCGCGCCGCACTCCGGAATCGAAGAGATTATAATATAATAATATTATTCTACGGGTTCGCCATTATTTTCATTTTCATTTCGCCCCCGTCTTCCGAACAAGTCGAATCCATTAATTTATGAAGAAAAACGGTCTTTTAAACCTCCCCTGTCGTCGACGCCGCCGTATACACTGTCGCAAACTGCAAATGCGGATATACCCGCTCTTTGTCATTCGCCGCCGTTTTGTTTCGGAATCGCACAGTCGATACTTTTCGAATCGCAACGTCCATTCGGAATTAAGAGACGAAAACAATAATGATATATAATATATATACGTATACTGCCAGTAAAGGCGGTCGTATAATTTATCGACTTTCGGTTGATACATTTTTATTGTTTTTTTTTTTTTTTTTACCCCGTTATTGTCCTATATACGCGACCTTTAACACTTTTCCCCATTTTTTTCTTCTCCTCTCTCTCACTCTTTCTCTCTCTGTCTTTCACTCTATTTCCTGTTCCCGGTCCAACGCATTTCTCGCTATACGGGAAGTATAGCGGAAATATTGAATACAATTTTTTTTATTTTTTTTTTCAAACCCTATAAATTTGACGTCTCCCGCATAAAGTTCATGGCATTTGAACGCTTGTTTTCCTGTTTATTCCAAGTTCGACGTAGAAGAATCGGATTACACAATAGATTTTCGGTTATAATTATATCGACGGTTATTTTCCGTCCCCTTTCACTCTCATACTAGATACTATATTATAAAATAATAACAGTGTGACCTATAGTAAAAATATCATCACGACATTTCAAACAATGCGGACGATTATAATATTAAATATAAAATAATATAAAATAATATGTAAAATAAGCTCGTTTAATATAATCCGTTCGATCAATAATAACAATAATATTATGAAATTTCTTCGTTCTATGATGATAAGTGATAAGTTATCACTGATAACACGTATCATATTATAAGTGATTATATTGCGTTGTTCCCATTCCATTCGTCCCTTAATGTCTTAATTTATTATAATAATTAGTTAATTTATTTACGTTTACGTAACGTTCGCGTGTTATTTCGATATAATATTATAATATACACTTTCCAACGGTATTACACGAAAAAAAAAAATAAAAAACACAAATATGGTAAAAAAAAATATTTATTTTGTTTCGTGAACTACATAAGTTTAGCACTATAATAATATATAAGAAGATTTACGAGCATGGCAATGCACGGTAAATTTTAATTTTGAAATATTTCAACATTTTCATCGAGTGTCGGTTGGTAAAATTAATTATTTTTATTTTCGCTAAAATGAAATTTCTCGAAGTTTTATGAAATATCTCGTAAAAATTTAAAACATTATATTTAACACACGATTTAGTGTAGATCTTAAAATTAATTTCGTCTAAGACAATAATATTTTATGTGTACACTGCCCGTTGTCTAGAATAGTATACTTATCTCAGTTGTGAGTCTTATTAAATTCTAAATCGTATCTTAACTTTTATTGTTCGTCATATAATAAAAGAGTACATGCATTAAAAAGTAATTAAATGGGTAGGTACATTGTTTAATAAAAAAAAAAAAAAAACACAAAACAAAACAAAATGGTCTAATTAAAAAAGTTTTCACGTCAATGTACTTATTAATCGTTTATTAAAAAGTACAACCCTATTATTTATAATTATTCATTATATTTTGCCATCACAAGGTCATCCGATGACTAAAATAATCATTATATAACTATTTTAAAGTATTTAATTTATAGACATTTAATATAT
This sequence comes from Tetraneura akinire, assembly GCA_021307375.1. Lineage (NCBI taxonomy): Eukaryota > Metazoa > Arthropoda > Insecta > Hemiptera > Aphididae > Tetraneura > Tetraneura akinire. Next base: position 21,448,052 of record JAIUCT010000007.1, on the reverse strand, counting down.
TATTTATATTACGTATTAGCCATATTTTTTTTTTTAAAAAAAATTAAATATCGTCTTATTTGATTGAAATTGTGAAAATTTATAAAAATTAACTTTTTGCTATTATTAATGAATAATAACATAATTAAAATAAAAAATATTTTCAACAAAAAAAAATTATATAAGAAATACTCTATTGTAATTTTATTTTATACTTTTTTACTTGGTAATATATTATTTATCAAATTTTATTTATTGTCAACTATTACGTTAGACGTGTATTGTAACCACGTTATAAAATATATAAATATAATTTTAATCGTAAGAAATGTTAAATAATATTTTACGACCCTTCTAATATATTCATATTATATTTTATTGTTAGTTGATTCTACATAAAATAAAAATTAAGTCTTATAATTATGTATAAAAAATTCGTTTAAATATTTTATTATGATATTTATAACCTAGTTTACATTTTATTTTAGTAACTGTAATGTCCACTTGACTTTATACTGGTGTAATAACTTTGATTTATGACCAACATTTAAATAAATAGTAAATTACTCAATTTGCGGTTAATACCACAAAAATCTAATTAAACATCAAAAAATTTGTTAAATTACATAATGTAATGTATAATATAATATACACAATATAAGTATTAATCAATACGTGTAATTAAAACGTGTATTCTACTTTTACAGGATACCAAAAATAATATTTATTTTATTACTTTTTTAATATTTAAAGTTTTTTCGTAAAATAATAATAATAATACCTCGTGAAGTTTATTATACGCCAATAATATTATAATTTAAACAAGAAATTATTATTATTACTTTTTTATTATATATATATTCTATCGATCGTTTAATTAATAAATATAATATATGATATTATTAAAAAAAAGGTAGGTACGGGATTTTTTTGAACGGTGAAAAAAAATTACGTTATTAAAAATATAAAAAATTTTACGATTATTAAAAATAATAACGTAATAACGGATTGGATAAGATAAATTACATATTATATTATACTCTCCCGAGTAACAAAATTATTATACCACGGTTTTGGTTTATTACGTTATTTTATACACGAGAATCATGTATAACGTCATTAAACGTGGACGGTGAACGTACGTGTGTTAACCGTGGTCATTGTCGACGTATATAATATATATATATATATTATTATCGCGTATAGAGAGTATAGAACACGGTTGCGGTCGAAACCGCACAGTACTCCCTTCAAGGACGGACGGACGGTCGGCCACGGTCCGCTGAGACGCCGTAAGGGCCGCACCCGACGTCTATGAATTATTTATCACGTTTTCAACCCCGCAGCGGCAAGGACGGGCCCCCGGTTAGTTTACGAGTCTGTCGTATTCTTCCCGTGGCCCGCCCGGGCGAAAGTAACCGCCGACGGCAGAGACTTTATATATGTGTGTGTGTGTGTGTGTAGTATATGCGGCGGCGATGACGGTCGTCACGGCGAATGCGAAAAGCTCCAACGGGGAATATAGTAATTATTATACAAAACCGCTTCCCCCTCCCGCCAGTTGCATTACCACGCCAAGACTACACTGTAATTATTATAATTTTATGTATCCGCGCCCGTATTGTATAAGGAGACGAACCACAACCGTGTCGTAATAATAATAATAATAATAATAATAATAATAATAATAATAATCATAATAATAATAATAATAATAATAATCATAATAATAATAATAATAATAATAATTATTATTATTATTAATTATATGTATTATATTATATTATTAATTATATATGACCATAATCATAATAATTATAATTCTTATTATTATTATTATTATTTTTTTTTTTTTTATTAAAAAGAAGAAAACAATTTCGAAAAATATGAAGAATGTGATTTGATATTTTGCGGCGGCCTCGAGTAGTTTCACGAAAATAAAAAACTGTTTTTACACGGTTTCAATCGTGAAATATAGTTCACCTAAACTTATACTACTAAGGGATTTTTAAAAAAAAAAAAAAAAAAAAACACGAGTATCAACGTAAAAACAATATTTGAACGCCTTGCGGTGGAAAAACGGATAAAAATGTGTTGTACGACACATTATATTCCGTTAAGTATCGATATTGCCTATACAATGCGCCGTGTCGTCAAATTATAATTTTTTTTTATTCGTTATAACGTGCTATAAAAGATATTTTACGAAAAATTAAATTTAAAATCAAGACGGTTTAAAAGTGTTTTTTTTTTTTTTATAATCGAGTATTTTATTCTTTTTAAAAATGACGATAAAATGAATAACACCAATATGAAAACATTCCTCTACGACGTAATGAAATAATATATATAATATATATTTAAATTCATCGGTGCGATTTCAATTTCGTCAATTTGGTTCATCGTTTTTCGGCTGTAATTAAATTTACCGAACCTCACGAAATCACACACACACACTCGTTTATAATACGAGACGGTCTCGTTTTCAATTTGGTACTCGTCATAAATTCCGAATACACTCGCGACCACCGAAAATAGTTTCCGTAGAAAATTACTTCGTACACGAAACGATCGAATAATTGATAAAAGATCTGTAATTGACAGTCGACTAACATACAAAAAAAAAAAAGAAAAATAAAAAAAATCGTTCGGATTGATTAAATTTCGTGTGTGTGTGTGTATTGAACAGATATGAGAAACGTCTTCCTTTTACTAAGAAAAAACAAACAAACAAAAAAAAAAAAAAAAAACAAAAATAAATAAAAACGTCATTTCTATTCGTTCGTGTACCAATTATATAATATATTTTTTCCTCCAGAGATAACATGATGATAATTATTTTGGATCGTATTCTTATTTTTTCCATGATGGAGACGTAAAAAAAAAAAGAGCGCATAAATATATAATTTAAATTCTCTTTTCTATGGACGATAAATAATAATTATGTATTTTAATGTCGGAAGAATAATACACGTACGTATTATATTCGTCGGTTCGACCTCCGGTGTTACACATACGGACACACACACTAGGGGATTGTTTTTCATTGAATTTATATGCTCGCGTTGGTGCGTGACCTGTCAGTCGAGTGGTCTACCGCGTTTAATTCGGCTTAATTGACATTCCGTTGAATTCCCGAGGCGTGTTTGGCCGCGCGTTTTACAACGACGACGATGACGACGACGACCGTATAATAATAATAATAATAATAAATTATGCGATTTACATCGTTTTTGTCGTCGACGGCAATAATTTCATATATCGTATAGGTAAATTATAATAACGATTGGGAATGATATGTAACTCGATTATTAACGAATCCGAACGCGATCGTCATTCGTTAATCGAATTTAAGTAGTCGAGAGAAGTATTTTTTTTAACTAAAAAAAAATACGTTCGAAAAAACGTAGTAACGAATTCGGTCGAATACAGCGTGGCAAAAAAAATTAAATTATTATTAGGTACTTTTTTTAATACATCAATTTTTAGACGTTTTATCCCACAATATTGATATTATTATCAAACGCAAATTTTTATTATATTATTACTCGCGTAGTTTGTAATTTGTATAATTAAATCGATTTAATCCGTCGAGTCGTCGTAATATTACAAATAAAATCAACCAGCCGTCATTCCCCGAACTAAAATTTAGTCTAAATCGCTGTAGTATTATAATAAATAAACGTCGTTTCAGCTGTGGTTCTATACCGAAAACAAATAATCAAGTTCAAATAAATTTCAGATTGACGAAGAATGTATTGTTATAATTTGAATTATTTTCTAATTTTTGGCCCATTTAAAATGTCAAAATACGACGTTGAAATTGTTTTGAATAAATACTATAAACGTATTATTAATATTATATTTATCAATAAATTGAATTCATCGAACAGAATATATTATGTTATATTATAATTATTGCTGACGATAAAAAAATATTTACCTATTAGTTATGTACACACATAAAAAAATGCTCGTCTGATCATCGATTTTGCATACATTTTTATGGTTACTTTGATTGTTTGTTACACGACATTCGCGATAAATATACTTTATGATGTTTTACTTCTTTCCAGGTACTATTATGATGTCATTGGTACGGACGATTGGCAAACGACGTTAAATCAAACAGCAAATAATAATATGTACTGGCTAGTATTAACATTAACCATCTGTCCAATTGCGGTTTTATCAGGTAATGATTGCAATTATTTATTTAATTATTTTTATATTGTTTTGGGTAAATATTCACAAAGACCCTTCAGAACGAACAGAATTATTTAATCCATGACCCAATTACGAAAATGTTAAAACGATAACGATTTCCGAGTAAATAATAAATTAAAAATACGTATACTCGTATATTTATATGAAAATAAAGTTAACGACCGTGATAAATGTATAAAAATAAATAAAAAAATTATATTTTTTACTTACCGTAAATACAATATTATTCGTATTTTACACATATCTACGCATAATTTAAAACTATATAATATTGTTAAAAACAACCGCGATACGTAAACTTTGGTGTAAACATTATCAACTATATACTCGTACTTTTGGTTCGTTAGGCGAATTAAAAGTTATAAACTTACTTTGAGCCTATACGATAAGATGTTTGTCTAAAAATGTATTAAAAACATAAGTGCATTTTATGACATCATTAAAGTTGCATTACGATAACAGACAATACGTTTTAAACAAACCCTTCTACGAAAATATCTTCTATATGGACTATACTATAATAACTACGTTAACTGAATTTTATTAGACAGTTGATCCGTACACTTTACAATGTGCTAAAACTATAAAATTTAAGTATTATTATGACAGAAAATTAACGATAAAAAACTTAGTTTCATACCACCACTGCTGCCAGGTGTGTTAACATCACGAAAACGATATTAAAATTAAAATATTAAAATGTAAATTTATTTGTACGCCAAATTTTTGGTCATTGTAACTACCTATAACAAAATAAAAACTATAATTATAATAACGATCCATAACATAGGTACATTTAAAATTATGTTAGTATTTCATTATTTTACTATAGGTACGACGAGATAAAATAATTTAACGACCGCATAAAATATAATATAAACACCGGCATGAATATAAAACCAATATGTTAGTTTTATTATTAAATTTTTTTTTTTTTTTAATTTTTACCAATGTATATGTGATTGGAATCGAAACGATATAATAAGTTTTATACGAATTTGAAATATTATAGTTTTAAATTTTTTTTTTTTATAATAAATTATACAACAAATTACACGAATATATTCTGCTAAACTAATGGCACGCAGTATATTATTATCTTATCTGTGCTAATAGTTTTAATCGAACAGTACTGTAATTATTTATTCAATTATTTTTCTAATGTTATTAAAATAAATACTAATATGACATTATATTATAATGGTTGTCTCGTATATAATAATTATATATTATTTTTATCCACTTATGTACTTAAAAAAAAAAAATGATACGATGAAAACCTCATCATTTGATTAAAGTGAATTAGATAATATATTTCATAAGTACATTAAATTAATATTCACTTTATTATGAAATTTGTATTTGTTCATTATAAACGTTTCTGTAACTTTAGTATTTCAATAATTTAAAGAATATTATTATTATAAATAAAACGACTCGACGGAACAAACACGTCAAAAGAAAAAAACGTTTGATAGTTAAATATTATGTAATAAATAATAATATACAATTTAAATGCCAAAAAAAAGTATTTTATACATTATAAATTATTATTATTATTATTTTTTTTTTTTTTTTGCTAAAATAAAATAAAATCCAAATATTTTCATATAAAAATATATTACATAAAAGATAAAACTATTTACAAAGTAAAACAATTTTTTTTTTTTTTTTTTAGATTATAATAATATATTATATAACCTGGTTGAATCATTGAATAAATTCAATTAAAAGACATTCCGAACAGTAAATATTTTGTATAATTTAAATAAATTCATAATTTATTTTAAATAAAATATACATTGTAAAATATGTTTGGACGCATTAATGCGTACTCAAGGAATACTTAAAAGTAAAATAGTCATGTAATATATACCTATGCAGTATGCACAGAATTTAATAATTGATAATCTTTATAATATTTAATAATATTTGTGTGTTAGTCACATTTAAAGTAGGTGGTATGATAAATTAATTCCTCGCAATATAATATAGATATTACTAAAACTTTTAATGTTCTTAAATATCAAACAATTTTATTTTGTTAAATATACATTTTTTTTTTTTCATTATCAATAACCATATTTTAGAAAAAGAAGTTATATTTACCTTTATATAATATGCATATAAGTTTTTCTAATAAAATTAATATATTCAAAATCTTAAAAATCTTTAAATTATACTTTTATAATAGTACCTACTACCTATGTAAATACTAAATATAATTAATTTTAAATTCGTATAAAAGTTCCACTTAAAATAATATATATCTTTTTGAAATTTATAAAGTTTACGTAAAACGTATCATTGTTTAAATAAAAGTAATCCCTATTAATAATCGATAAAATCGAATTAATTTAATTAAAAAAATAATAAAATATCAACGTAAAATCTAACAATTATATTAGTAAATTATTAATTCAGACTAACTTGTATCAGGTCAAAGTTACAATAATAAAATTTAAAAAAAAAAAACTAGAATTAATCTCATAATATTATATAGATAAAACCGTTGGTAATTTCTTCTTCAATTAATTTCTGGTTTTTCATGTTTTTATTGTTTTCAATTAAGTTCACAATTTTTTTATTCTGGTATAATACAATTTTTTTAATTTCTATTATAATAAGATAATTTAATACTTTATAAACGTTTTATCGATTTGCAATAAACAAAATATATGTTTTCCAATAAAATTTAATTATTTTAATAGTTTTTATTCTGATAGGCGTAAATTGTCCAAGATAAAAAAGTTATCGAATACCTACATAAAAAAAATATTCGTATAAAATTGCATAAAATGAATATTATCGTTTATCACATAATATTATATTAATTGAATTCGAAAAATTAATCACACAAATGTGTTACATTTCATTGGAAAAACTAATACAAGCAGAAAACTTTATTCGTTGGCTGTCAGAAAGGAATTGGACCATTTCCCTCCAGTCTTGTGCACGTATATAGAAAATTATCTATAAAATCTTCCGTCCAAGTCACATTGTATTGTAAATGTAATAAATAGAACAAAGAGTTGAGAACTGTTAGTACGAAAACAAAAAGAATATTAGAAGGTGACATTTTATAAGATTATGAAATTGAATTTATCATGACATTACTTTTGTGTTCTATGCAACACTTAGATGAAAAGTTATTAAATTTTATGTTGAAAAATACATTTAAACAAAAAAAAAAAAAAATTATCTTTACTTTTTATAAAAATTCATTATGATTTTCCATTGTGTTTGTAAAAAAAATGTAATTTCGTAGAACATCATTTTTATATTTAACGAATACCACTTAAAATTAGTTAGTTACGCATCGTTATACTAATATAAAATCTAAATTAAAAATCTTAGTGTTACTTCCACAATGAAAATTCGTACAAAATGTCGATTAATTTTAAATCTGAGATTCGAAAACTCTAAGTCATACATTAGCTTGGTCAACACCAGCAGATTACAACATCTGCAGTTTTTCCCTCGTGTGTTACAGAACATTATAATTATTACTTTAGTAATTTATAACGATCTTTAGGAAACCCGAATTGACCTAAAATACTAACTAACCTAAAATGTTTTATATATCATTTATAATACACTTATATAAATTTAATTTATTATTTATTTAATTAATTATTCAGCCTATAGGTATAAATGTATGATTTATATCGATCGTTCATCGTGCATATAGCGCATAATAGTGAATGTAAAAAATAAAAAATTTTAATTTAAAATATATATACAATGAATCTATATTTATAAAATTTGGTATGAAAATGACACTTATTCGTTTTTTTTTCTTTTATATTTATATAAACAACGGAAATGTAAAACTGATATAAATTTATATAGATTTTGAAAATTTACCAATATTTCATGTTTTTTTCTAAAATACAATATACGTATTACATATACGTGTGTAATAAATTGAATGATGAATCATGATAATCATATACATAATATAATACCATTAGAAATAATTTATTATAAAATGTACGCTTTCGTTTTTTATTTTTTTATTTTTTAAACAAATTTCATTATTTTTATCTGTAAATATTTAAATGTATGGACATTTATTTCAATATAGATATTACATTTGCGATAATCAGTTTGCAATAATATTATAATGCTGTTTAATGTAAGGGAAAAGAGAACGTTAGAATGTTGAAAATAACATGAAAATGAACAATGAGATAAGAGACGAAGAGACGATTTTACTTCCTTCCTTTCCTCTACATCTCTGTTCGTTGAAAAGTTGATATCGCAGTTACACCAGAAATGGTAACAAATATTTCATTATATTAAAATTCATTCATTTGGACATCCCTAAAGCCAAATTAAAAAATAAATTTTAACTTTTAAATACAACAGTAAAAGTAATTTATATTATATTTTAATTTATATTCTATTCAAATGGATATTATTACAAATTATTCAGTTCGTATAGTTATACCTATAGTCCTATAAGACTATACAATATTAGATTAATCTTTAAATTTGATACGCATATTTTAATTATTCATAAAATACACGTTTAACTTGATTATTTAAAAATGTATTCATTTCTTAAAATTGCATAAACAATTTCATATTGAATATTTTATTAAAAAAAAATGTGAATTTGTGTAAATATTTATAACGAAACTTCGCACAAACTACAGCGTGTATGAATTATAAACCGTAGATACTCGGATTTTGGTGTTAATTAAATTTTAATTATTATAATGATCAATTATTTTTTTAATTAATTTAATAACTACATTACTTACCTATATTGATATATAATTGTATAAACTGAAATTTAATTAATAACACGAACACCAATAAACTTTAAATAATCGATTGATTAATCTATATTTTAATATGAAACTTTTTAATATTTAGAATGTTGTAAATTAGTAAAAGTAAAAATTATTTCAATTTCCTCTTAATCAACTATGTAAAACAAGTTTTTTCTTTTATTTCATAATTAAAATTATTTCATTACGTAGGTACCTACCGAGAAGAAAAATATTATTTTATTTTAAATTTATGTATAAACGAGGTAAATCAAAAATTTATATGAACATTTTTTTTTTATGTTAATATTATAAATTTACAATAATTAGTCATTGTTATAAAATGTTATAAAAATCCATTTACCTATTTACATTAAATATAATATTATAATATTGTGTGTTATACCAATAATGGAATTTAAAAAATTACATTTATATAAACTTATAATAATTATTTTATTCAAGAATAAAAACAATAGGTAATAAAGTATAAAATATAATTTTATAATAATAGACGGTGGTAGTCCCTATCACATTTTTCTTTTATTTATTTGCGAAAAACAAATCTAACGCAATTTACAATTTTATATTCAAATTAAAACAATTTTGTATTCCCATTAATTCAAAAAATGTATAATTAAGCAATTTTCTTCTTTAATTTCTTTAGAACTAAAAAACATTTCATTATTTTTTTTCTTTTTATAAAGTTTAAATTTAATAAAAATCAATTAGTTTGACGAAATAAGATTATAACCTATAATAATATAAATATATTCAGTTTAGTATCTACTCGTACTTAATACAATTACTTATTAAATTTTCAGATTTTGTTAATGAAATTAACACTATATTGATTTTGAATATAATATTGGTAATTTAAATTACAACGATATACAATCAAAATTCAATTAATTATCATAATATTTGGTCTTCTTTATTTCAAACATAATTATTTTGATGTAAAATATACCCACGTACAATATTTTATATTATAAATTTATGAAAATTATATAGACGAACATCTTATAACGTGAGAATAATATTTCTCTCGCAGTTTGCGGTGTATTAAGTATTAAATATATTATTATCCAAGAATTTAAATAACAATTTGTAAGCACAACGATTAAACATTAATAATTAACAACCACCCACTGGAAATTTTACACTTATATTTACTTTTATTATTATAATTCGTCCAAATTTACGTTGTTTTTGTTTTGACAAGTAGTGTATAAGTACCATCATAATAAATGGTTAGGTAAAAAATATTAATCAGGTTAGATAACTTTAGCGATAGTGCATAAGTTTTAAGTAGAAGAAAATACACAAATTCTAAGTTTGATGGTCTTAATACAGTTCATGATAAAGTTGTATACTCTTGTGTTGTCTTTGCAAGTTTGAATGCCAATTAATTTCACTCGAACGTGGCTCTAATTTATTTAAATGACAGAGTCTCTGGCGTCATTATTGTACCTATTTGAAATTGTATTTATTATTTTAGCTTGGCGTGTATCAACAATAAAAAATATTGTATTTATCATTCTGTCGATGATAATAATATTGCATCATGCTTTATTGTTGTAATACGTATAATATAAGATATTATTTTATTTTATCATTTTCTCGAGACGAATCAAAAACTGGTATGGATATCTCGTATCTCGAATGCAAATAATAAACGCACAAATTTCTTTTCGCGATAAAAATAAAAATACTATACACATCTTACATCTTATACAATGATATATTATTCTACTAACAGAGGCAGACGTCGTGCATATTATGGTATTATTTTTTATATTATTTATATTATTATTATTTTATCTGCTCGTATACGCTCGATTTTTATTTACTCGCCGTTAGCTCGGTAAACTTAAACGGAATACATCGGTGTGTATCGTTTATACTCGCGAAACTATACACGAGGCAAACAAAAGTCCCGGAGGCTCGTTAATTTGTTATTTGATTTGCGGTATAATATACGACAAGGAGGCACGTACTTTTAAATACGCGGTTTCATTGTTTTATTCAATTTTTCGTCTAACCGTCTCATATTATCATGATAATGTAATTATTTCCAAGTCACATAATTATTATGTCTTGTGCGCCGGACCGATGACGATGAGACGTCGAAGACGACGGTGCAATCTGATGACTATACTTTGGCAATGATATTAAATTAAATGCGTTTAACGTTTTGATGTATAACAAAGTTATAAATCTGTAGTTCATATCTCGGGGTACGTAATAGGTACACAAATACTACGGTACGCGCGTTTTGATGAAATAAACAATTTAGGTAACAACATCAAAGATTATAAGAGTACCTACTATAATATCGTATGGGGAAATTGCGTTTCTATTACTTACATAATATATTATAACATACATAATATACCGTGGTATACTCGTAAATTCGTATAGATGAAAACGCGCTGTTTAGAAAGGTGTTTCCAGGTAAAAATAAAATCACGTAGATCAAAATCTAAATATTACGGAGGGTTCCCAGAAAGCGTTATTTATACGTCTCCGAATAGGTCATATTCGCATTCGAACAAACTACAAACAATCTCGTCGAGGGTTACACGACAATGGTTAGGTGCGTATAATACGAGAAGTAAAACAAAGTGTGTAATACAAGAATATTATTTATAATAATATCATCGTGCCAAGAATAAATCTCACACGCGAGTTTAATAACACATTTTAATTATTATCAAAAACAGTCTGGCGCGTTTTAATACGTTTTTTATAAATTTTTTTTTTCTCTCTGGACGGTTAAACTTTGATACGAATTTTTTTTTTTCGAAGTAACGTTTAACTTATAATACGACTTGCTTGCGTACTTGAATTTTGAAAGAACACGCTTAAAAGCCCGCCTGACGTCAAATGTACCTATATACATGTTAAACATAATTATTTTCTATATTTACACTGTAAAACTTGTATAAACATTTTAAAAGCTGTTTTAATGAATTGAGCTACATCAAGGGACACGAAAAATTTAAGCTGACGTTGGATATTTATTTATTTTTTTTTCGGAGAAGATTAATTGCAAAACAAAGACGTAGTCGGTTAATGCCGTCATAAATATTCACCACGGTAATTTGTGATTTTACTTCCATCCCCGAACGAGTGATTTTGTGCGCGAAATTTTTCTAGACATTTAACGACACGGCCTTTGATAAATATACTCGTATTATATAATATTATATAGTAAATCGCGTACTCTTATTATTATTATTATTATTATACCGCCACTGCTCGAGGTAATTATAAAATCACTTTGCTTCGTCAACTGTTTATCGAAGACAAGATTAAATATTATTTTTAAACGGTATACGTTCGAATTTAATATTAGACTAAAATCAAACAATAATATTCATTTATTTATATTGTATCATGTTTCATGTATACAATATACAGGGTGGTTATAGATTTATTTATTCAGTGTAAAATCTTCGCGGAAAATCAATAATTTTAGAACTCTTTTTTTTTTTTTAATTATCAGTCGGGCAACCGACTATAATATTACCTTAATTGATTTATTAAATTTAATCACCGTGTTAAATATTTGAAAAATAACATTTAAATATTTATGAGTTAGATGGTATGTGAAATATGTAGAGGATATTTTTTTAATAATTTTAACTCGTTATTTAATAATAAATAGATAAAATCTTAATTATCTACTTTCTTTTCGTGCATGAAAAATTTATTTTATCAAAATCAGTAATTTATTATCATTCTTCATTATCAGTATTTTAATTATTTTTTGATTAATTTTTGTTTTATATAATATTGTCTTGGTTCGTTTTTGAAGAAAATGTCGAGTTTTTGATAATATTATATGTCTCGTCCGATCGATAGGAAAATACTAACTAATTTCACACGTTTTTTCATAACGGTTATCCGGAAAAATTGACTCTAAAAACGCGCACATGTTGGGGAAAATAAAACGACGTTAATTATTATTGCAGTCGTTGTTATATTATTATATATTTTGTCGGAAGCGAAAATATAAAATAAAGATAATATTGTTAATAGAAAACGAACGGGAGCACGTATAAGCTTTTTCGGAGAACACGCGAGATAGAAAAATAAATAATACTAGCTAATAAAATATAAACAGAACCGGACGATCGGCAGGATAAGTCCCGTATGCAATAATTTAATATACGATAGTTTCCCGCGTAAAAACGAGTGTAAAAACAATGACCGTATGATAATATTAGAATACAGTGAAACGGCAATAATATAATTTATATCGATTAATCTATTTAAATTCTTATCTAAAAATAATATTAAATGTTTGAGGAACGATTATACTAAAAAAAGAAAAAAAATGAGTAAAAAACCGGTCGAAATTTGGACATAAAACGTTTTATAAAAAAATATATATTGTTATAATGAAGTCTAAATTATAAATTTTTACCCGCGAATTTACGATGACGATTTCTCACGAGATGTAAATTCTAAACTTATCTAGAAATTATAAAAACTAAAAGTCGATGTATTGCGTGCGCGGATCAAACTAAACGTCGAGTCATTAATGGCGACACCTTCGAACAACGATAACAATATTTATATTATTATAACGCCTCGTTATTGTACCAGTTTTAAAAAATACGGTTTTCTCCTCGTTTCACATCGTACTTAAACGTGTTTATGGCGAATTGTAATCCGTTGAATAATTTTTAATTTCTGGCAAGGGGTTCGGTGGAATAATTAATAACAATATTTGTAATTTCGAAATTTGCCCTGCCCGAATGCAAAACTTTGGCGCGTTCCTAATGAAAATAAAAAACGCATCTGTGATCACGCCCGACGCCTCCATAACATTTCGCGCGTATTAAAGGTAAGAACGATAACATTATTATTTTGATTATTACGACCGTCCGGGATTTAATGCGTGTGCATGCTGCGGGGGTGGACCCAAGAAACGTGATTGCGATAAACGGCCGGAAGTACCGGGAAAATCGCAATTGCTCCGACGAAAAATCCTAGGGGTTATCCACCCCCATGTGCAGGACGGTCATATACGAGGGCAGGACGAAGGGATGGAGGCGCGTATTTTATAATAATAATAATATAATCTAAAATATACGCACGACCCCCGTGTAATATGTATATTATAATAATAATAATAATAATAATAATAATAATAATAATAATAATAAT
>JAIUCT010000007.1:21355118-21421000 GCA_021307375.1 Tetraneura akinire | reverse complement strand
AATAATAATAATAATAATAATAATAATAATAATAATAATGAAAAATTCGGGTGATATACGTGTTAAATAATAATTTAATAAACCGTGTTTAATACGTAGAGGTACGTTAATCGCGATTTTTACTGTTTTTGGATATTAACAGCGACAGAGAGTTAAAACCCCGTGAAATACGAGTACTCGGCTTCATTGCAAATATAATATTAAATATATAAACTTAGGTGTATCGACGCCCCGAAAGGATTTTACGTTCATCGGAGCATTACGTTATTTATGGATAAGTTAATATACGAGTATATATTATGGTGTTATAAAGATGAATCGTGGTTTATATAAGGCCGTCTACGACGTGTCAAGTATGGAAAACGATAATCGTAAAACGACTCGTCTCCCGCGACCCGTCGTTATATTTTTCAACTCTTACGCGCCATCGGCGTATTTGCCACTTCTAACCGTATATTATATACCGCATATAGGGTATATTATATTTATCTTTGTACAGTCGTCGAATTGAGTTGTTTTTATTTTCGTACTGCAATAACAATAATACAACTCTGAATCGCAAATAACAATATTACCCTATGTCATCGAATCGTAAAATTCACATTATTAACGTCCGATCGACGGACTGTAATTATTATTATAATAATATACGAGAATAGTATTGTAAACGGTAACGTTTTCATGATAACAACTGCACTTGACAATTTAATTTCTATTATGGAATAATATGCTTATCATAACACAATATAAACGTTTCACAATAACGACAAAATATTATGTAATAATTTAGAGGCATTTAAATCGCGCCAAGGGATTGCGTTGGAAAACGAATAATTTTGAAATCCTTACGAAAATATTATATTTTAATGCTATGATAAAATACGAGTACCTAATATAAGTCTTCGATTTAATTTAACTTCTATCTTCGAGATAATTTTTTACTAAATTCGCAATTTTTACCAAATTTTTTTTTTTTTATCGCACGATTTTATCGTTTTTTGTCGTATCAAATTATTGTATATACCTAATTGAATTTATAACATCGTATGGCGATGAAAATAAAAGACATTATATGACGTATAATAATGTGTTTTGTGTTCGCAGAAAGAAACCGTGTTACCGGTGCGTGGTGATTCACGAGAAACATCACAACGTTCTCCAGTACAAAGAAAGTAAGTCGCCGAAATGTTCGACATAATAATAATGCGTTTCGTGTTCGGCCGATCTCTGTCGGGGGATGAAATTGAGGGGGAGGGGGTGGAGGAGAGGCGTTCCCGAGGAAACCGTCGGTGCCAAGAAAAATCCCGTATTATACAGATCTATCTTCGAGCTATATATTTTTATTATTATTTTTATGTACGTGTAATGTTGGCGAAACAATCGATGAAGATGTTTATCGGACCGTAAAAACCGGACATGCGATTCAATTTGTACGTCGGACGTGTAGAAGGGACGAAATGAACGTACGGTGAAATTTGTGGGCAACGGGGAGGGTACACGGAAGGGGTTGGAGAGAAAAAGTTGCCCGTAAAGAGTAATGAAAGGATAAAGCGGCAAAAGTTATACGGTCATGAAACGAGATTGCGGCGGGTTTGAAAACTGACGTTAATTATTGTTCATAGACCGTTTACCGGCGGCCAGCGCGGATTCTTTGTGCGAAACGAGTAACGATAAATTATTATCAAACAATGAACCGAAACTTTACTCCATCATCGTGCACACGCGTTTATACTTATATATAGGCTATCCGGTATTATTCGCTGAGATTTATCGAAAAGAAACTTATAGGTCTCGCATAACTATAAATGTGATGCGAACGCCGCGGGGTGCCGTCTGAGAAGTGAAAAGGTAAATTCAATAATGCAAATAACGACCATGAACCGCGGTAATCGTTTCGGTTTAGTATATACGATATCACGGTTATACATAGATTTTATTATAGAAAAATTCAAAAAAAAAAAAAAAAAAAATTGACATTTTAAATATTATTATTCTTTGTATAGGGGTAGTAAAAACAACATTTAGTATTTACGCATACTTGAATACTATAGAAAATAAAATATAGACGGTGAAAAAATGTAAAAACCATTTGAATTCTTATTTAAATATCTTGAAATCGTTTTTTATCACGAATACGTTTATATAATCTATAATATTATACTATACTAGTATTGTTACAAAAACTACGTGAAATTAGTTTTTAAATTTCATTACAACGATAATATAAGACATTATACGTTTTTAAAATAAATTCTTTGTTACAAAATTAAATACTTTTTTTTCTCGTTTAATTCACTGGCCGCAATTTGCCAATAATTGGCAGTCCCTACTTTTACTTTCATTCCATACCGCGGTTACGTTAGGTTTTCACATTACCAACATCGTTTCTCAATAGAATGAATACTGAGAGAAGATAGCATATACACTCTAATAAGTCTTCTATCTCAATCCGTAATCATTTTCCGAGGATCCAATCAATGCAAATAGCGCTGGTCCGTACCTATAATCTTCTCAATTCGGAATCACAAGATCAGATCACGTTCCAATTGCTTTTTGTACGATTTTTTCGTACTTCTCAATGTTGTTAATAAAATGAATTATTTTTTCCGTGAAAAAAATAAATAGAATTCTTTGCTCTGTTAGAAAATTATTATAGTTATCACTGATCTAATTTAGTTTTGTGAATTATACGTTGGTTGAAATATGAAAATTAAAAACACGTTTTCTTTGCATTTTAAAAATAGCTTTTTGCAATGAAAAGGGCACACTGAAGACGATTTGTCCGCTCATCACCGGCGATGCTCTCCTGTACTCCATGTTCCGTGAGACAGGAAATCCAATGCCGTGCCCTTTCAAACCGCCGTACACCTTCACTTACAACCGCGGTCACGGTGACTGCAAGAATCCCGTTTCCACGGTGGAAGCGTGTACCCAGGATTCGAGACTGTTGATCAGATATCAGGCGTGTCCGGACGTCGAAGGGTCAGAGAGTGCACGTAAGTATTATTATAATTTACCCACGCCTCAGGTTAGGTTAGGCTATGCCTTCTGAATTTTATTCGTTAAAATTCGCATACAAAACACGCACCCGTGACCGTTTCGCAAATTTCTATATAAAAACTCATATTTAACAACAACACGCGTGTACCTGCAGCCTACCACATAAGAAACGTTTTAATCGTCCGATTGCGAGCGTGTCACGTTTCGTTTGCCTCGTGAGCATAATGTTATATTATAATAATAATTATAATTATTATTGTTTTCACCCGTGAAATTACCAACGACCACGCTTGATCGACGACGAAAGCCCGAACGTATTAAAATGTTAATACTCTCAGATATTCATCGCCCAAATGACCACTCTGCAGTAATACGAGTACACTTACCACCCCGTGCGGAGTCGATAAAATTTCCTTAATGCCGTTGTACACGATAATCTACTTTCCGTCTTACCGTTTTCTGTGTGTATAATAACGAGTTCGCCGTAATAATTCAAAACTAAATTTAACTACATGATTACTATATTAAGGTCTTTAAGGCTGAAATAACAAAAGTGCTCTATAAACTACGGCTATAATTATAATTATAATATTTTATAGGTATATATTAGAAGTATTACACTCAAAACGCCACACGGTATTATTACTGTTGCGATTTTATTAATATTATTCTAGTCGCATTCGCCTCATACGATTCAAACGTACAATTACTTGCATTATAATACGTAAATGCGCTTTATACTTTCTTATATTATACGAGTTTATACCTATTTATTATAACTGTTTAGACTCATTTTTCGTTTATTCATTTTTAAATATCTTCGTTTTCAATTAATTTTATCAATTATTAATTCCTAAGCAGTATAGTCTATATAATATATACTAGTGGTACTTCGCTAAAATTCATCATAATATTATGTACTTCTAAAATTTTAAAAAAAATTACTTAATTTTTGTAATTTTATTATACATATATTATGTAAAATTTTACTATTTTTTAGATTTATATTGAATTATTCGTTTTCTTTTTTTAATAAATACGTTACAATAATTTTTCTTAAAAAACAAAATATAATATATTAAATTAGTGTGTAAAATTATATAATTTAATAAAATTGATTTATTATATTACACAATTTTATTTTATTAGGTAATTAATATCTTTAACGAAATAATGTAGGTGACACGTAAAACAATATCAAAATTAATTTTTGGTACTTTTAATAATCCTAGTAGATGTATATAATTGTAGTAGTTTCTAAAAAAAAGTTTATGTTTAATTAACTTAATTTGTATATTCCTAAAGTATAATCCAATTGTTAACATGTTTAGTCGAAGAAGTGGAATGTATTGCTGGATGGAAAGAGGGATCGTACAGATTCCTTGTAGGTAGGGTTCATCATAGTAACGGTATACCGATGTCTACTGAAGATAGATTCAAATGTTTTATATACGAACGAACGACATCTCAGAGGCAAATAAAAGGTACTGGAACTTCTGGGGATATCGAATACAGAGTGGCTCAATCCGGTGACGCCACATGCAGCGGTCTATTCAGTCCTCTTGAAGGATCCAGAACAATGATATTAAAAAAAGGTATTGAAATTAAAATTGAGAAAACCGCAAGAATCATAATATCTATGTTTTTTTTTTTCTGTTTATAGATATTTTTGAGACAAAATGTAGTTTTCCATTGTGGTTAACAGAATACCAAAAGTGGCGGACACTGGACCACGGTAAAACTTTTACATTTCCACATCACCACAACAACAGCACCTTAAAATTGGTGTCTAATTCGTTTGACCGCGTGTTTACCACGCAAACCATACAAACATCACACCAGTTCTTCTACAATCAACCATTGGTAGCTCCGTTACCCGGACACGAAATGAAATTATCGTGTCAACAGGAAATGGAAGCGGTACCGTACAGATTCAGAGTGATGGCGCACTACGTCACTGGATGGTAAATTAAATAATCGACACGTTTAACATTAAATCGGTGTATTATTTTGTTATTGTTTATTCTTCCATGCTCAGCCAAAGTGGATACATTTGTTTGGACTTTCACCGAAGAGCAAATGACTTGGCAGAACTTCAAATGGGTAAGTCGCATGGTTAATAAATGGTTGCACAAATGTTCTAAGTTACTTTTTTATTTTCTATTCACGAAATCAGGTCAACCTAGTAGGAGACCGGAAGATGCATGTAACTCTCAAAACTTCGATGCACAATTTACGGATTCAATTACGCTAGTAGGTAAGTCGTTGATTGCAAAAATATTTCAATTATTTGTCGAGAGACCGAGTGCAGAATCACGTTATCCTTATAAAACAAACACATCCATAGACTGCAGAGAACTCGCAGTGTTTACAAATTGAACACACAATGAATATCAAGTATCGTAGTTAATCAATTTATACATTATACGAGTGTATATTTATACTATTTGTTACGATACTATACGACGCTATATGGATCAAAAATGTTTCCATCTATTTATCTAATTATCCATTTTTTAAATCAAATATTATATATTTATTTAATAATATATTTCAGTACTACTCGATAAAAATAATAATATAAGTATAATATCAATAAAATATATTTAATAATTTTATTACAACTTATAAAGTTTAAAAATTTTAAACAAGTATTTCGTTTTCTATCGTATTTTTCTGATTTTACTTGTGCAAAAAGATAAATAAAATAGTAAGAATAAATAAATAGATAAAATAAATATTTCTATTTTATAAAATAACATTAAATTTGTTACAAGTTATTTTTTTACAATAATTTTGTATTTTATTTTAATAAATTTTCTATAGTTCTTCTAAAGACCTATATTCAATCACCCTATTCTAAGTAAAATATTTTATTCACAATGAAATAAAATTACTTTATACTTTATTTTAATGTTCTATATTTAAATATTTTTAATAGCCCCTCTCTCGCACCAAAAAATAGCGTATGATATTATTTAAAACTTAGTTAATCATTTATAATAATTTTTTAGCTTCCAAATCAGACTCGTCCGTCAGAAGTTGTCATTTCAAAGGAATTTATACAATCAAAAAAGTCAGTAAAAGTATTTCATGGAATGATATATCCTCAGTATCACCGAGTAAAAATGTAAATATAATATAAGTTATAAATATAACTTTATCGTATTCCAAATACCAATTAAAAATAAGCAAAATTACATATTTTATAATTTCTAGTTACCCGTTGATTTGTTGACTTCCGACAATCATCCGTCTGTGGTATTAACTACTACATCCCCTCCATCGCCTAAACGTCACTCATCCGAACATTATGAGAAATCGTCCGACGATTGGAGTGTCACATACAAAAAATTACAGCCAGATTTACCGAGTCTTGTGCGATCTAGAAAAAATATAACTAAGGAATACGGACGTTTATCGGAATACGATGATGAAGACGAAGTAATATTACGCAGAGTTAAAAGGAAAGGTCGACGAATCTTGAGCAGTAAAATAATAGGCGAAGAAGAATACAAATTGAATTTGACTTCAATCATTTTTTCCTGTGGTTCATCTGATGCTTTAGTGCTTGTAGCGGAATGTCCTCAATTAACACAAATAAGATCAGGTAAATATTATGTTTTTTTATTTTTTTAATTTTTATAAATTTATCTTTTCACTATATCATATACCATTTAAAATCAATATTGATAACACGTGTAACTTTAAATTTTTTTTCGAAATTAGCGTATGCTTTGTTGTAAAAAGCATATAATTATTTGTATAAAATTTAAAATATTCAAAATAATTCTAAACTTAAATCTCTTGAAAGATCAAAATTAATTCCACAGTATAAAATAAGATTAAATCTAAATATTCGAGTGGAATTTATTTGAAAAATGATTGATTATTTAAAGCCATTTAACATTCTTGTAATGTGTGTACACGCATTTAAAGTCAATTTATCAAGCGTCAATCCAAATGACACGTGTATTATTTACATCATATAGTTAATGTGTCGCAAAATATTCATATTCATATTATATATTATATTATATACATTCAATCATTGAAGAATATGACGTTAATTCTACAAAATATGAAATACAGCAGGTAGATTTCTAAATATATTTATTCGTATCAAATTAAAACATTTCAGCATACAAAGATATTGTTATAGAGATATACACGAATAAAACGATTTCAGTCGTCTTCTGTACATTTGTACGTGGGTATACTCGAAGGTATTATAATACTCAATGATATTAAAAGGATGAAATATTATTAATAGATATTCTAAAAGAAATAAATATTCCAAATTTCGTTAAACTTATTCTGAAAGTTTGTATGTATAACGAATGATTATTTACAAAAATAGCAACAACAAGACGATATTATTTATTAGACGTTTATGGCATAAGCAGTCACAAATACACAATACACGCAGATATTCAAATAACGTAAACTGTATAATATTTTGTATTGTTTCGGACAAAACAATTTTTTCTAATTATAATTTCAAGTGTATTTTATACCACGCATTAATTAATTATGTATCATAATAATGGTATACAGTAATTTCCTTTTATTTTTCGGTTTTAAGTAAATATAATATTATAATATTTGTTATCTAACCATATTGAAATTGTTATATTAAACTAATATTATGGTTAATTAAAAGCTGAAAATCGTTGTATATAACAACTATAAAGAAACCTTCGCTAAAATCTTTAGACTATGTTAGTGAAGTAAATTTATAATTATTATAATATTAACTAACAAATAAAAAATTAATAAATATAATAATAATAATTCATTTAATCTGAGCAATATACAATGTATTATAATATACATTTTCGTTATAAATTATTAAAATATTGTAAAATAAAATAATAAGTCACCAATTTAATAATTGATATTTCAACGTTTACCAATTATTTCTTTGTATACATTTATCGATTAGATTTCGGCAAACTTCGATTCATTCAACAATGCCTACACAGTACGTAAAAACAGTTGTTTTATTTTATTTTATTTTTTTTTTTAATTCAGAAAACTTCGATTTTAATCAGTAACTTTTCAAGACGTATGAGGAAAATTAGTTTTCTTTCAAATATTTCAAATGCTAGATAGAAAATCAATATGTCTAGAATATACACGCTCCTTATCTTCTAAGACATCACACATTTAATTAAACATGTTTATTTTGACGACCAAACGTTTCTAAAACTAATAAACATTTTATTATTTCGTCAATCTATTTGTTATATGTGTGTAACATTAATACTTATAATTTCCACGTTGTTAATTTTTTATGGAGTCTCGAGGGAAATTTTATAAACACAAAATTAACTTTTGTCTTATATAATATTATATTCTTCTTATTTTATAACCATTATTATTTGAGTTGTCAATCACTAGTGTTTCATATAATGTTTCATAAATTAAAATTATAAAATATTACTTTTTATGAATTGATTTTAAGAAATATATATATTTTCAATATTACTATTAATTTAATATGTTATGAATGAAACTAAATAACTATTTGTCACGACTTCAAAGTTGATTAAAATACATGAAATTATCAATATTCAAAATAATATTTTATCAATATTTTATTCGATGACATATTACTACTACCAATACGTTTTTATAAAATATTTATTTATATATTATATTTTATACGATATGGATACGTAATTATTAAATATATTCATTAATAAACGTCATGATAATATTAGTCTATATTTAAAACAATAGTTACATGTTATTTTAATATTGAATAATTTAAATTATAATAATATAAGCTGGTTGTAACATAAAAATGTAAATATATATATTATAATTTAATTTAAATTCATAAAAAGACTTATACGATGTTCAAAACTATTGTGTTTGTGTAACTTTCATAATAAAACAATTGTGTACAATAAATTATATGTAACTATTTTTTTGTTTTTTTTTTTTTTTTTTAAACTTAAATATCCTTTTACTTTATACTTAGTACATTATTTTGTTACAAAAACAATTCAAAACAAAACCGACCATATTTTTTAAGCACAATTTCGCTTGTATTAATCATGACAAGATGTTTCTTGTGACTATACAAACAAATATATTTTACGGTTTTAAATATTTTAAATTTCCAAAATTAAAACGCGTCTTAAACAAGCATTCGCACGAATACATATATCGATTATAAATACAATTTATTGTACGCACATAATATACAATTAATTTTGTTGAGCAAATAAACAACTATATATTTCTATATAATCGTGCCTGTTTTTAAATTATTAATTTTAACTCGAACGTTTAAACCCACGATGTAAATTGTATATATTTTAAACCTCTTCTGATGCTTTTAATTGGAAATATATTTATGTGAACAAATATGTTTATCCATAATAAAATATACCACGCGTTCATAAATTTAAATTACGAATATTAATTAACATTTATTTTAATACGCTAAAAACTTATGTACAAATTATTACGTTATGTGATAAACTTTTATCCATAATATTTTTGAACGTGGTTTGAAAGCCACGTAATACACACATGGTTACAAAAATCGATATTAGAACTCCATTTTTTTTTTTTTTTTTTTTTTTTTTTTAATTGGATCATAACGTGAATTTCTATAATTAATCTATAATATAAAATATAATATCTTTAAAATATAGAGTCGATACGATTGTTTTCGGACACATTTATTTTGATTATAGTCGAGTTATTATTTTCAATATTTCATACTGCAGGTTTTGTAATAATTATTACTAACTATATTAAATACACCGCCGTGTGCACTGCTATAATATCATAATATTATATAATATAATACATCTTTGGTAATTTGTGTACCAACATCCCCAAAAACGTCCCACATGGGATGCTTGCTTGGTACTATAACTCCTCTTACACATTAATGTTCATTAACATCCCTTCATTGACACGTTTCAACGGTATACGTAACCATACGTGTGGTCTAAGGGTCCTAGACGAATTACGTTATCCTGACATTACAACTATATTATATATTCCATAATAAATATTCGTTTTAGTCACGTCTTATTATTATAATAATATAATATAATATTTTCTAAAAATTATATTATTTTATTTATTATATAATATTAAGTTTTATATTGTTGAAAAATTATAATTTTATTACGTCCACGTGTAAATTAAAACGTCGAATGCTACAGTCGTGTATTGAAATTGTCTATACGTTACTCCGTGTTATTGATAAGTCATGTTATCAAAAATTATGACACTTTATTCTAGCATTTTTAGTAAAACGCACGCGATAATGCGATATTTATTTTTTTAACTCAATTTTTTTTTTAAAAAAAAAAAAGATTTTACTTGTTTTCGTCAACAGAACAATGTAACACAATATTCTGTGTCCCATTAAACTCGATTGGTAAACGTCTTATAAGTACAATATTTACTCTGACTAAAACGACGTTTGCACAGTTGTTATTCGGTGTTATTTTGCGAACATTTTCGTACATCGATCAAAATTTATTAATATTTAAATATTATAAATAAACTAGAAAAAGTGTTCATCATCAATATATTATTAATTTATTATTATCTACGGACGAAAATATTATTGTTTTCTTTTGTTTTATGCTCGTCGAACGGTAAAAAAAATCTAAACACGTTATATAGTTTTAATTAAACAGCTGGTTATGGTCACGTACTATTTCAGTCTAGAAATGTCACGAAGACATTTTTGTAACGAAAAAAAAATGATTTTATTTCGACGTGTGTACCCACATAAATTTGACAAATATATATTTGTTATTTCGCAAAAAGCTGAAAACCGAACCATAATAATAAACGCGCCAAATCTATACATTATTATATTTTTGTAACGGGTATTATACACGCTGTACGCGATGAAGGCCCGTTTTCGGATGGAAAATCGGCGTTTAACCCAATTATTTCCAAGGGACGAGGCTTATAACTCTGTTAACTCCGTATATACGAGTATAATAATATAAGCCGATACACAATGCAAGATTTATTTATACCCCCGAAAATTTTCACGAGTATTATTATTATTATTATCCGCGGATCCCGAAGAACGCTGCGAGCTTTGTAGGGGCGCGTGACCGCAGGACGAGGAGCGCGGTATCTGGTATATATGGTCGTACCATCCGCGGAAGTCCGTCGGAAATTTCCGGTAAGTGACCCAAAGGGCCGGTGTGCGACGTAGTTAAATGGCGAATAGTACAATCGCGAAACTCGAAGACCGCAACGTCGCGGAATTGTGACAAGAGTTGATCCGGGTCGGAGGACTGCTATAATAATAATAATAATAATAATAATAATAATAATAATAATAATAATAATAATGCATTCAATTCGACCGAAAACCTCCAAAATAATATAGCTGAGCTCGTATTTTGCGTTCGCGAATATTGTTATGAGAATTTCGTGCTCGATTGACGACGACGTCGATATATATATATATATAAAAGTTCATGATGTCAGTGAAGAAAAAAATAAAAATTGAAAAAATTACTTTTCCGCCTCTTTTTATTTATTATAATTTTTTTTTTTTTTTCTGTAATCCACTCGAAACTAATGTGAAACGAGCAGAAAGTTTTCACCGGGAATGGGATTAAATTCGTGTGCAAGAACTGTTAAAGTTATTTATTTTTAATATAATAAACTTACAAATACGATATTATAAAAACGCGTATGTAAGTATAGTATAATAATATTATTTTTTTTTATTTTTTCTAATGAATAATTTGTCTTCGAGTAGTAAATATTTCTTTCTGGCTGTTGTGCATAATTATTATATACGTATTGTAATATTTTTATGTGACACGATGGTTTTGTTTCGATGAAGAAGAATAAAATATTTACTAATATTATTCATGTGGCAGCTATACTGATACGGACGTACAATATATCCATAAAAATATAATAATTATGTGCAAGTATACACTTAAATTTGTTCTAGTAATTAATTGTTGTTTCGTTGAAATTATGAAAATCGTTTTAATTGATTTTTAATCTGCCGATAACGAAGCAGTATATTATTACGTTTCAAAAGAAGTGAAACAATATTGCTATTTATTTTATCGTTTTATGTGTACTCCTACATCATTTTTTTTTTTCTTGCCATCTCGATTCTAAATGTAAAATCGTAAAACTATATTGATTTTAAATTATGTAATATAAGCGCAATATAAAACGCGTACATAAAACGTTGGAAATTATATAAAACTATAGTTTATTATTAGTGTTTATTTCAGTGTGTACCTATATACGCGTTATTCCTATAATAATATATAAATGAGAAAATTTTTCATCATAAACTTGGATATTTTCATTTTTAAAATCTTAAGAAGAAAAATAATAAAAACTATGTTTTATACCTATCGTATACGTGGTACACTCGTAAAATTTGACCGGATCTCACTTAATAATTGACAATCCGCGCGGGTTATAAATGTTATAATAATATTTTGATAACACGACGAACAAGACCCGCTTTCTACGAATATAATACATTTATGTGTAATATCACGCCTACATAATGATTATATTATATTATAGTTATTATCAAACGAAATTTCATTTGTTTTTATTATACGTTTTTTTATTCGTTTCGTTATCATTATCAATAGCAATAATTAAATCAAAAATACGTATCCTATAACGTCCTCGCGTAGTCCTCTACACATCACAAATTTGTGAATATAATCACCGTTTATCAATATTATAATATTATTTTTCTATACTATAACTATGCTATTATAAAAAATTCGCAGTTTTCGACATCGATATTCGCTGACAATACGGTATAAACTGTTACCGTAGTATAGTAGTTATGACCTATAACTTTAAATTTAATTCGTTTATTATTATTCACGTTACGAAATAAAATAACGTGCTGGCAGTAGCCCGAAAGAATATTACGAGCTATTTACTCGTACTTGTTACAATATAATTCGATCGGTTTAATTGAAAAATATTATTATATTAACACGATATCGTACGGCGAAGTGTATATTATAAATTCGAGTTTCGAGGGCACCGTAGTGGTTTATAATATAATATAGAATAATAAAAGCCACGGAGTATCGCCGTGTGTCTATTATAAAATATAAGCGCCCGAAGAATCTAATAGCCGCCATTGAAAGTTTTAAATTAAAAAAAAAAAAAAAAAAAAAAAAAAAAAAAACGTAACAATTTCCAAATAAAAATAATAATAACAATAAAAAAACGGTAATTGTCCTTTTTACAGCGACTAACAATAAAAATAATATATTTTATGAGTTCAGATATAGGTATTATATTATATTATATATTAATGGTTAGTAGAATATGAAAATAAAATATAATTATTTTTTTCATCAAAAATGAAGAAATATTGCGTTATTATGTAAAAACTAACCTTAATTTTGTATATTTTTCTCTGGAAGAAATAAAAAAATAAAATAAAGATTTAATAAAAAAAAAAAAAAGTCGTATATTTTTATGTGTGTTAGAAAAAGTAATGTTCCGTAAAATATCGCATTGTTTATTTTTAATTGAGTAGAACTATTAAGATATTTATATAATATTATATTTTTTTAACATGCGGTATTTGATTAAGAAATAACATAATAAGTAATAAATTATATTCTTCGTATTTTACTGATGGTTATTAGCAATAATTACTAACTGTTACTTTTGACCTTCATAAATAAATATGTATACATTATAATATTCTCGATAATGTCAGTATAAAATATAAATTAATTTTTGGATTTTCGAGTTGGAATATTTTTACATATCGTGTTATTTAAAATATATAATAATATAATATTTTATATGCGGTGTCATGGTCATTTCCTGCATTAATACCAGCTACCATTTAATATATACCTATATAATATATATAATAGAATTTAATATCTTATCATTACAGAAGATGTTACAATGTGTCTTTCATCCTATAGCAAGTTTAAATCAGATTGATAATCGTTTCATAAATGTAAAATTTTGATTTGTTTTTGATATTATACTCGACTATTATATAAATATTGGAAAAATAGATTGTTTTATCTAATTATAACAACATAATACGTATATAATATTGTAACCATAAATATTAAAAATATATTATCAGAAGCGAATAAATACCAGTCGTTAAATGTGTATAATAATATATAGGTATAATACGTGTTGGACGTGGCCGCAGTTGGATAATATATTCAATTGGCACGTGTATTTTACGATTACATTGGCCATAATTTGTGCAATCAAACTTTCTCCGGCGTGCAAAATAATTTATGTTCAGCAATTTTATACCGTGAATACGGTAAAAAGGTTATAGGCCATAATATTGTTGATTTATGGTACATATTACCTAGGTATATATAACAAAACATAAGTCGGACGACGACGGTGCGTTTGACTGAAATCGCTATTTAACATATATTATTATTATTATTATACAACAAACATCGTAATTTTCGACCGATCGTTATACCCGTGATATTAATATTATTATTACGACGCATAGGTACTAATTGCATTTTAACGTGAATATAATAATTTTTCAATCGTACATTTTGTTATTTATCACTCGTACATATTATTATAATATTTACACTTTATATGCGTATATGCTGTCACTATATGCGTTTGAACGTTAAAAACGAAATAATACATCGTTTTATACGTTCACAGATTTTACCTACACGAGTAGGTACAATGTTACCATAATAATAAATTGTTATGTTCTATTATTATCTACATAAAAATGTAACGACGTAAGATGCGCGAGAAAAACGTCGTAAATTAAAAAAAATTGCTAATGGATTTCTAAAAATAAAAATAATAATACAACAGTGGGCATTGTTAAGACAATAAAATATTAAATTTTCGTACGTAACATCTGGTAGGTAGGTATTACAATAATATTATGTCCTATTTAATTATCGGTTCACAATGATAATTATACGGTCTGTGACAATACACATAATATTGTAATGTCATCAGGAATGAAAATCTTTTTTTTCCCCCAAAATTATCGTATTTACGACCATAATTATTCTAGTCCGAGAAGACGAAATAATACTAGAAGGGAGTATATTATAATATTGTTATATTATCATTATTATTATTATTATTATGATAATTATTATCGAGTGGCAAAATTATACGATGTTAAAAAAAAACACGTGATTGCGTAAACTTCGGCGCACTTCTTTTATTTTCCTATACAGTCGATAATTTTAAATTTACCGCATTGTCGACCAAGGACGGTATAATAATATAATGTATGGATTAAATCGAGTTCAACGATTTAATATTATATAATAATTTTTTTTCTCGTCGAAAAACCGAATACCGCAGTCGAAACGTCAATAATTATATAATATCGTCTTAATTTTATACCGCTCTTATATCAGCTACAATAAAATATATAACTTATAATAATAATAATAATATAACACGCGTTAATCTTAATTTTTTTTTTTTTTTTTTTTTTTAGTCAAAGTGTAAACGATAGGAAAAATAATCGTCGTCACGCGTTAGTCTGGCATAAAAATAATAAACGAACACATTCGGTCGTCCTCTCTTTAATATGGTCGCATATACGTTTCTATACACGACGTAAATAAAAACAATCACGACTGACAGTGTATCGATTTCAATATTTCATCGAGAAACGAATATAAAATATAATATTAAATATTATTCGTATCGCACGTTCCGACCGACGCGCGTGTATGGAAAAAGTAAATACGACAAACGTAATATAATATATAAAATAACAAAAAATAAAATATATTATAATAAATCGTATGTTGTCGTACGGCAGTTTTTCCAAATCGTAACGATATTATAAAACGCGTCGTGTTATCATAATAATATTATCATTTTAATTCTTCGTGATACGCCACGACGGTCGTCAAACCGAACGGGTTTCGTAACGCGATTAAAAAATACAAAACAAAAATGTAAATTCGTTATTCTTGCAAAAAAATTTGCGTATACAAAACAACAACGAAGAAAAAAAGTAAATAAATTCCCGAGTAATAGAATATATCCCCCCTCTGCAATATGTTATAAGGTCGTCTGGTTTGAATGACTATTTGTATTATATTATACCGGTGTACGAAATACGCTGGAAACGTGTCACCGATCGAATTCCTCAGCTGAGTGCGCGAATAAAAAACAAATAAAATAAAAAAAAAACCTATCCTATTAACGGAATTAAGACGTTTTCGTTGCTTGATGAACTTTTAATCAACACCGTATTTTATGATAAGTTTGCGAAACGGATAATATATAACAGACGTTCCCAAACTACGGGTCGCGAAAAATTATATATTAGAACTGATATTTTTTTTTTAAATTAATAATCCGGTTTTGTAATAAAAAAATTAACACGAGCAGAAGAGTACTTGCATTCGGGGTGGGTCGTCGAAATCTAAAATTTTTCAAAAAAATAAGAATCTTATCCGTATACTTAAAAGTTTGGAAACCTCTGATATATAATAATATATTATATTATTGCGTGATACGTTTTTAATTCCCCGTCGGCAGTTCGTCTCTCCAGAGATTTGATAAATTCATCATACCACACGATGTTATATATAAAAGAAACGACCCAGAGCGTGCATACATTTAAAAAAAAAAATCGTTTTTATACCGGGTGTGAATGATCGATAAAAATTGCGTTTGGTCTCTATAATCGTACGTAGAAATTCGCTATACGAGTAATTTATTTATAAATTAAATTTATACTATACGTTATAAAATCATACCTGTAGTATTATAAAATTAACGGTATTAAGACGCGTGTAAATTTTATTCCGAATCGTCTGACCTACGGGATTAAAACAATTATAATAATAATAGGTAATAATTCTTCTTAATCGAGCGCCATAAAATTTATTTTTATTTTCTTAATCGGGCTCTCGTAAATCGTTTTTAAATGCTAATTTATTATTAGCGTGATTTTTTTTTTTATTCTGTCGCTTTCGCGTGGTGTCAAATCTCGTTTTTATAATATATTATTATTATTATTATTTTAACATAATTATTATCGTTTTGGAATTTACGCGGACAAACTGCACCACGTTCGCATGTGTTTTTCGACCATCAGACCATCAGGTCTTTTCGAAAAAGACACGACGACCTAAAAAATATAAATAAAAACGATATTACTACGGATTAAACCGTCCAGCAATCGTAATCGTATAAAATATTATCACAAAAGTTATCATTTTTTTTTTTTTTTTTTTTTTATTACAATCCTCGAGAGAGATGTTTCAACCCTCAGATTTTCCATTTCTCCCACACACTACTACCAAATACGAGATTATATAACGATCGGTTAAACTATTTTATCTTCCGGAAATTGTGCTCGTGTAGGTATTTAAACGCGCCTTCGGGGGTACGCGAAATCGGATTTCGAACGAAGACGATTTAAGCGGTTGTGATAAGCCGCACGGAAGTAATTTTCTTTAAAACGGCGTGGGCGCGAGGAAATTGTAACACGGAATTGCTGTATACGTTTCCGATGTCGGCGCACGAATGAAACGTCGGAATTGATGCAATTATAATAATAATAATAATAATAATAATAATAATAATATAAAGTTCATTCGTTTGACGAGATCTCGTCAACCGCCGCGCGGAGACGTTCTCTCGCGAGACAATCGGCGAAGAAATATTCGTCTAACCCGCGGCGTTATACACACACGTCGTATATACTTACCGGAGCACACCTTCGTTCTTTCCACCGAATGTGGCAGCTTGCCTATTGTTATATCGGGTTCAACACATTCGCCGACACGTTTTCATCGAGCTAAACTATTGTACCTACACCGAACACAATATATTAAAATATAATAATTATTATTTAATAAAATTTGTCGTGGCGACACGAATGAAAACGCGTTAATCTGGGAGGCATTTGTACGTCTGTAAAAGTTTTCCGTTTGTCACGATAAACGTCAAGTTTAAACTCAGTTTTCTCGGTGAAAATGAGCCACCAAATGAAAATTACGAGCATATCGTTCCGTTCAACGCGAAAATATAATATTATATAAACTACATTGAACTAGAATAATATTATATTTGCATTTATGTAACAAAACGGTTATTTTAATTTCTAAAATCAACGAAATAACAACACTATAATATAATAAAGTGCACCTATTATAATTAATTTGCGACGAATTTCTGAAAATATGTTCTCGGCGTATTATTTAATGTATAGGTGACGAGAGATCGATAATTTTAAATTAGAAAAGTTTTCTTGTTGTAACTCGTTAAACGGAGGAAAACTTATCTAAACATGTGCGCGGTCGAGTGACGACGGTGTCTCGTTTGAAAGAAAAAAATACAGATCTAAGAAAATACAAATATATATTTTATTATAATGTCTCTTTTTTATCTTTTTTTTTTTCCATGACTGCAGCCTATAGGTGTCATGGCGGCTGGAAGGAAAACGGAACCGTGCACCAGATAATCAGCAGCGAATTGCCGTCCGCGGTCGGCTGGAGAAAACTCTATTGCCTCTCGTACGTCAAGTGGCCACCGGACCGCGTTCAAGTGTCCGTGTACGCGGACAACTGCAACCCCGGTAACAACCGGACCGCGGCCACGGCTGCCGGCGAAGGGCTCGTCCTATCGTTTAACATTTCGTTATCGCCGTCCGGTAAGTTTCCGTGGTATAATCTGTAATAGGTATATATAATATTACAAGTATGCAATTACCGCGGTAGACCGCGCGATACCGACCGCGGTATATGTATACGCGCGCGCCACAAACAATTATCGTTTATGTAATATTATGATATTATTATTATTATCATTATTATTATCATTATACATTATAAATTATAATGGACGTGAGATTTATCGTCGTACGCGGGGCGCGTATAATATTATTATTATTATTATTTATGTTTATATACGCGTGCTCAATCCTAATCCTGTATCATACGCATATTATATACAAATCAATTTTATGGAAACGGTACGGAATGATAGAATATAATATTCCCCTTGGTTTACGATTTAATCGCATATATAATATTATATTACATTATACGCCAGTAAAAAAAGGAAATAAAAAAAAAAAATCCACTCGAATTCGCGATTTTAAAAAGTGCAGGTTACAACGTTACTATTATATTATTATTTGTATTGGTTTTACAATGATCTTCGTCTTTTTTTTATGTTTGAAATAATGCTCCGATTTTCACGAATAGCATAAATTTCCGGTAGAAAAATGGATATAGTTGGTACGCTTTATTCAGGTCATTTTTCGAATTTCTTAAAATTGTATGCAATAGAAAAAACTAAAAAAAAAAAAAAAAAAAAATGAAAAAAATATTTTTTATGAAAACTGAAATTTTGAGAAAATATCACACTTTGAATATTTCCTAAAATTTCCTTTTTTAGCTCTATATTGTTTGATAAAATTGGTAATTTTGGATTTTAACGTCAGGAAACTTTATTATTTTAGGATACTCACATATTGTTTAACGTATTTCCAAAATATTGGAAAAATCTCAAATCTAAATTTTTTATTTTTTATTCAAAATTGAAATGTTATTAAAATGGACGTTTACAGTATTTCTTTGGATTTTTATTATTTCGCAATATTTTACAGTAATGTTAAATAAAATTGACGAAAAATATTGAAAAAATTGGAAAATTTTATTGAAACTCAAATTCATATTAATTGACTCAGTTAAAAATTACTGTGAATATAACATATTTAACCATTTACCATTTTTATACCCGTTTAAAGTATAAAAAGCTAATACTGTTATGGAAGGGGTAAAAATGAAAAGAAGGTGTAAATAAGAGAAAATTTGTATGCACTGGTAAATCATGGCCATTGGAAAAACGATTTTGAGGGAAGTTCTGTCAGATATGAACATTTAGAGTGCTCGTTTAGAGATTTTATGGGCATTTGCCATTTATATCGAACTTATAGAAACTCGAAAATGTTAATGGACGTTTATATATTTTTGTACTTGATATAATTATTATTATTATTATCATTATTATTATAGTAATTGTATATTTTTGGTCGGGGGGGGGGGGGGGTTTATCAAACTTATAATATAGCGGAACGGCAAATAATAAAATAAAATTATACAATACTCGGACGGGAATTTATATATTACCGGCCGGACCCGGTCGGCGATTAATCCCGGTTTTAAGCCCAAAAGCCGATTATACGCGCTGGTTCTCCCCCGTCCGTCGCGCTCAACTCGTAAATAATGTACTACGAAATTGTCTGGAAACGTTACAAAATAATAATAATAATAATAATAATAATATTATCGTTCAGTTTTCGTCCGTGTAATATTATACGCGTCGAACTAACGCGTTCACTGTATACGCGCGGCAATTTATTATCATATATTATGTATACGAGAGAAACGTTTACCGTGAAAAACCCGCGATAAAAAATAAATTATTTATCGCGATCCGATCGTAAAATTCTCTCCCTCGATTTAACTTCGCGCGCGCCACGCGGTGAAATGCGCGTATATAAAAATTCGCTCTAGTGACGCGCGCGGACCATCCGTTATTTACCGTTACGCGCCGCCGCCGCCGCTGCGCGAGAACTGTTATTAATTTATTATTATTAAAAAAAAATAAATAAATAAAAACAAGAACGGTATGTTATTATTATATTCAGGTCGAACGTATTTTATCAGATATATATTATAAAAAATAATATTTTGTCGGACATCAGACGCGGTTCGTTCGAAATACGATAGGTACCGCGCGGTCAATACACGCATCGCGAATTTAATACCGCGCTATACGTCTAAAATCAACGACGGATAAAAACTTTGTAAAAAAAAAAAAAAAAAAAAAAAAGAAGGAAAAAAATTGAAATGTACTAAAATGAAATGGAAAAGCACGTACAAACGCTCGCACGCGCACATAACACATACCGCGTACGTGGTATGTATATTATGTGAACAACACGCGTGCCTTTAAATCGGCCTATACCCTATGCCTATACGTATATAGAAGGAGAATATCGTTAAACTAATGATAACTCTACTGTGAAAGTGAATTTATTATTTTTTTTTTTTTTTTTTTTTACGTTGTACTATGAACTCCAAAGGATAACTTATGTGTTCACATTATGAAAGGTACGAAAATAATAAAAAAAAAAAAAAAAAACAAAATTGTTCATCGGCTAATGGACATTTTTTCACAATACGCGTTTAAATAAAATATATTAAAATTGAATGTGTAAATTAGATAAGTCTTAATCGCATTGTAAACATATTGGATAACTCCGTTTACATAAATTAATAATTTATAAAATCGAATAAATTATTTTATTATCCTTATTATATAATTTACGTCCAATAGACGGGCAAATTAGATAAAAATAATATTCGCGTTTGTTCGAAAACTATTTGACGGGTCAATCGAACGTTTTAAAACAAATATTGAACCGTATAAAATATTAATATTATATAACGAATTTCAAATACTTGATAAAGTATTTGACCGTGTGAAACGACGACGTTTAAAGGGCGAAAACGCCTAAAACGTAATAATATAATTATATATTAAAATGTATATAAGGCGAGCTACTTATTAGTTCTGCTGCTTGTATCGGGGTACGATGAAATAAAATGTTAAGAATTCGACGACGATAATTCGCAACAATAATAATAATAATAATATATAATATAACCTCCAAAACACGTACATAATATTATATAAAATGTTACAATCACCGCGTATAAAAACTACAACGTAATGGTAATAAACTACTAATAATAATATTGATATGTTTGATATTAATGTAATTTGTTATAAATAATAATACTTTTTAATTTCTGTTTAATTATTATTGTTTTGTTTTTAATGTCCCGTAGGTGATACGCCGTGCAACGAGGTCAGCGAGTCCACGGTTACCCGAGCTACCTTGACCGTGGTGGCGGTCGGTCTATTGCTCTTGCGACAGTCGGCCGACAGATGATTTTCGATTTAAAAACGAAAACACGCCCGCGTGACGCACATACTCGTACGAGGATGTTATTATTATAAAAAAAAAAAAATATATATATAGCGAAAAACGCGATTATTTAATCTTTTTCCAGTGTATAACAATATAAAAATAATTTATAATAAAACATGTACAAAATAATCGCACACACCTTTTAGACGTTTAGACGTTTCGCGTTCGTATGTTTTTAAAATATATTATAAACATAGTTACATATTATTATATTTCGACACTACAAATGAATAATACGATAGGTATATATAAATAAAAAAAAATAAAAAAAAAATATAGACGAGAATTTACTACTCGGGTCTGGCTGTTTATTTAAACGATTCTTGTTTTTATATATTAATACTCCGTATTTATATGCAATAAGACTGATCGCCATTTTTATACAAACGCCGACGTGGCCGCTATAAAGCTGCGATAATTTCGAGGGATTATTCATATTGTTATCGTCGCGAGATTTTTTTTTTCGTTCGTTATACCGACGTATACCGTAAATCGTACGCCATGTTTTACACACAGAACGTAAAACGTAATAATATTATACCACGGTTATACATTTTATTATTACGTTCTAACGAGTGAACGACAGCGGGATGACAGCGAGAGAAGCACGCGATGAACGGTCCGGTGAAAAAATCATCCCCCGCCGACCAGATGGAATGTACATTATAATTATCGTTATTATACCGTTCTATCTTTTGAAATGTAATATTTTATATTCATGGTATATTATACGTACATGTAATAATATAATTATTATATCGTACACTCGAGTATATTATGATAACATGTGTGTGATATCAAAATTCACAACCCTTTTATCGTTTTGTATATTTATATCGTCGTCGTGTATTCAAATTACAACAAAACAACGTCAGACGATCAAACCGGGAAACTATAATAATATATTATTTATACCGTACACGCGTAACTATATTGGTCGGTGGAAAGGCTTAAGTGCATTAAGTACGCGACTGACAAATATAAATTTAAATATTATTTCAAGTCAAAAATGCTGTAAAATGTAGTATTTATAGAGTATTTTAATAATTTTAATAATAATTCAAAATTAAAAATAGATATAAAAATATCGTTTTATTTTAAGAACAACATGTATATTCAAATTTCATACCCCTACTTCCTCCAGATAAAGTCCGTTATTGAGTTAATTAATAAGCGTTTGCCCAAAAATGTACGCGTTTTAGCTCCTCTTTAATTATTATCGTTTTCAATCAATCATATTATAACTATTGTATTCAGATCAAAAAGTGACGATTACGCCGCTAGGTTTCTTCCACCGACGACATTATAATATAGTTTTAATGAGTGTAAAGTATGATAATAATTATGAATTCGTTTCGTCCGACACCGGGGAACGTGTAAATATTCTAATATGTATAATGTAAAAAGAACAAAAATCTTATAGAAAGACTGTCCGATATAGATATTATAATTTACGCGCGATCAACGCGAGTTGTATTTGATGGGTCAAAAATCGATTGAAAATAATAATTTACTACGTATAATTTTAATATTTATATTTATATAACTTGTGCGTGCGTTTATACTGTATAATTACATACGTTTATATATTTTGTCTTTTTTTTTTTTTTTGTGTCTGAAAGAAATATAAAATACGTGCGATGGAAACGCGGGCAATAATTTAATATTTTTGTAGATAATTTAATTTTAATGTATACACTATATACACCTAATAATAATAATATTATATTAAATTACGATAATTTATGAGTATAATAAAAACTAGTGATAAATTGAACGCATATAACATAATGTAACGACTTTAGTATTTATACGACTTTTGTCTCACATCTATTACATATTATTATTATATAATAATAATATAATATATTATATTATATATTCACAGATAGCAATAAATTGTAATTCATCGTGATTTTTTTTTTTGTTAAATTTCGTTTTAAAACGTCCCCCACATTATTATTATAAACGCCAGAGTGTTATTATTATTATTATTTAATTATAATATTTATAATAATATTGTCTATTACATGGAGAGTCGGCGAGGTCATCTTGTTTTGCTTTACTGTAAATTTAAGTATATCATTTATATTTTATTTCTACTTATTATTATTTTAAAAATTAAATATTTTACAATGTTTAATTTTAATCTATATAGGTTTAAATTTTCGCAGAATACTTTCGAGTATCTTCAACGCAGTAATGTTATACCTATCTGTTATCATTGTGTATAACATTTATGTAAAACACGTTCTTTGATACATATTTATATTTCTCATTTTTCTTCGTCGACAAAACAACAATAATTATTATTATAATTTTCTTATTTTGTTTTTTTTTTTTTTTTAACATAAAACAAACAAACTACCTAGGCCACGCGTCAAGTATTTCACGAGTATATTATAATATATATTCCATGCGAGTACCTACATATTATTATTAATTATTCATATCGAAATAACTCGACGTTTTTAGAACTTTTTTTCGTTTTTGCCAAACATTAAAATTTTTTATAAATTTGTATCATGTGATTTCACTACAAATTCACAACGAATAAATAATATTAATTTTTTAGATAAATGTGAGGGGCAAATCGACTGATTGTGATAATAGTTTTACGTTTATGTATAAATATATATTATATAATATATACGAGTATATATGAAAAAGAAGTAATAATAATAATTTTGATTCGAAATGAATTTAAGCTAGTTAACGGCTGAGAGTAATTGAATTGTACAAATTTCGCAATGAACTTGTGATTGTTCTTCATTTTCTTTTTAATAAAATAAAATTGTTTTTTTTTTATATATATTATATTATATATATATATATATATATAATTTGTATAAAAGATTGTGTTAGACCGAATAATATTTAGATTACGTAATTAGACGATAAGGAAAATGATGTACAATTTAGATTAATAGAACATTGTTGAATATTATATTTTTTTTTCTTTTATTCAAATAATTATTATAAGAATATAATATAAATAATTGGAATTTAGGTGCCTTGATTAGCTCGTTGTTAGAATTTTCTTATCTATTTGAGAGTACAAAAAATAAATTTCAAAAAACATAAACTACTATACTGCTACAACATATATATCATACATAAATAATTATTTTAGTACGATAAAGATGATATTAAACTATTAAGCACAGAAATCTGTACGGAAATTTTTTTTTTTCTGTATGTATGTATGTTATAGTAGTATTACTAATCAAATGCTGATATTGTTTCATAAAAAATTTAAAAAAATACGTTAGATTCTAAAATAAAAAATAAAATATTTTGGTATTTAATCACAACAGTCCCATATTTCAATTTCATTAGAATCATTCAAACAATTACTGTGGTTTCCTCGTACGATTATCTACTATCATTACTGTTAAATATTATTATCAGCTCACTTTGTACTGTGTCGCTTAATTATTTAAGTAGTGAATAAATAACAAAACTCGATAGCCATTTTGAACGATATATTGTACTATAGATATTATATACATTTTACATATAATACTTAAATGAATTTGATTTATATGACGTAGAAATACAAACATTTAAACAAAAACTGCTCGGGGCCAATATATGATGATATAAAATATTAGCAAAAATTGGATATTTTTTCTTTCGTTTTAGCACACAAATATAATTTATTAAATAAGTGTAATAACTGTTAAGTGTTAACAACGTTGAAAACGCCCGAGCGATTACACCACATGTTTAACGTTATACATGCATTATTGTAATAATATGTAGTTAAATAATAATATAATGTATATTTAAGTCACGGTTAATAGTAAGTTGTTACCAATGTTTGTTTTTGTTTTTTTTTCTATATTTTTTGTTTTTTTTTTTTCATTGTTAAACTATTTTAGAATTCAAATCTATAATAATATCGTTTAAACGACTACCGGATATTGTACAATATTTGAAAGTAGATAAAAATATGTTTATTATTATTATAATTATTAACACGTTTTTTAATTTTCTTGTAGATGAATTAATAAAAGACTTTAGTTCAATATAATATTACCTGTTATTAATTCTAACATTATCAATGGTATAATGTTATTATATTATTTTAATTCGTCTTCTTCGAGTGTGTTGACCTAAATAAAATGAACCACCTCAGTACCTTGTTTCTACGCTGGCCTTCCTTGAACGTTACACAATATTAATGCCTTTTGGTGTTTATTTTAAAATGTTGTTTGGTCTTTAAGATTTGTAAACGTTGACATAATGTTAATATTTATTATGCCTATGTATAAATACAAACAATTAGAGTTAAACGTATAAATATGTCCTTATAATATTCATATTAATTACCGTCTACATAAAAATGTAATAAAATAATATAAACAAATACAATCACTTGTTCGTAGACACTCAAACTCAATAAGTACTATACAATATTATTTAAATTTTAATCATTGTCATTATTTTAAATTAAATACTAAATAATAGATATTATAATATAGGTACTCCTTACACAAACGAGTATGTAAATTCGGATCGTTTAAAGTTTAAACAAATTACGAGTAAATATGGTCAGACGTACAATTTTTATAATATGTTATTAAACAAATTCGAAACATAACAAATATAATATAATATTTATGTAATGATTTTGTTAAAATAATATTAGCTATAGATAATAATTTTATTGTTGAGTTCATTATATTACTAAAAGTTTATATCGCCAAAGCAGTTAAACTATATTAGATATATATTAAATAATATATTGTTATTATTTTATAGATTTAAATTTTATAAAATCATTTACTTATACTTACAATTATTATGAAACAAAATAGAAATAATGACAAAAATTCGTTACATATTATATATGTGTTATTCAAAATATATTTCATTTTTTTTTATTATTATAATTTCTACATCTAATTGTAAAATAAAAAAATTCTATAATTCTTTATTAATTACATTAATTAGATTTTTAATATATTATTATTATTATATAACATTATATAATATACCAATAACCGGAAAAGAAAATATTAATTATTTCCATTGTTTAACTTGAATCAGTGATCAATGGGTTATACGTTACATTGTGATAACATATTACAATATTCTTTATAAAAATTTATAACATTGAAAACAATATAATATATAGGTATATATTATAATGTAGCTTATTAGTCGAAGAACGACTAATGCACGTGTCATAATATCATGTTTGTTTTTTACAATCATATGACTTAATAATAATAATAATTATTATTATTATTATTATTATATTTAAATATCGTTTAAGATATTATTAATGTTAAGAAAAATAATATTTACAAATTACAACACTTGAAAAATGACGGTCGATGGAGTAACACCGCGTACAGTTTCAATAGTAGTTAAACGGCGATCAACGAGAACGGTCTAATAAAATTATTTTATATTATAATACGTGATAAAAAGTGCAGTATTATTCTTTGTAATTTTTTTTGTTTTTCTATTTTCTATTTTTTAACTATTTATTTTTCTCCATCACTATCGCCGAATAACATAATATTTATGTTCTTACCTTTCATTCGCAGACGTACGTTGACGAGCTTCTAATATTGTAAAATAATAATTTAACATTTCGCAGT
This sequence comes from Tetraneura akinire, assembly GCA_021307375.1. Lineage (NCBI taxonomy): Eukaryota > Metazoa > Arthropoda > Insecta > Hemiptera > Aphididae > Tetraneura > Tetraneura akinire. The sequence goes on along the minus strand of JAIUCT010000007.1, from coordinate 21,393,355 downwards.
TAATCGATGAAATTCATACACGACAAATCGTATTTTTGTGAAACAACTCGTTCGTTTTAACAAATATTCTATTATTGTAATATTATTACATATAAATAATAATATAACGATTACTATAAGATTTTAAATCTTTCTACCAATAACCTAAATAAATATATAATATTACACAATGTTACTCAATCGAACGTTAATATTTACCGCCACTGCAAAAAAAAAAAAAAAAAAAAATTCAAATTAATATAATAATTAAACAATATAATAATTATGTAGGTATATTGTCTAGTAATTAAAAATCGCTATTATATACCAGTGTATATACCTGTAGACCTAACAATATTAATATATTATCATAAATATTATGAATGTGTTATACGCGCCGGTCAATAGGATTTATAAATATTCATACACACAGTCCAGAGGAAATAATATGACGTAGAAGAAACGACGGTGGTGTCGACAGCGATATATTACAATAAATAAATAAGTAAGGTGTTATAATAATTGAAAATTTTCAAACGTCGATGAAACTTGAATTAATTACTATACCTATATGGACATAGGGTATTTAAATTTGCACACGATATTATGAATTATTAATATAATAATTATATACCTACTTCCAAAAATATTTTTATATAATATTATGTTAACGTTAATGTATGAAATTCCGACGATTACGTATAGAATGTACTAGATAGGTATTTTATAAAATAACGAGCAATATTTCAGTTAAACTAATATTGAATTCTTGTAAAAATAAAAACTTTAACCATACAACATATTCTGTACCTATATATTAACTGGATATTATATTATAATAAAATTACTATTACAATGCAGTTAATGTATGAAAGAACGTATGTATTTAACTTATCTTATTTACATGATTTACAATTAATATAACATTTATATTATATATAATACCTACATCAATTTACGAATTCAAAATTACGATTAAAAAACACAATACAATTTATTTTTAATATAAATTCACATAATATTTAAACACGTCAAAATTATAAATTATTAATAGATTATAAATTATAATTGATTATATTATAATAAGATTATTTACGATTTATTTATTTGTGCATGCAGCATTTGGATGACATTTTTAATTGCATAAAACATTATTTTTTAAGCATAAAATGTATTCGTTTTGTTGTGCAATCTGTACAAATTGTTTACGATTGCAGTGGAATGATAATTATTATCTAATGTTATAGATTTCAATTAACTCTCTACATTAATTAAGACCTAACCGTTTTTATAAATATTAACTAGTGAAATTGTATAATATATACATTAACAGATATATTTAAATAATTTATAGAATAACTAGTTAAAATATAGAATATGTTATTTCATATATTTTTATTATGTACTTTATATTATATGGATAACATTTTGGAACAGTTACGTTAATTTTTCTACAAAATATACATAGAAATTTGAATATTTCCTAAAATTCTCGTTTTTATCTATATATTATTATTTGATAAAATTGACAAATTTACTTTTTAAGGTCTGAAAATTTTACTGAAGTACTCACATATTACTTAATATGATACCAAAATATTAGGGAAAATATCAATTTTTTTATAGCTGCTTAAAGTTTCTAATTTTAGTGTAACTGAAAATCTAAGAATCCATATAAATATTCGTCTTAATATTTCTCAATACTTTTACAATAATAATTAATAAAAAAGACAACAATTTTTTAAAACATTTGAAAATTGCCTTAAATCATACTTAATTATTCGCTAATATAAGAAAAATCTCAATAATCAATTTTTTTTATAGGTGTTTAAAGTTGAAATTTGAGTAAAATCAATATTTAACGTACCTATATTTATATGGATTCTTCTTATTATATTTCAATATAATACAATAATATTAAATAAAATTGACAGATTTATTTTTATAAATTGTATTAAAGCTCAATTACATATTATATTACTTAACTCAGTTCCAAATAGTTGTGAATTGCGATTTTTTTTTTTTTAGCTGTTTAAAGGATAAAAAGAAGAGCTGATACTGCTGCGGAAGAAATACATATCATCTTGATTAAAATTTAAATAAAAAAAAAAATCATTATACTCGAAAAATGATTCTGAGCAAAGTACTGTCTGATTTTGGGATTTAGGTGACTGATTTAGGGGTTTTATGGGCATTATTATTGAACGTAAGGACTGATAAATATACAATTTTAATTACATCCATAATATATTATCTGATGAACTTCGCTCAAAATCGTATTTCCAATATAATGATTTATCATTGCCTTTAAATTTTAATCAAAATTCAACACATTTTATTCTCTTATTTAGATATGTATCCCTTCCACAGCAGTATCAACTCTTTTTTTAAATATTGATTTGTATTTAAATATGTTTTAAACATTAAACTAATTATTAATTATTATTATTTAATTTAAATACATAGGTATATTATATACCTAGGTATATATATTTATTTTCAAGATAAGAACGATAATATAATTTTTTTAAATGCACGTATAAAAATTTTAAGTACACAAAAATAGTACCTAGTATACTCGTATATACTAGATTATTATACGTAGTATAATATACTCGTATTCATACCTCATATATAAAATTTTAGAGTATTATTTATTATTTATATTTGTATAATTTTTTAATTGATCATAATTAAAAATAATATACATAAATTCGTAATATTATGTATAATTTATACTATATATATATTTATAAAAAAACAAAAAAAAAAAAAATGTTTTTCTGACAAGACTTTTACAGTTTTTGCTCATCAATATCCTGACGAGACCCTTTGAGAGTTTAGGTATGCCAATGTACAAAATTATTGTTTATGCCATTAACTGCATAATAACATATTTTATAATTTATAGTATATAAAATAGGTACAACATATAGCTGCATGTATAATGTGTTCTGTGATTATAGTAGTATTATAATTATAAAACAAACTCAATAAAATAATCTAATCTGACAATTTATAACTTGCGAGCGTACTGCATCGTGTAAAATTATTATAATTTGTTTAAAATTAAATAAGATTTATATTTAATATTAATACTACGAGTATACTCTGTATACATATAATATAATATTACATGTGCCTATTTAATACATATAATATGTAATACATATTATTATCAATATATAGTCTACACTATAATGTTTTCATGGCATATATTATAATATTCGTGTAATCATATTATTTACAATCTATAAAAAATAAAATACGTGATGTGTGTGAAAAAACACGTGTGTTTGTATAGAACAGCCATACTACAGGCTAACAACGACAATGTAATCATATAATTTGCAAGATGTACATTTTTACGAGTATATTCATGACAATCGTCACTGTACTTTTTTTTTTTTTTTTTTAACCAAAACTAAAACGCATTTAATTCCGAATACATTATCGAACTATTACTGATATTATACAAAAATCTTAGTATTTTTAATTGTAAATAAAGAAAAAACACTTTTACTTTATATAATGTGTATATATAAACATATATGTATATTTATAGGTATACACACGATGAGATGTGGCCACAAACTTCGAAACTTTTGCATATTATTAATTATAAATTATTATTGTTAATATATTCTCCCAACCCAGTTTCGTTTCAATCAATTATTAGATTATTGATATTGATATATGTATACTGTTTATATAATCTAATATAATAACTCTATAAAATTGATTTGTAATAAAATTAAATAAACTAAATTATTTATATTATAATTTTACCTATTTAGAAATCTGAATAGATTCATCTTACATAATAATATGCTCAGATTTACAAATAATAATTAATCGGGATTAAAATGCATACACGTGTGTAGATAATAAAAATTATGTATTATAATACGTTTTATAAATATTCAAAAATTAAATGTTAAAGTTTTTCAATGAAAATGGTGTTATTATTATTATTATGTTATTCAACATCCAACGAAGAAAATAAATCAATTTAATCTGGCAGCAAAAATAATTAATAACACAACCATTATACCTATATTATAAATTGTATATAATAATCAATGTGCTGATACCTATAATTTCTAATAATTTTTCATTCTCGTTTTTCTCTTTTGACAAATTACATTATACTACCGCATAAAAACATACCTATCGTATTCATCAAATAAAAAATATACATCACACACATTATATTATATATTATAAAATAATATTAATATGTAGACTAGACGTTATTATATACAGGTAATAAATAAATAATTAAATATTAAATTTTTATGCTTATGAATTCATTTAAATAATTAAAATTGAATAATATTCTGTAATGATAATACATACAACTGGGAATAATTACGAAAAACTAATGTATACGTATAACATTATTATTTTATATGTGCCTCCTATTATTATAATAATATTACAATGCGCGATATCGAGTTTAAAAAGACGTATTTCACAGTATAATAATACAATTATTACGTATTAAACGTATAATATTAATATATTTTTAATAATATCGACATACGAGTATAGTTATAAAATGTAAAATTATATTTATAGGTATTATCTAAAAATTAGATAGCTCATCGTTTTTTTAGATAGAAAAATATTATATTTTTTTTTTCTAATTTGAGAACGTCAATAGTGTATGATGCAAAGAATAATAAACGTTATTATTAGAATAATTTATTTGCACGATATGGATAATTAAAAATATTATTTAAGAAAATTCATCGGAAAAACGATATTTTACCGAAAACAATTCGTCGTATTCAACGGCGAGACGACGCGGTCGAGGTTACGTTCCGCGTTTCGTGTAGAGAGTTGACCCGCGAGGTCGAACCAACGACCACAATATTTATACCTAGTTTAATTCATTAGTAATTTATTACTAATTAATATTATTTGTATACGTAAACGGTCTATCCGATCAGTCGCAAGCGAGCGTTTTGTTCGTTATGAGTACCTCCGCCGTTGTCAAAATCTATAACGGGCGCTAGTTGATAATGTTAAATATTATAATAATATAATGTTAAATATATAATATTATTGTTTCGATATACTCGTAAATATAACAAATAAAAAACGTATTACGCATAAATCGTGAATTTCCGTTAACGGCCATCTTCTTTGGATTTTTACGAACTATATTCTCGGCTGACGCAAACCAATCGACCTGTTAAATCATAATATTATTATCATTAAAACATAATAATTTATTGATTAATTCCATATATTGATATTATAATAATATAATTTATAGCTCTTATTATTAAAATAAAATTTAACAAAATAGGTGCTAACATTATTTATATTCGCGCTTTCGTTCGGTTAACCGCCACCGTGCGCGCGCCGGTCCAAATCAGAATAATCGCGAATATACATAATAAAAATAATAATAATAATAATAATAATAATAATAATAATAATATTATAATTGTTATTAATATAAATATTATAATGATAAGTTGATAAGTTAAGACGACAAATGATAATATTATCGTTTATTAAATTTGTAATACATATTATTATATATTAATATCGTCGTGTCTGTCCGCGTCAGTCCACCGTCGACCGTCATCGGCGCCGCAGCGATCAAATTACTGCACGTCGCACGCCATCAGTCTTCGCCGGTGCTTCAGCCGCGTCGGAATCGGTATGTATCACATGCGATAAATAATAATCCTAAAATTATTACGTATTTCATTGCATAATATTATTATGAAATTATTGAATCTGATTAACTGCATGATGACACTATATCACGAATTTTAACACGAATAAAATATACAATTTTCAATTTTTTTTTTTTTTCACTTAATTACCTATTTTACATAACATTTAGTGTTTGGTCCCTGCTAAATACGTATAGTTTGGAAGAGTTGTGTCTTCGTTTCTTTCTCTAGGAATCGAATTAATAAATTATTTGCATTATAATAATTTATATTATCTATCTATATGATATTATATCATCTCAAATGAATGTGTAATTTTTTAATTTTTTTAAAATATATTAAGTATATAATTTTATAAATACAATATTCGATTTTTCGTTTCACCAGAACAATTTAAATACAATTTTGACTTATATCTATATTCCTTAACCACGGTGATCGAAATCATATATTTCATATATAATATATAGTATTTCGTAAATAGTACCTAAGTTGTAATAAATTTGAATATGATATTTTCGAAATAAATGTTAAATGTACATAACCTCCGTTATTGCATAGTACCCAACTATTATATAATATCGTATATTACAAGTATACGAGTATAATATAGTCGTTATATATTACTATAAAATATATCGAATTTCGTATTGTTATTTTACTTTAACACGAATATACATGATGCGTATTTTTACTACGATTTCCCTAACACAATATACACGATAATTTATTATGTGTGCCCACATCATTTTCCCTCTTTATACATATATATATATATTGATTATTGGAAGTCCCTTTAAAGAAAATTTTAATTTAATTAACAATTTAATACCAATATTTTCCAATACCTTAATTAATTTAATATTATTTAAAATTTATCCTGTGGCGATTAAAAACATTGTTCTTTCAAATGGCAACTACCCTTTTTCCCCATATGTACTTATATTATTTTCAGAAAGTAAATATAATACGAGACTAATGCAGATATATAGTGTATCGTCATAGACGTGTATAAATGTATAATATAACATATATATGTCGTGTTACTGTCGACACGTTGCAGTAAAACGGTTTTTAATTTTAAATTATATTTTTTAAATATTTACACGGATCATTTTTTTTTTCTTTTTTTTTTTTTTTTGCACTATAACGTTATACAGAATTGACATCGTCATCATTATTACATTATTATAATATTGTTATTGCACAATGATTTTTTCCCCTTTCGTCAATCTATATACAACGTAAATATAACAGGATATTAGTACCGGATGGAATAATATCTTTCAACAATTTAATGTACTATATATATTATAATTATTGTTATTTGTTTTTTATTCAAGAAAATAATAATTAATAAAATTTCGTTTTATAATAACTCGTTATAAACCTAGATTGTACCTAATATAGGTACATAATTATTATTCGCGTATAATCTAAATAAATGTATTGAACTATCGAGTCATTCTTCAGCTAAGATATTAATAAATCCAAAAATTAATTATTTCTACATTGCTATTATATATGATAACTATTTAATTCCCAATTAATTAATTTTAATTTTACAGATCATTATAATATATTTTCTAATCGAAATAGTATATTGATGATATTTTTCTTATACGTTTTATGGCAATAGTAATGGTCTTGCCTTTTTTTAAGCAAAACCTATAAGAAGCTATATTATGTGTATATCGTAGCCTCAGAATTGTTTCAAAGTACCTATACCTGCTCATTTGTGATTATACGTCATTTTAATTTAATTGTTTTTTTACTTATTATTTACATATTTTACATTTATAGGTACTTATAAACTATCTGTTATATAAAACTGATATATTATCTAATTTCTAATATGAATCAAATATAACATAATTAAATTATAATAGAACTTATATTGTATTTAACGTATTGATTCAAAATCAAATATTTTAATCAATGTTAATATATTGGACACATTTACTTACATGTTTACATAATATATTATAATGTCAATATAATAATCACACTAAAAATAAAATATTCCTTTTGTTTTCAAAGTTTATTATATAGGTATCGTTGACATAAATTAATTCGATTAAATATAAATAAATATAAAGTAGGTAATGTAGTTCTATCTATCAAAAGTTAAATATTGGCATGAGTAAATACGTACGATATAATATAATAAATTACTCAACAGTCAACACATCACAAAAAAAAAAATCAATAAATAGAAAATTAATTTTATAATAAATTAATTTTATATTTTTAATTTTTTACATATTATTATCTAGAATGGCTTTAAAACAATAATAATTCAATTATAGATAATGAATTTAAAGTTTATATAGGTATTTAGTGCTAGGTATATTGTATAACTACATAATATGTATAATATATGAGATTTAAAAATTAATAGTAAAACCATTAATACTTATAAGTTTAGTTTTTAATTATAATTATACTGTATTGTGGTGAAAATTATTTATGTACTCGTAAAATATAACTTGAATTGTCAAAAAACCATAGACCTATAAAAAAGTATGATCGCATAAGGCGTTAAAAATAATATCTATATAGGTATGCGAAGATATTTTTATTAATTTTATGCCATTAAAAATAAAATAAATAATAAGACATTAAGTCATATAAAAATATTTCATCTAAAATGTGTTTTAAAATCGCTTTGAAGGCGTTGAAAAAAAGAAGAGGAATATAAAATACAATTATTATTGTATAGTGTATAGAACTATAGAACATTGAAACTTTAAAATTCAAAATATCTACCGAAAATGTTTTTAATGGAACGTTATAATTTATATGTGTATTACTTTCAACGATCTGTTATCGAATTATAAAAAATTATTATGGCGAATATTTAATACTACTAATTGACGAGAAAATATTAATAATAATAATATAAATTTCAAATAATTATTTAATACTAATTTATTATAATTATACTAAAATAATTACCTATTATAATTACTAATTACAAATATTGTGTCATCGCCTAAAAATCTAAATACTTATGTAATTTTTCCTAAATAAAATAAAAACCAATTTAGGCAATTATTATATTATTATGAATTAAGTAGGTACCTATATATTATAGTACACCTGTGTACCTACTACATACACTATCACGTATATTATAGTTATTTGAACAGAAAAACTAGTAAATAATATTTAAAGTTATTAATAAAATGATTATTTTCTATTTTTATAATTTTAGAAAATTTATATAATATACAACTGAACTATATTAAATAGATATCTATAAATGGAAATAGGGAGGTATTCACCTACAATGGAACCTATATATTGATCCAATATTTTATTAAAATTTAATTTAATTTTCTACGTAAGTGTAAAAAAACAAATATTTAATTTAAATCTATTAGTTGCTTATAGCCTATAAGGTATTACTACATCTAATGAACACTGGTTCCTTAGATTTTTCTTATTTTATTTATGATGCTTTTGAAGGAGAGTTCAAATCTATGTTATCTTTGCAGACTTTTCAAAAACAATATTGTACAGTCGACTATTGCTACCTCTCAACTCTCTTAACAACATATTGAATTAGTTGGATTTTCATATTAGTGATCTGCTTTATCATATCTATATTCATATAATTAAGTACATACATTAGTACATTACTCATACCTAGTAAATAGATGGTGGTTTGTAAATTTATTTAATATATTATATTCAAATATGTTCAAAGTTTCGTCTGGACTTCTCGTGGTGGTATAATCCTATCCTTGATAGTTGCTACTACTTTCTTATTTCTTATAAACAATTTTTATCGATATCCCATCTATTTATGATTTCACTTATAACTCTAAACTCTTTGCTCGTATATCTTCCAAAATCAATTAACGTATTTTAATTGTCAATAATTAGCTTTGTTGGCTGGTTTCATCACTAATATTCATAATAATTGTAGTATTTTTTAAATCACGGAATCTTGTCGATTATAATAGTTATTATTACAATTTACAATTACGTACATCAATTAATTACCATTAAATCGAATCATCAAAATAAAGAATGTAAAATTTACTTCACCACTACCTATTCTTCAAATCTCTTGTAATCATCACCTGTAAGACTATACGAATTCTTAGATTATTACAATTTACAACAATACACTCATAATTTCAATTCGGAATTAGGTATGTTAGTAAGTTAGAAACCATCCTTACTGCTCTTGTACGATCTATAATCTTGAATACGGCTCAACAATTTGAATCCCTTAATTCTTAACATGAAATAAAAATTAAATTAACTGAACGAGTTCAGAATTAGTTCTTTTGTTATGCAGGTATCTTATGAAAAAATTATATCCTTCAGCATTTTTGTGAACCTTTTATTGAAGCTCTAAATCTCAAGTTCTTTTGAGACCAAACAATTAAAGATAAATCAGAAGTTCTTAGTAAAATTACTGCAAGGAAAGATTGATTTACCTGCTATGTCCTATAGGCTCCTTGAACGTTAAGCGTATAAGTACATGAGTGCTCACGGCTCATAAAATTCCATCGAGACCTTGCATATTCTGAATCTCGTTCAAACTTTTTAATGAATAATTGTCAAAACAATGAGATACTTAAATTATATTATTAATGTTATTTAGCCTAAATACTAACTTTGTAATCACATACATTTTTGTAATTTGTTATCCTTGTCATATATTTTATTGTTTTTATAATTATATGTGTATATATTACAATTACTTATTATATATAGGTACTATTATATTATGTATTGACATAGTTTAATGTTCATAAGTATTATAACTATAATATAAATAAATTATACATGATCAAAATATTATTTATAAAAAATTATTAGCCAGGTAAACATAATATATGATTTCTGGATAAATATAGATATTAGATTATAAGATATATGACTATAAGAATAACATGTTATACTTAATATTATTAGGTATATTATAAATGTATAATATAATATGTATAAATATAAATTATAAAATTATAATATTATAATAGCAAGTATAAAAACCAAAAAAATAAATTTTAAACGTAGTACAATGTGAAGTGTAAAATACACATAATATATTTATATGATGCAGGATTTTCAGTAATTACAAATACATTAAGCACGACTACATGAGCGTGCTCAAGGGGGTTCATGGGATTTAAATCCCTCCATGGAAATAACAATGGCATAATATAATATGTGTTATTTATTTATACGTATTACACTACGTACATTATAATATTGTATTATGGTTATGGCGGTTTGATAAATGGACAATTATTATAAAAAAAAAAACAAGGGAAGGAATACTCCTGCCACAGGGATATAGGTGTGCAAATCATAGTGTTTAATTTTAATTAGAATTTAAATCGAGATTTAAATGCAATGATAAACCATTGCATTCGAAAAAATGATTCTGAGCGAAGTTCAGTCAGATAATGTGGGAATTGATTAAAATTTTGACATTTTTTATGAAAAATTAAATATTTAAAACGCAAAATTTTATCACACATATAGGGACCATATAAGTACATTTATAGTACATAAATGAACATCCCATAAAGTTTTAATGTCTCTAAGTTCAATATAAATGCTTATAAAATCCCTTGTCACCCAAATACCCAAATCATAAAATATGTTGTCAATTTTATTTATCATTATTGTGAAATATTGAAAAATAATAAGAATAAGAATCTAAAATACTTCAAATATAAATTTTACTGAAATTTTAACTTTAACACCTATAGAAAAAAAAAATTGAGTCTTGAGATTGAGATATTGAAATACATTTTACAGGTACATACACGTTAAGCATTTATTGATGAAATATTTATATATATATATAAAATAAATATATGATTTATATTATATAAACGAATTTCTGTTTGCCTTTTATTCATTCCTAAATGGCTGGACCAATTGCGACGAAATTTGGTACAGATATAGGTATATTATACGACGAAATTTGGTACAGATATAGGTATATTGGCAGAAGATAGGTTAAGTTAAAAAGTGGTGGGCCCAAACCCGGAAGGTGCTATTAGTTTCAATAATATTATTATTTTGGTTGCTATTAGTTTCAATAATAATTATATTATCACTATGGTTATTATTATAATCATCAATCATTTAACTGATGAGTCGAATTCGTCGATATTTCTGTATAAAAAATGTCGTTTTTTCTGTCGCATGGGGTCAATTTTGAGAAATTCGAAAAATTATCTAAATAAAGTACCAACTACATCCACTTTGGAACCGAAAACATGTGCTATTCTTGAAAATTGAAGCATTATTTCGGGTAGTAAAAGTGTCTTCAGGCATAAAAACAAAAACAAAATCACACACATCATTGTAAAACCAATAGGTACATTCTTCGCTTCGCTCAGAATCTAAAATGATTTTAAGAGTTATGAAATTCGAAACTATTCGATTTTAGCAACACTGAACAACCGTCGTTCTTTGATAACCGGAAGTCGCGGATATGTCACGTTTTTATAACTTCGTACTCAATCGCTACAATATAGGTACTACCTATATGGTAATGTTTACATTGTTTATTTTTTTAATGTCGTACTGTTTAATTTAATTAATATATTACGGGTGTATAAATTTGTAATTTTTAGATATGTATAATAATATGCAATTTTTGTGTTTTTATATTCATAACATTACACTTTTCTGATAATGATACATTTTTGTAATTACTACTTGGAAATATAATATAACCTTCAAAAACCGAAAATATAGTTAGTTAAAATTTTGGTATTGAGTCACTTGTAGAATTTAATATTTTTAATTAAAAATAGTAAGTTAAAACCATGATATTCATGAAATTTTAAACACTGCATCCAGTAATCGAATAATGATGGCATCCCTCTTTAATTAACACAATCCATTCCTCCACTTAAATAAATATAATAATAATTATTATACTCTTATAATAATGCATTGAAATTTATAGTGTTATATACTCGTACAAAGGGTAATGATAGACATTTTTGTATACGAATATAATTTTTAATTTTAAGATTTTACAATATGCTACAAAATAAATATATATTTTCAGGTAGACTATAATTAGTCTGTAATGTATAATAATTTTAAGTTTTCATTAAATAACTAGGCATCCCTCCACTTATTTTGACCCATTTCGACCACTACTGAAGTGCTGACTGCACCATCATTATTCATTTGATATTCATGTAATTATGTATTTATGTCACTATGTATGTGTATATGAATATGTAAGTGTGATAAAATAATAAATAAACTGTTCATAATTAATGATTACATATTTTAAATATATTATAACATTTAAATATTTGAAATTCAACCCCCTCCCAAATAGAAAAATTCTGAGCACGCCTCTGAGTACGAGTAGTTAGTAAAATATCAACGATAACCAGTGGTCGAAATGGATCAAAATAATTGGAGGGATGTCTAGATAAATGAAAACATAATATTTTTATAAATTACAGATCCATTATTGGTATCTACATAATTAAGTCTAATTTCTATTTTTATTATAGTATCTGTATAATAGTGAAATCTTAAAATGAAATCATACAAAAAATTCTATGCAGTTCGTACAAGTATGTAACATTATAGCTTTTAATAAAATACTTACTTTAATATAAAGTTTAGAAAGTAGAAGTAATGCAATAAGAGTATATTAATTGGAGCGATGGATTGTGTTAACTGGAAAATGTAGAAAGACTAGAAAGATGACATCCTCCTCATTTCGACCACTGACTTCTGACGATAACTTTATTTATTAAAATAAAATTTCCATCCTTACGTGGACGCTGAGTGAACGTAAGTCATTACTCATTAATGTTCTATGTTAAAACTACGGAGCTATCATTAATTTGAATGTGCGGTCGACTTGCGTTATTTGCGCCCGCAGTTTTTCCATGACGGAATACAGACAAAATTAAAATTGCAGTCCGATTAAAATTATTTTAGTTAGTTACAATATAATAGTTACCTATGACAAGTAGTAAATTTAATTTCACATCAGTTATAAGAAAAAATTTATATTTTTCAAAATTAGAAATACTCAAATATAGGTATATCGATTTAATAAATAAATTATATTCTTAACCCTTGCCACAAAGCATTATTATACAACAATTTAAAAAAATAACAGAAAGAATAAAAAGTCATGTTTATAAAAAAAAATTCCAATTTTTTAAAATATTTAATGTACTTCATATTATTTTTAATTTCATAATATATCGTACCTATACCTATACTAATTACAATCATTCATTCATCAATGATCATGAATTCATGATCGGTATCCTACCTAGTAGTCCAAAATATTATAGGTATACCTACATGCTAATGCAGTAATGCATAAAAAAATCCATATTTTTTCTTGAATATTTCGATTTATAATATAATATTATAATATTGTACCTATTAGATAAAAATTATTGTGACTGGCTATAATTTTAATTCTTTGAAATGTATATTAAACACCTAATGTATATTACCTCGCCTATATATTATAATTGTTTATTATGGTTACTTAATATTATTTTATGTTTGTATACATATCTACTTACTTAATAAATATCGTATTTACATAATATTGTACAGTCGTTCGTTGTGATATTAAATTTTAATTTATTATGATTTATGACATTAAAGTTGACTTCCGTTTTTCTATAGTTCCAGAACGATTATCATCCTTGAATCATCGTCGGGTCGATACAAATAAATTATTACAAAAATGTAACAGCATCATCTTTGACGAGTTTTATAATCTCATATTTTATTCTTATCACACGGAGTAAACCCTATCAATTATCATATTATTGTTATGTGACTAGACCACGGTTTAATCTCGCGGCCTCGCGCCCTGTTATTATTTTGTTAATGAAATTACCTATTAAAAAAATTTTAATTATTCAACTTTTTTCTTCACATCTAATTATTTTATTTTTTATATTATATATTAATATTATTATTTTTATTTCACAATGTAGGTTAAAATATATTTCATAGTTTTGGAACTTGTTATTATGATGGTGCTTATAATAATTTCTACATTGTGATGCGATAATAAAACAAGACTGAAGACAGATTAGATATTTCATTTTTTATGATTTCTATTTTTATATTACATTCCAAGCAACACGCTCCAATTGATATGATTACAGATACTAATATTATACAAACTAATATTACAACCTATTTACCTATTTAGGTAGGTAGGATATTACTTGCCAACTGTATAAGTATTGTAATAATAATTATAATATTATGGAACTTAACTGTGAACGAATACTACCACCTCGAATTTATTGTAATTTCTTCTCGTGTGATGACCTTCATGTTCCTCTTTGCAAGAAAGGCCAACGGTGACAAAAACTGGCTTTTTTGGATATTGTTGCTGTAATGTATTAATTAAAATAATGGTAAATCATAACATAAATACACAATATAAATATTTTTGAAAAATTTCAATCTAAATCTATTAAAAATTATTAATTTTTTTCTTTTTAATAATTTCTAATATACCTAGGTACAACAATAATTATATTTTTACACACATATGCTCTATGTAAATACAAACAATTATTCGCTTTTGTTTAGATTGCAATTGCGTCAGTGTCATTGCACGTATGATTATTATTTATTTTATTTTGTTATTTTCTGTTCTCAGTTACTGCTGTTGGCCAATGGTTTGAAAGAAGAACTTCACCATGAAAAATATTTCTCGAATTGCATTTATCTTTATTGTTTACAGTAAGAATCTATTAGTTCTTATAAATTATTAAATGCACCAGTAATATACCATTTATAATAAATTTTAAATTTGTTTATCCGACAGATATATATCAGACATATGCACATTTGTTTTTCAATACCAAGGATTTAACATTATTGGTGAATGATTCAACAACTCTTACATTGACCTTAACGTAAAAACATTAATATTATTTTATATGTATTATAGATAAACTTTAAAGTAAATTTGATTTGTTTTATTGTATTTCAGAGAATATAAACAAAATAATGTCACACTTGTCCTCAATACTAACCACAAAGATTTATTGACAACAAATGTTTCTAAAATAGAAGTAATAAATTCTACAGGCCCAAATGAATGGTATATTAAACTATTTGGCCACAATGCTGGCCATGAATATTTAAGAGTTGATGCCTTTCCTCCGACTATAGAGTAATAAACTATTTTTAATAATATTTTTACATTAAAGATAATAATACAAATAATAATTAAATAAATAATAGATACAAAAAGAATTTATCTTTTAAACTAAAGTTCAGGTGTTTTTTTTTTAATGCTTAGAATTTTGTATTTTAAATTCAAGCCCATATGTGAACGTTTATTATTTGTTATTCATCCTTGACATCAGTTTTTTGTTGATTACCTTCAATTTAATTGTAATATATTTATATTTAAAAACCAATAATATACCTAGTTAATAATTTAATATTATATTTAGAAGTTAGGTATATTATAATAAATTCAATTTTTTATATATTTTTTGATATTTTATATTTATAATTTAACATGTGCAAATATTAATAAATTTATTATTTATTATTTATAGGTCTAGTGATGCTTTTGTAAGAGTTACTCTTCAACATTCTAATGAATTAGCTTTAATAAGTGTTATTGTTGGATGGTTGTATTTTATAGCTTGGTCAATATCATTCTATCCTCAAATATATGATAACTGGACACGAAAAAGGTATTTCTAAACATTTTTATAAATTTTAAATTTTATTGATTGAATAAACTATTATGAACAATTTAATTATATTATAAATTTATGTTAAATTTAAATATACATGTATAAATATGAATTAAAATACAATGTGTAAAAAAAAAATAAATAAATAAAAAATAAACAATTTAGTTTTTCATGCAAATCATTAATAAATTGTTGTTTTATGATATAAATAATAAATTTTAAAATTTAATATTAATTATTTATTTGAATTATTTTTTATTTGTCTATTAATTTTATATTTTCATGTTTGATAAAGTTAAGAAATTATAATTACATATATGCTATTTACCAGGGGAGAATCTAAAAATAATAAAAGTTGGGCTGAAATACACCCATAAAAATATATTCATATTATAAACAATCATAAAAACCAAGGGAAGAAATATTAGTGGAGAAGGGATACAGGTATAAAGAGGATGGTATTGAATTTTGATTAAAATTTAAATGCAATGATAAATTATTACATTCAAAAAACGATTTTAAATGAAGTTCATCTGGTAATATATTTATTGATTAAAATGTTTACATTTATCTGTTTACATTCAACATAAATAACTTATCATAAAACCTCTAAATGAGTCTTCTAAATACCCAAATCTGATGGTACTTCGCTCAGAATCTTCTTTCGAATGTAATAATTTATCATTGCATTCTAAAGTTAATCAAAATTCAACACTATCCTCTTTAATTCTTTATACCTGTATTGCTTCCACATTAGTATCCCTTCCAATGCGTTTTATACTTTAAACATCTACAAAAGTATGCTTCAATAAAAAATTTGTCTTTTAGATTCTGAGCGAAGCAAGAAATGTATTGGTTTTACGATGATGTGTGTCTTTTTTTTTTTTATGTCCGAAAACACCCACTACCCGAAATAATGCTTCAATTTTCACGAAAGCATATGTTTCTGGTTGGAAAGTGGATGTAGTTAGTAATTTATTTCGGTTATTTTTTGAATTTCTCAAAATTGACTCTATGTAATGGAAAAAACGGCATTTTTCACAAAAAATGAAATTTTGATTTCAATATTTCACGATAACTCAAGCAATTTTAGAGTTAGAGACTTGAACATTTTATTGGGTGTTCACATATGTACTATGTACATGTAAAATTTTGGAACGTTACTAATAAATAAATAATTCAATTTAACTATTCTAAAAGCTAAACATTCAGTACATTATATATGACCTATGAGAAATTTTAAGTTAATAATTAGTATGTTCAATAATTGACATTTAAACTTAGTTATATTTATTTCACACTTTGAAAAAAATAAGATTCATTATTTTATTTTAGTTATTTATTATTCTACTTCAATAACCTCGTACATTACCAAATTATTCTTACTGGTATAATTTATTATTCTACATAACTGTACCCATGTATCTATTATATATATATATATATATATATAAATAAATAAATGATACATTAACAATATATTTTTCATAAAGAATTAATACATTTTATTTTTTACAGTGTTGTAGGTTTGAATTTTGACTTTATTGTATTGAACGTGATCGGTTTTATATTATACTCAATGTTTAATATAGGCTTATGGATACCTGAAATTGAAGTAAAATGATTTATGAATTATATATATATATTTATGTTTGGGTTTAATTTTCTAATTTATAATTGCATAGAAAGAATACTTAGATCGAAATCCACGTGGACTTAATCCAGTTCAATTAAATGACATTTGTTTTTCTATCCATGCTGTTTTTGCCACTTTAATAACTTTGGTTCAATGTTATATTTATGAGGTAAAATAAATTACAATACTTAATACTATCATACTTATTGGATTAATTAATTGAATAAATTAAATATAAATTTCAATATTTCCTTTATATATTTTTCAGAGAGGTGATCAAAAAATTTCCCGGACTGCTAAATCAATCATATTCATTTATGGACTAATATTAACTGTACTATTAATATTTATATATTTACAAAAACTTTTATGGCTTGACTTCCTTTATTATTGTTCATATATCAAGTTAACCATAACGCTCATCAAATATATTCCACAAGTATGTTTAATTCGTCTTAAAAAATAATAAAAATTGTTCATAAGTTGAATAAAAAATCTATTTATACTTGTACATGAGAAGTATAAATTTTAGCATAAAAATATCACTAATCTATTCACAATAAAAATATAGTTGGCAGCGACCAATTTTCAATGGCAGTGGTCAGTCATCACCTATTCGTTTCCCCTTCTGAGTAAATTATCTGTTCACAGCCATTACCGACACGCAACCAGTGGTGTTCCCATAGGGTATACTACATAAGTACATAACACAGCATATTCTCAAGCTTTTTTTTTTAAAAAAAAAAAATGTATACACTGCGTATATTGTCAAATAATTCTGATTGAAAAAAGAAATTTATATATTCATTAAGTAATTAATTGGTTTTTGTGAAATATTCTAAAACAATTTATTTTTGTAATAATATATCACCATATTGGATTCTATATTGTAAAACAGAATCATGGGAGTAGGCAGAAAATATTTTTGACAAGTCTATATATAAATATCTTAAAAAAGAAAAAAGGAAATATGTATATTATTTATTTAAATTTAATAACATTGAATATGAAGTATCATAATATGGGAGGGTGTTTGAACACCCAAAACTTCCCCTTGGCCCTTACCTGCCCATGAGCAGAATGAATGCAAATAAACAATTGACTGTTTTTTTCTACTAAACAAAATAAAATTTAAAACTAATATTAATGCTAATAACACTATCCCTGGTCAATCATTGTTAATAAACAATTTTTTGTGAATATATTTAAATAACTTTTTTAATATTATATAGAAATATAAGTAATGAATAAAATAAAATAATTAATCTAATGTGATATTTAATTAATCACATTAGATTAATTAAGATTTAGTTAGTTATCATTAACAATTTCCATTTTATAATATAAAGATAGAATAAATTAGAATTCTGGTATTTTTTTTAACTTAGTATACTCTCAAAAAATTGATGGGAATATCACTGCGCGCAATGGTGGGCAAAGTTCTATCAACACACCACATTATTGACAAAAAATATACAACACATTTTAAATTATCTGTTTACATGGCTCGTCAACAATAGACTAACTCCTAAACTGTCATCGACATCGTTTGAGATTTGTGCTTGTAGTGAAGCCACACCTTTGTGCAGAAGTCTGTTGCTGACTATGTTTCTTATTGTGAATAGAGTATACCTACTTAATTTATATTGCTATTAGGGTATGTAATAAATTCCTACAATATAAACTATATAATGTATAATTATATCATTTAAGATATATTTTTGTTTAATTTAAATAATTACAATTAAAAAAAAAAAATGAATTAATAACTTTGTTTCTTTTCATGTCATCATTATTTTTCTAGGCAATAATGAACTACAAACGTAAAAGTACATCAGGTTGGAGTATTGGTAATATAATATTGGACTTCGCAGGAGGATTACTTAGTATATTGCAGATGATTATTAATGCATACAATTATAGTAATTATAAAATATTCTGAATAAGAAATTGTATTTATTTACCAATTTATATTTTATTTTAGATGATTGGGCTTCTGTGTTTGGTGACCTAACCAAATTTGGTTTGGGCTTACTATCGGTTATTTTTGATATCCTGTTCTTCTTACAACATTATGTATTCTACAGGTATGTGCCACGCTTAATTTTTTGCTAGTGCATGTTGTAGCTTATTGCATGTTTACTGTACCATAGCCATCGTCTGCTTTTTGAAAAAAAATCAAAAAAGAATTGGAAAATCTAACCACTGTCTTGTGCAAATGGTTCTGGTGATAATACGTAATTAAAATTTAAAAAAAATGTAAATTTTAATGAATCTCCTTATTCTTTACTGTTTTCAGTCCGAAGAGTTCGAAAATATATGATCTCACAGGTTGCACCTAATTTTAGTATTGAAATTGTTTACTTTTGTTATGTATTTCAATTAATTTAAGTATATCATATGATTTGTAAATTTGATATTAGTTGAATTTATGTAAATATTGATATTTTTGTTAAAATATATATCAAAATACTATTATTATTATTTTACTGTATCCAACCAATATTGTTTTATTTATAATTAACTAAAAAATTATACATTCACAAGCACTCATAATTTTGCTTTTTAGTTTATTTATTCCTTAAATAAATATAGTATGCTTTAAATATAAGAACAACCACTCAAAAATATTTCTGATTCAAATTTCTGCTTACATACCTTTTTGAATATTTATACTACCTACTTCACACTTATTTTTTATTGAAGTAAATGAATTAAGTATGATTATTAGCATACATTTAAATTTCTTTTTATCTTAAAACTATTATTTTTTTTGTTTTTAGAGGATTTAACTATGAAGAATTTGAGAATCCTATTGTGGTTGAAGTGGAAGAGAATGAGGTTACTAATTCAGAAGAACATACTAAATCAACTGATACTGCAGATGACCAGTTATGTTGAAACTATTTCGTTGTTATTTAATACTCTAAACTGGTTTAATTAATCAATTTGATTATACTAAACATATGAATGGTTTAGAACACTTAGGTTAGCTAAAAAAAAAAAAAAAAAAACAAGACTGATTAATTTAATACCAAATATTTATGAAAATAACCATGGATATACCATGACTTGCTCTATTTTTCATAGTCGTATATATAGGAATTTTTAATTAATTAATAAAACATTTTATAATGTTTATAGGTAAAACTTGTTTAAGGCAAAATTAAGGATTCAAATTTACTATCATATTATTATTAACTTAAAATTTCAATAACTATAAAACATGGGTACTAAACATAAAGTTATCGTTTTTATGTTCAAAAATATGCTCAATCAATAGTCATTAGTTCATTACTTATTAAAATATAATTAAAAACAAGATTGACTTGCGACTTGAAACATTAAAACAAAATATAATATAGAACTACTAACAAAACAAATTTTAAATATATATATATTAGTTAAATTTATTGACAAAGCACTAATTTAATACTGTGATACAATTATTTTTTTCTATATATAAATTATTAATAAATGCCTACCTATAATAATAGTATGTTAGGTATATTGTTCATAACATCGAGTATTTAGAACTTTAAAAATTATACACAGATTTTTTATGTATCATTTTAATATGTACTTTGTATCTATATCTATTATATAAGTACCTACTACAGGAAGGTTCATAATTTATTTTCTAACTTATTACTTTATTAGTATAGAAAATATTTTTTTAAATTCAATATCTAGATATTCAAAATATTTTAAGAATTTGTGTCTTTAAAAAACTAAGCAGTGCTGCTTTTAGACAAAAACCAATAACAATACCGCAATTAAAGTCAATATTTTAGGGGTATGAACTTTAAAGCTATAAATATTTATATATATATATTGTGTATATTTGTGTATATACTACACTTGGTACTTATCATCTGTGCTTGAATTTGAAAATAAGTAAACTATCTGACTTCCAAAATAAATAGCATCCTCCCCAAAATTATTAAGTATATATACTTTATTACGGGAAATTTAAGAATTAGTAAAGGTACGCTTCAAAGAGAAAAAATACTAGAGGTACTCCGTCGTTCCCCCCCAACCAAGCACTGCTTATCATGCACAGTGATATAACCGGGATTTATCAATGGTTAGGGTTTAAAAAATGTTTAATTCTATTGACGGTAATTTTGTATCTACATATTCTACATTATATAATGTATACCTAGGTAAATATATTAATATTATAGATAAAATATTGTAAGTGTAACACAAATTAAAATATTAATTATGAAATTTATGGCATTAATATGCTTAAAATACCTAAAATAGTGATATTTTTAAAAAGGCGTAATGGTCAAATAGGAGGTTGTTCAACATCCAAAATCTCATCTGACTATGCTACAAGACCATAAATAATGTACTTACCTAATCTTAAAATATTTTGAGTGGCTATATTTGTAATTGCACCAATGCTAATAGGATTTTTTGTAAACAATAAAAATAATTTGTAAGGTTTTTTTACATATATTAATTATATTATATTTAACATAATATATTATAATAATAATAATTGTAAAAAGTAAGTATCATTTCAAATTTAAACTATAGAGAAATAAAAAAATAATAATTAAGGAAGTAGGGTAGGTACCTACCTATCTATGAAATAGGTAAGTAAACTTTATATAGACTACCTATAGTATGTAATTTAAATATAATAAAATAGGTATTTTTATGATAATGAAGCTTATAAATGGGTAATGTATATTGTATATACCTAGTTAATTGTACGATTGGAAAAATCTAATTTAGGTAGGTACCTACCTACCCATAATTAGGTATTTATCTTAACATCATATTAAACCTACATATTATATTTAATATTCAGACTACTTAAAAAATTGGTCTTACTCCACTCTAAACATGAAGATCAACTGGAATTGAAAGCAAGTCACGACCAACATAAATATAAATCAGATAGAATCAAAATTGAAAGTCAAAAACTACTTTTGATGAATTTACGTGTTTTTTGTGTAAAAAATGGCAATATCGATTACTTAATTTAATTAATGGAGCGTCATTAATTAGTTGAAAATCTTGTAGTCTCTTTTAAATTAGGTAGGTATTAGAAAATATTATTAAATTATCTGAAATAAGTCAAATTAAAATTAACAGAAAAAAAATAATATGCTTTTAAAGTTTCAAATACTTATAGGCCGTTGGTTAGGTAGGTTTGTTGTCTTTTTTGCATTGTTACTTATACCTATTATAAATTTGGTATTTTGGAAATAAATAAACTTACAAGAAAACATTTATTAAATAAAATTGGTATTATATATACAAAAAATTTTAGAAATTTAGATAGGTATACATAATAAAAAATAAATACTAAATATGTAATATACTAATATTAATTATTAGGTAGGTAGTATAAGTTACACTTTACACGCCGTACGCCAAAGTTTAAATTTGTAGACTACAGAAGTAATGGACAATCTATAATTAACCTTGGGTACACAACTACACGCTTCAGATTTTTAAATTAATATTAAACATTGAAACTATTTTTATTCAAGAGTCGTATATTTTCCATTCACTTTAAAAAGGACTTTAAAGTCCTTTAAAGAGGACTGTCGGCTAGAAAATATAAATTCTATTAAAGATCAAACTAATTATATTTATAATAATATCATTTTAGACTTTTAGCGCAGCAAGCTGTTTGTGCGTAATTATTATTACCTACGCCAAAATATAACACGTTGTCTTGTTATTCAGACAATTTTAAATCGTTTTTAATCGATTACACAATATAAAGAATCGCTAAATTCTAAAATGACTAAATTAACTGTTTCGGCCATGCCAGAGACTAAAAATTTCACGTAATCGCTGTGCTATAGTGCTGTCGTTTAATTTTTTTTTAATAAATTCGCCAACATTTGATGAAAATTTCAAATTTCAAATATGTACAATATTTTATATTGAATGTGGAATAAAACAATTATACGTAGTTTAGTCACCACCATGAATTAAGATAGTACTATCTTAATTCATGGTCACCACTGAACATAAACATTATCTATCTTTGATAAACATACGAGATATGATAACGAGTAGTTATTTATTTTGATAAACGTAAAAACGTGTTTAAATTTTGATATTTTAAAATTTGAATTATATTTTTTTAAATTTCGATTGAATAACTGTATTATTATTTATTTTAGTTTTAACTTTCTTTCCTTTAATGTTGAGGTTTAACGTTTTTAATTACAAACACTTGTGTGCATTGGTACTGAATTACGTATTAACGATTTACTTGAAAAGTTGAAACTTCCAAATACGTAGAGTAACGAATTTCAACTATCCTTTACTATCTATATTGACCCATCAACTGTGTAATTATTCAATAATTATTATTTTCGGGTATGTTAATCATATATTTTTAATTAATTGATTTAAAGTTTATTACAATTTTAATTTTATTTCTAGATCTCATAAATATGGCAACTACACCTAGAACTACAGATCTAGAATATTTGCTACTTCAAGGTCAAAAGCTATGTAAAGACATCGATACTATTAAACATGTATCTAAAATACATAAATCGTTACGTCAGTTGTGCAGAAATGCCGATAATGCACCAAAGCATCTGTATGGTGAAAACGATGAACAGCAAGCAAAAGAATTTTTAGCTAATCGTGGTCTTGATCTTTGTAACTATTCCCATGTCCTAAAAAAATTATGTTCATATCAAGATAATATTGTTACACCATGCGACTCTAAACCCGTGATGGATTATTCCAGTAGTATAGAATCCCTAATGGGAAAGCATGTTGAAGACTATATCAATGATTTAGAAATTAACGATAATAAAGAGACCGAAAATTATTTACAGAATGTTTCGTCAAGTTGGAAGAAAATTAAAAAATGTATTGTTTATAATGAATTTGCATCAGATTCATATGATATGTCATTTTGTCTTCAGAACTTATTAACTACTAAAAAATCATATTTTACATTCGACCCCAGTCTAAATGGTGCTGGTGAATCTTCTGAACATTTTCCTTTTATTGATAATGTCAAAAGCTATATCAAAGCAAAAGAAAATGGTGAATCAACTCAAGATTTAATACAGATCTTCTTAGAAACCATACGTCATAAATGCAATACGAATGCTACGGTTGCACACATTTGGAATGTAGTTAAATATATGTATAATATAACTCCACAACAGTCATCGTATGGGTCGTTCAATGAACGGTTTTCAAAAACGAATCAAATAAAACTTGTTAGAAATGCTAAAAGTTACCTAGAAGATAAGTATCAAGCTTTTCTCATAAAAGAGACCAAACATTTGGATATTATTAATGATAGTAATTATATGGCTTCTGTTATAAGTTCTTATGTACTTTTAAACATGGGCAAACCATTGGTTCAACTAAATGATTTATGTATAGATGAACAATTAATTTGGCCATTGTTCTATTTTAGTATAAGATGTGGAAAAATGGATGTTGCTGATTATTTTGTTCAAAAATCTGGTTTAGCATTAGATGATTTATTAAATGTTTTTATTCAACTGAAAGAAGCCGATTTTACTGAATGTACAGCGTCTAACGTGGGTACTACATTAAATAAATATTATAAAACTCTTCCAATATATGATAATGCCTTTATGAAGACTATATTTTCATTATTGGGCATGGTTGAAGCTAATTTAGAAAAAAAAGCTGTGGCCAAGACAATAGAAGATAAACTGTGGATGTTATTAGTTGAATATATTTCAAGTAAGTTTATGGAAGATTCAAATGGTTTAGATTACTCTTCATTACAAAGATATATTTTGGACCATGGTAAACCTTACAAAGAACAACCTCATGTATATTTTGAATTATTATTTTTGATCGGACAATTTGAAACTGCCATTGATTTTCTGTATCGAAATGTTGAATTTTCTAATCATGCAGTTCATATAGCCATTGCCTTACAAGAAAAAAATTTATTAGCAACTCCTGAATATTTACAAGCACCATTTTTATCAAATGAAAATATTGATATTAAATTTGTGCGATTAAACTATACAAGATTAATTTTAATATTTTGCAGCGAATTTGAATCAAATTATCCTCATTATGCAACATATTACTACTACTTTTTAAGAGATATTAAAAATCCAACTTTAAATGAAAACATGTTTTACAAGTGTGTAGCAGATTTAGCAACATCTTTTGATGAAAACATGTGTGACTGGATGTTTGGTTGCGTAGGAAAAG
This sequence comes from Tetraneura akinire, assembly GCA_021307375.1. Classification (NCBI taxonomy): domain Eukaryota; kingdom Metazoa; phylum Arthropoda; class Insecta; order Hemiptera; family Aphididae; genus Tetraneura; species Tetraneura akinire. The sequence goes on along the minus strand of JAIUCT010000007.1, from coordinate 21,367,115 downwards.
AAAATAGTATTTTACGTAGTACTTTTAATCCAACTACTATAGAAACTATTATTGATAAAACATTGGAATTGTCTCTCGAAAAAAATAAATTAGAAGTTACGTTCAAACTTTATAATCTGACATCAGATAAAGCTGCATTTGGAATTTTGAATAATATTCTGAGTTATGCTATCTATAATTTTGATGGTTTTGGTTGTGCATCAAATGAAGAAAAATGTAATATTGGGAAAAAAAATTTTTATGACCGCGTATATTCATATTCAGAGGAGTTAAATAAAAAGGAACTCAGTTTACTAGAATCTGTTGGTCCTGTGGATACATTCCATATTCTACGCAATATGTATTTATTTTTCTATCATTCTTCTAAACTGCAATTTATACTAGCTATGGAAAATGCGTGCAATACCAATCTAGTACCATTTACTAATGAAGATACAAAAAATTATTTAAACAATTGTAACAAATGTACTGAACTTGTGCAGAGAAACATACATATTTTCATTAAAACACTTGTTAATTTGTTGTGTAAAGAGCATTATAATATTTTAAAAAATCAAAATATAATGGAAGAAGATTCGTTAATTGAAGAGGAAAATAGTGATTTATTTGATCAAACCAAAGAAATTGGATGGACAAAACAACGGATTCGAAAGACAATACAAGTTTTATATTTATTTGCTGCTCAACTTCCTGTTCACATTTCTCTCGATGCAGTGGAATATATTTCTAAGAATGTAATGAAAATGCAACTTTAATAAAATAGTTAGTGCCAATATCTATTCTAATAAGAACTATATTTTATTACAAATTTTATTTTCTTAATAATGTGTAAAATTATTTAATAACTATATTATAAAAAAAAAAATTGATTTTTAATCTGTATAATGATACTTCTTCAATTACATCTTTAATTTAATTATATATTAACGTTTAAATTAGAAATATATTTTTAAATATTTTTTATTCTTTATTTTATTTTATTTATTAAATAATATGAAATAAAGAGATTTCATTATTTTTAATTATATTTATATGTATTATAATTTCAATGAACAATATTGTAGTTTGTTTTTTATAAATAAATGTAGGTAAATTTACAGGTATTACAATAGGTACAATAATAATAATAATATATAAGTTTACACATCGCATAAATAATGACATGGTTATATAATAATTATTAGATTAATAGTTATTGACAATAATTAACATACATATAATAAACATTGAAGTATGAACTAATTTTAAATTGCTGTATTAAATTTGCTTTAGTTTTGAGAGTTTGATTAATTGTCAGGCATGTCAATATACTGTACATTTTCGTTATAAAACTCAAGTTTGAAAATAGGTATTTATATAATGTACTTATACAATAATCATTTTTGTAGAGTTAATAATTTAATAAACGAAATAAATAATAAATACCTAACCTAATACATTTTGTTCTGAATGGTCTATAACAAAACTTAAATACATTTTCAGTCATATTTGAAGTAAATAATAATAATAATTATTTTATTTGTAAGTCGTGGTTCACCGAGAATGGATTATATTGCAAAATTCGTTGACTAATTGGTTAAGGGCAAACGTGCGTCCAGCGACGAGGTGCGTCCAAGTTGTGGTTGAACGTGACTTATACGATTGCCCGTGTACTTGTTCCGTCTTGTGTATGCTCGTACTAAAATTATGTAAATTTTCATTATAAAACAAAAACATTAAAATTCTGAAATTATACTCACGTCACATTCATGTCCACAAAAGCGATTTGCATACACAAAATAATTTTCGTAGCGAATTCGGCATCACTGTGCATATGCAATAGACCTTCTGTGAGCAGTGAAAATTCTACTTGATTGGTTACGATGTCCGTATCCAGTTTCAAAGCTCCTTGTATACTCACTCCACCGCTTTATAAAAAATTATAAACGGGTTAATTCATTTTGGATAATATTTTATATAATATGTTTTAATTATTTTATTGAAAAAGTTTTACCTTGTACAAGACAAATATAAATTAAAAGTTACTATATCGTAATAAAGTATTGAAATTTTAAAAGATACACAGGTATTATTTGTGATAATTTTAAAATTGAAGTCAATAATTAAAATAAAGTATACATTTAAGTGAATGGACATCATAAACTATATAAGAAGTACATTATACATTTTACATTTTTTCAAAACAATTCACCTATAATCTATATTATAATAATATATCTATTCGTATAATTTGAGTTTCTTACTTTTTTTCAATCACTGATTGAGCGTTTTTATTCCAAAGACTCATTTCAATTTGACCGGCTATATCCAAAGACAAGATTCCTTTGAGACTTAGTTCTGCCATGATTCCATTGATCAGGGGCACATATTGTAGATGTTCAATCATTTGAGATATTCCCTTCAATATAATTATAAAAAATATATATTTAATACGAATGTAGCAATAAGTATTAAGTAATAATTCCAATTCTAAAGTATTTAATTTCACGATCACGAGTTTTTCTATAATAGAAGTAGAACACCTGAACACATCGTCAGCAAAAATTTTAAATTTTACTTATTATTTATATTTCATAAATCATAATATATCTAAGTGTGCGATATATGTGAAATATTATGCTTACGTATCTACCAAGTTACCTACTTATGTACGAACTACGAATACATATTGTCATATTACATTATGTATAATTATAATATTATTATATAATTATATTTTATATATACTTGAATAATCGGTGTCCGTTCCGCACCAGTTCCAGACCAAATATGTCCCATCAGCTGGCCTTGATTGGAAAACATAACGAACGGTCTGATATGTACACCAAAAACGATCAATTCTAAACCAGCTGTTGCCGGTAAATTGACCTCGTCGGACGTGTCTTTTTTGTCCGAATCATCGTAGAGTGACGTAAAGTATCCGAGTCCGCTAGTAAACATGCCAAACTGAAGAAAATTAAAATCCATAATCGTTAGTTGAAACCACAAAACAATGATAAATAATATATTATTAATAGTATAAACTTAGAGTACCTACAAGTATATTATTATAATTATACTTATACTCACACTACACAAATCGTATTGGACGCTATCGCGTTCCAAAACAATGTCCACTGATCCACGTTTAGTTACTCCTAAGTAGATATGTTGAGATGTTTTGACCAGGCCGGTGATGTTGTTATAGTTGATAAACTTCCTCGAAAACGATGATGACAAACCTCTCTGAGCCATACTCCCGTAATGATTTAATTTTTCTTGGATAAGAACTGTTTGTAAAAGTTTTGCTGACTTTTCATTTCTAGAAGACAAGCACAAAATAATGGCAAATGAAAGGTTACCGCAAAAACATCGAAACATCGTTGTTCCTTCTGATTATTTTCTGTTGACTGTTGGAATTATTTTTTTTTAGAGAATTAACATTTAAAAAACCTTAAAATGCCTCACTGGTTAGCCATTTCCTTCAATAGTTCCAACGTATACTGCCTGACTTCATATCCTTCCTCCGGTATCATAAGCCATTGGACAACGTGCTTTAATAGATCGTAGTCGGGATTATATTCCAGTAATATGCTCAACGCTATTGTTCTAGTACTGCTGTCCTGTTCTTTGATCAATTGAAAGAAAATTCTATTACAATATTTCAATACTTGACTGTTCCATAGACTAGGACCGAATATTTTAATTGTTTTCATCGCATATGCACTGGTTCTGAAAATATTATCACATTAGCTATAAAATATTATTTTATTCATTTTTGTATATTTAGTTGAAAATAAACAACTAATATTATAAATTGCTTTTTTTTTAATTTCTTACTTTCTATTTCCATTTTGCGCAATATTTAACAACGTATCAATTGACAACGGGTGTTTGAGATTAGCCAACGCTCTAATGTATGTCAGTATACATTCGTCATCATCTTCTTTACATTTTCCTAGTCTATCCAACGTTTTTACGACTAATTCGTCATAAAGCTAAAATTGAATTTATGTAGTTCCATAGATGACAAATGTAAATAAGTCGTCGTGTTTGATTATTGTACTCACGAAAACATTTGATTCCGTTTGGTTGTAATGAACTAAACGATTAGCCATAGCTGTTACAGTGTTATAGATAGAATCTTCTAGGTTCTTATTGGTAATTATTTTGTCGATAAAAGACATTAAACCTAAATATTAATTAATATAATTATGTTTTCTTACATTTATTTAATATAACTATTAATATGTGAAATTATTAATTACTGTTTATGATTTCTATTGTTGGATTGAATTTGATCGAAGCGCTCCATAAATATCTTTCTTCGTTATCTATATTATTTTTAGCACCAGTAAAATCTAACGTTTCCATTGCTGCTTTATGTGCATTTTTATTTAAAGAAGCGCCTAATAAATCATATAATTGAATTCTGAAAATAATTCGAAATTATTTCTATTATATTATATACCTAAACACTTTATTATCATTTACACTAAAATTGCTTACCTAATATCTTCATTTTTTTCATCTTTTAATACTTTTTTAATAGTTTTTGTATTGCTATTTAAAATAGCCTCTATTACTTTGACAGCACCATAAGCAGATTTGGACTTTCCCAACTCTGAATCTAATAACGAGTCGTGATATTTGTTTACTACTTCTTCTAACTAAAAATAATAAATATAAAATAATTAGCATATGGGTAGGTACCATAATAATACTATTCTATTCTTATAAATTATTATTTATTATGATTAATGTTACTTTATTGCACGATTTGAAGTGTTTACAATTTTTGACTTCGTGTTGTATATTTAAACATTGTTTTACGAGTTTAAGTTTTTTTTCCAGTTGATTAATTGCTTTCTCAAAAGTATTTTCTTCTATAATATCAACTTTTGATTTGGTATCTATGTATAATTATTTCATACAATAATTTGTTACGACTTGTTATTCGTTAATAATTTAATTATGTTTCTATAAAATAAACGTTATAAATACCTTTGAGCTCTAAGTGTTGTTTTGATGAAATTGATGCTCCCGTATTGTTCATAAAAATAGAGAAAAATTCATGGTTTTCTTCTAAAGATACTTTAACCAAAGCTTCACTGTTGTATGTCAGTAAACCATTACGTTTTGAGCGTAGCTCACCTTGCCAAATCTAATAGAATAAATTAATATAATTTACAAATACATTCTTTTAATTGGAATTTAACTTATATAATGATTTTAATTTTAATTTTACTTTTTCGGGATGTATAATTTCTGGCAATGTTTTTGGAAAAATACACCTGTCAATTTCTTTTAAAACTGTATTTTCGTTTATTTTAGTATATATCACATTGCATTTACCAAGTGTTGAATATTCTACGACCTGCTGTTCAGATAATTGAAACTATAAAATACAAAAAAAAAGTGTTATTGCGTGTTTTCTGTCAGTTACCCAATAGTTTTATGTATTATAATATAAAATTTATTAAAATCTTAAAATAAAACGTATACTTGAAAAAGAGCAGCGATTCCTTTCTTAAAATTTTCTTCAGATATAGATTTCGCAGTAGGAGCGTAGATGTTTTCTACCCGTCCTTTTTTCCAATGCATAAAAAACGGCTGATCTGCATACACGCCAATGTTCGATTTACGATCAATGAACTGACGTTGAGCAACTTTCAACGGTTTTTTAGACAACGTTTGAAGTTTGGGTGACTTTAACTGGGTACAAATAAAATGTCTTAGATTTGATGCAGAATACGCATACCTATTGACTATTTTACGTATAAATATGAAATATATAATATAAATTTGAAAACAAATATAATGTCAAAAAATATATTAATATATATAGGTACTTTAATACTTATACAAAGTAATTATGTGATTACATACTATTTAAAAATTAATAAAAATAATAAAACTTAAATTTTATATTTTTACTGTTTAAAATGTTTGTAAATTAATTATAAATTTATAATTAATCAATTTCAATAATTAAAAGATACCTAGGTATTTAATATGATTAGATATAGACCATATTGTAATACATATACTGTATATTTTAATTACTGGCTGCTGCAAGAATATCCAAAAAATTGTAAATAATTAAAGATTTCTACGTTATTATTTCATTTTAATCACGTATTAAACTCGTAGATATTATTTTCCGATAAAATGGGAACTATAAACAACTATTTATATAAAATTTATTATACCATTTATTATATTAATTTCTTCTAGCATAATGAGTTAAAAATTTCAAATTTCATTCTAGAAAAATATTATCTGTCTATAAATGACCCAATTTATATTTATTCCTATTCTAATATAGTTGATAATTTTGTCGGTTCTAAATCGATTTTTGTTATCTCGGGTTTAAATTTATCAGTTTTCCATTCACACGTTAGTTAGATAATCCTCATTACAAATTAGTCGTGTTTACTCACTTGCAACCGGAGTAATTTTTCGGCGTCTGATGACCAAATATTAGCGACGGATAGTCGACCGATTACTCGGTGACCGATGGGACTGCCATCTGTAGATTGACCAGACGATCCATCGGCAAGCACAGAACTCTGGAAGTCATATTCGTATTCGACACCGACGGGAAATAAACGATTAGTTTCCGTTGCCACTGGACTTACACAACACCACGTCAAAAACACTGCAACAATAACTTCATGCGTTTTAATTGTCCAACCGGCGGCAACTCTCCGGTCGAACATCATCGGCCGGACGGCGTAGTATTCTACACAATTTTCGCGTCTTGATTATTGGCACTTTTTACAAAATATTAACGAGTTACGAGAAAATTCGTTTATTTAAAAAACGTAAAGTTAGGAAGACTTTTCGAGGTATTATTTATCAAATGTTTGTTACTGTAAGTATGCGCACGTTTTTTCACAGTACGAAAAATAAAAACTGTCAGAACGCACACGAAATAAACAAACTACGCGACCAGATACCGGACACGAACGCACTGGCCGTGGTATTCGTATTCTTATTATATTATTACGAGAAGTATAAAATATAATATTATGTATATACAATATACCTGTTGTTCCGTTGGTTTATAAACGGCTTCCACTACCACTGTTGGACTATTGGACTCGGGCAGTATACCGATAACCCGGTCGTAGGTACACCGGTACACTGACCCGAGCCGACGATGACGACGACGACGCGCGAGATGTAGACATAATACTTATTTATTATTATATTGTGGTCTCTGCCGATCAAGTTTTCCAGTCAAATTACGCGAGCAAAATGCGTGTGTTTGCATTTTTGTAATGTTTATGTTTGTATTCAGTGTCGGTGTCAGTACGGTCGTCTAGGTATTGCGTATAATTTTATATTAATTATGTTTTCTTATGAAAATATAACATATAATTTTATTCCACTGTCAGAGTGTATCGTATTTATTATTGTTTTTTATTACCTTTAAAATAAATTGCTATTATCAAAATAAAGACAATAATATTATCATTCAACTCAACTGGTATTTTTAATTGTATCTATTACAATATTAATTATTTACTATTATATTCTTAACGTTGTTATCGAATGTTATGCAATATTGTTCTATATCTAGTTAATTTTCTAATATAGTTAAAATAACATAATAATATTATGTAGGTACCCAATCCAAATGTTTTGAGTATTTCATATTTACATTTGTGCATTATGCACATTTCTATTTTTGCTTGCGTTATTATTCGTACGCAGTTAGTATTATTTTAACATTTTATAAAAAAAATAATATTTTAATCGATGATACACAGATTAAATTTGTCGTATCACTTTAAATAAATATTGAAATATGTAGGTAAATAATATTGATTTATATTTTCATTTTGTTAAAGTTATTACAATTTAATAAAATAAATATACATTTGTAACGTCATTAATTTATTTATATTATATACTAATAATAGAGCAATATTAATCGACTTGCATATTATATTATAATAATGATTGGTACTATTTTGGATTTTAAAATAATATTCATTTTATAGTGTTTTGCATCATTTAATAATAATATAAGTGATAAAAATATTTTATAATTATGTCATTTTATAACGTAACTATAAAATGTTTAATTTTGATTATTTATTACTTTTTTTAAATAAAAGATTTGAGATTTTAGTTATATCTGACAGTATTTTTTAAATTATTATAAATTCCAATCCATAATTTATTATAGGTTGAATTTTTATATTATGTCACGTCAAAGTATCATCAGTGTTACGTAATATTATAATATTTTACCATTATTGATTATTATTCATATTAATTCGATAACGTGGTAAAAATCGGAGTATAAAATAAAATATATTATGTTAATCTGTGGCAGTGTGGCTTGTTCCGCTTAGTCGTTTCCGTAATGTCGTCATCCGCGGTTAGCGATGACACGCTGAACATTAAGGTCACGTGCGGTCTTCGTGGCAACCGGGGTTATGACCTCGGACTTTAGTTGGTTATATTTCGGTTTGATTAGGTTATAAAATCGTATTCTGCGTAAACAAATGATATCGATATCCAGACTTAAATTATTATAATAATTAATACGATAATAACATGGAGTATGTATTATAAGGTATACTTATAAAGTTATAATAATCATACAAAATAAATAAAATTGGACAATAAGTCAATAAGCATATTAGTTAGATATTATATCAGTTGCACGTAATTCAATTTATAATTGTTTTGTTTGTACAATTCGTCGACCAATAGTCAGATAGTCCTATAATTTAATATAAAAAGTAAATAAATTGTGTAAAAAAAAAATATTTAATAAAATAAATTATAATATAATAATATGTCTATATTATATTTATTTGTCGCGCGATTATAATATAACAATAAGACTTTTAAAATTTAAATATTATCATGTTTATGAATCGACGAAAGTCAAAAACATTGCAGATGATTGGTAAAGGACTAAAGGGTTTTCTGAAAAAAGAAATACTCAGAATATTAAAACATCATGATATCGGTATTGCAGTTTTTTGTGTAATTTAGACTTGCTACCAAGACGCGCAATAATACCTATATTTTATTATATTTCGGACTTACACAGACCGGTTTGTAAAAAATATGGACTACGATTGAACATTTGAAATCTGAAAAACGCGTGATGGTATTTTAACATTATAACATTATAATAACATGGTATTGTGGGTTTGGGCGAGTGTGTATACGAATCGAAGGTCAAACGAAAAGAACGTTGATATTTTTTTCGATAAACGCGTAGACGCCGCCGTAGATGGTGAAAAGATAATTATAGGCGTGTATTCGAAAAACGAAAACGGTAGATATAACTGTACCTGTATGTCTGTATTTTTTGTATTGTCTAAATATTTTATTTTTAATGTAATTAATTATTAAAAATAAATCATATTATATTGCATTATTGCGTACGCGTGACACGAAGAAAAATATAGTGAAATCGTAATCGTAAAATAAATATACGTACCAAACATCGACGGAAACCATCCAACGTTCTTAATCGAACAATGACTGTTTTTCATTTTTTTTTTTCGTGAATAATATTGCGTTTGAAGATTTTGTGACTTAACACAAATTGTTATTTAATCTTATTATCGTAAACTATATCAATAATAACGATAATGTATTATAATTTTGGTAAAATGAGATTTCAGCATTCGTCGATGTCTCACACGATGTTTGGGTAAACTGTACAGATAGATAATCAGTAGCAAATAACAACGGATAATATATTTTTTAATTTTTACCGTCTTCACTCATTCGATTTACACTTAACATCTTTATGTAATATTATTATAGGTGAGTTTGAATACGAATTTTGTTTAATGAACTAAATCGAATTTCCGAGCACATTTCATCATGGATTTCATTTGCATAATATGTTTATCCGCATGACAATTTAAGATAAATTAAATGACGTCTAAATACATAAAAAAAACTTATAGTTTTGGTAGTGTATGTACTGTAATAATGTGACAAAAAGAATTCTACACTGACAAAACAAACGAAAATACACGCAGAAACGATACAGTATGTATTCGATACACGTGACTAAACCGAATCTAGATGTAAATTTAAATAATATTTATATGGGATGCAATTTCACCGTGTTTAATAATCCTCGTAATATTTAAAAGTACAGGCATTTATAATTTTAAGTTAAATATGCAACAAGTTATATTTTTTATAAATAACCTAATAATTCGTCGTCATGTTTTTTAGTGGTTTTTGTTGTATTATTTAAAGTTAAACATGTATTCACTATTCGGAGTTGGCAATAGAAGAAATTTAAAGTTTTTCGTAATAATATCACTTTTTGACATTTAAATTAGAACACGGGTTAAATTTTAAAATAATATAAATTATTTTAGTATAGAATTTAATTGAATTTAACGGTAATTTATATTATATTTTATATCTATTTTTTATACTTCCCCATCGACGTATTTTATATTTTATTAGTTGTATTATCTCAATTTTAATTTAATAAAATTTACATCTACATTTTACATTTTATATTAATATGCAAAACTAATTTGCATTAAATTAATAATTAATTAAATTAGTTAAACTTAGATATCATATTATTATATACAATTATGTATTTATGTTATCTATACATTTCGCCGTCATACACATCACAATATTATTTAAATAATTGATAAAATATTATATTCATTATACTCAAATAATTGCTAACCAAATATTTAGAAGTTTTGAATTATTACGTAATATATTATATAATAATTTATATTTAATTTAAAATTTTTTATATCAAATGAAACTAAACATGCATTTAGATACTATGAAATTAATAAATGATCAATAATTCGAAACTCTTATTTTTAAACTTTTTTTTTTATAGGATACAAGTTACAGTACTGATAAAGAATAATGTTTTATATTACTGACGCATACAATCATGATTTTTTTTAAAATTAAATTGTAACTGCTTTATTTAATAGTTAATATAATTAAAATAAATGTAATACGTAGATGTAAGTGTTAATATTATAATATATATTTATTAATGTCAATAAATAATAATTCGTGCGATTTATTATTATTTATTACGGATATTACAATAGTATAAATAGTACTAATATATAATTATATTTTTGTTTTAGTTTTAACTAAATTAATTACCCGAAAATAATCATAATATTACGTATTATACTATTATAGAACAATGATAATATTATAATAATTATTATAACAGTTAAATATTTGGAAGAAAACGAATACTAAAGCGCTATCTATCTTTCAATAAACCTAATTATGCGAGTATGTTTTATTATGTTATACACAGAGATATTATTTTTGTTTTATTAACTAAAAACTGAACTATAATATTCTCATTGTTTAACGTTCGATGGAAAGCGTAAAAATTCAATTTCAACAACGACAGTATTATAATATTATTAAGGAAACATATACGTGAAAATATTGTGCAATAGACCGAATGTCATTATTATTTCCGTTCCGAACAATTGACAATCCAAATGAGTGGAACGGATTTTTTCTCGTTATAATATTATTATTTATTATACACATTTGCATTTTTCCACCAAAATATTGAAAATTTATGGTATTTTGAATTATGATATATTATCATTAATATGGTAAATCGTTTTATTACTCGTTTTACGACTATGATGTCTAAAATTTTACGAAATCAGTAAGTATTAGAAAGATTTATAAAAGACAAATTTATATTTTTAATTTGTGGTTGTTTTAAAAATATTCTGTTAAACTTTTTCTAAAATATAACAGTGGTTCTCAACTTTTTCAAATATATACCAGTGGTTCTCAACATTCTTCGATAATTTACCAGTGGTTCTCAACATTTTGGATAATATTCCAGGTGTTCTCAAACTTTTTCGATAATATTCCAGGGGTTCTCAATGTTTTTCAAATATATACCAGTTGTTCTCAACATTCTTCGATAATATACCAGTGGTTTTCAACATTTTGGATAATATTCCAGGGGTTCTCAAACTTTTTCTAAAA
>JAIUCT010000007.1:21344743-21355108 GCA_021307375.1 Tetraneura akinire | reverse complement strand
TCAACATTTTGGATAATATTCCAGGGGTTCTCAAACTTTTTCTAAAATATAACAGCGGTTCTGAAATTTATCAAATATATACCAATGGTTCTCCACATTTTTCGATAATATTCCAGGGGTTCTCAAACTTTTTCAAATATATAACAGTGGTTCTCAACTTTTTTCAAATATATTCCACTGTTTCTCAACATTTTTCGATAATATTCCAGGGGTTCTCAACATTTTTCAAATATATACCAGTGGTTTTCAACTTTCTTCGATAATATACCAGTGGTTCTCAAAATTCTTCAATAATATACCAGTGGTTCTCAACATTTTGGATAATATTCCAGGGGTTCTCAAAATTTTTTCTAAAATATAACAGTGGTTCTCAACGTTTTTCGATTATACACCAGTGGTTCTCAAAATTCTTCGATAATATACCAGTGGTTCTCAAAATTCTTCGATAATATAATCCATACATAGAGTATAGGCATTAGGGGGAATATACATTATCAATTTTAAATAGCGATAAAAAAAATTTAGACTGGGAAATTTTTGTAACTCTTTTAAATTACGTTAATGAGCAATATGATATTATGCTTCAATAAAATTTCAGATTTTAAAAACCAAAATAGTCAATTTCATTAAACATATGGTAAAAATATTGAGAAATTAAAAGAACAAGAAGCCATACAAAATATAGGTTTTCGATTACATTTTACATTGTAAAATATATTGTATATTAAGTATATTTACATATTACTTAACGTCATATCAAAATATTAGAAAAATCCTTAGTCTCAATTTTTTTTTATAGCTGTTTAAAGTTGATATTTTTAGTTTACGAAAACTTACGAATATTCTTCTTATTATATCTCAATACTTTTACAATAAAAATTAATAGAAAAGCCAAAAAATTTGGAAAATTTTTGAAAATTTTATTGAAGCATCAGTATGCTATACATATATCTTAACGAATTTCCAAAATCTAACTAAACTTCGCTCAGAATCGTTTTTCGAATACAATGGTTTATCCATTGCATTCAAATTCTAATTAAAATTAAACATTATGATTTACACACCTATATCCCTGCGGCAGGAGTATCCCTTCCCTTGCTTTTTATACTTATATAAGTTTCAAAATTATTAAAATTACAAGTCTATTTTAATTTTTTAAGAAGAGGCAAGTGCCTCGTCTTGCATTCCCCATTTGTGTAATGATTCTGCATCTATATGATATATGATATATATCTACAGATATTGCCATATTTATAAATAACAGTGTTTTAAGAAATTATTTCCCATAAAATGTTATTCATTTATAAGAAGATATTTTTTTTTTTTGTAATTTGAAAATTTTTTTAACACTACGTAACATCTAAAAAATATACTTATATACTCGTATATATATATATATATATTTGAGTAGGTAGATAAATAAAAATTAATTATTTTTGCAAGGTCCATATTATTATAATTATTAGTTTAATACTTATCAATGTCAATATTGAGTATATTGATAAAAAAAAAAAAAATGATATTATAATATTATCATAATTTCAATGAAACATTTTAATATTTTGTGTATTATACAATGGGTTTCGCATTGTTTTTTTTAGATTCTCATCCTATTTCCAATAAATGTCTATCGTAAATGATTTCTTATACCTATAATATATTTTTCGTTTTCTTTATCGAATATTTTTTACAGGATAATATTTCAAATTTTCATTTACGTATTTCATAACTACGATTAATTTTCTCATAATTCTATATATTGACGGATGATAATATGCGATTGGTGAATTTTTCGGTGACCTTCGTTGATGAACATCATATTGGAATATTGAAATGTGAATTTACGAATTTATACTTCTAAGCATTGTCAATGGATCACATTTAATTCCAATGATCTCTCCGAGTAACCTTCACCGATGACAGGCAAAAGTTTAAAAAAAAAAAAATAATATTATGGCTGTTGATAATGTCTATTAGTTTAAAAAAAATATATAAGTCTTATATTATAATAAACTAATTATAAATTATCATATTGGATTGTTCTTTGATGAGTATTAATAACAGACAATGAAGTGTAGTACTGTAGTATATGAGTATCTAATACTATATTAATTAAAAATTTTATTCGTTTTGAAAAATAGTAAATTCAGTTATTATTTTATGAATAAAGTAGTATATAGTTTATATAGATGTATAATATTTAATTATTATAAAAAATAATAATATTTACGAATATTATGATAATTAAAGAATTAAAAAATCAAAAAATTGTCCATGTGGAATTTTATATAAATTATTTAGTTATGGTTTATAACATTAGATACATATATACTACTATGCTTTACAAAATAATATATTTTATTTTCCCTAAATGACACAATAAATTATTATAATATAATAAGGATATGAAATTGTGTTCAAGGAAATTATTTTTCCGTTTCAAAACTAACTGAAAAGCGATATCTCTCGGCCAAATGACGTCCAACGTTTTGGCGCGTTCTATCCAGGAACGTGGTTATTTAGTCGTGTCGTTCATGGACTTGTTTTTGGTTTCCGGTAGACAAAAATAAAGAAAAATTGCACCGACTCCGGTCACGGTTCCAAATATGTAAAACGTCATTGACGTGCCAATGTTGGCAAACAAGTAAGGACTGATTTGAATGACCAGGTAGAACATGATGAATCCAAAACAAGTGGACAAACCACTGCCGAGTTCTCGACAATACGCAGGAAACATCTGAGAAAAAAATCGAAATAATATATTATCTCCAAAACATCAAGTTAAGTCAGATATTGTGAAATTGTTAATTGTAATAAATTTGCTATTTGCAAACCGCGATGATACGCAAGTTTCAGTGTTATTTATAATTTAGATAAATACTGTATTATTATTTATTATAATCAATTAAATAAAGTCATTTGAACAATTTTTCCGAAAATCCAGTTCATTCGAGTCATTTTTAATGTACGATAAAAGCATTATTTACGCGCAGTGATGCAAACATCACGTAGGCCAAGAGTAAAACGGTTCTCACCTCGCCCGCCATGATCCATGGTAACGGGACCAGACCGATGTTGACAAATACCATGTACGACACGATCGACAGAATGGGCGTCAGGCTGGCGGTCGCCTGGGCAGGGATTGCGTGGACGGCTGCGGCGGAGTCTGACGGTGTGCTGCCGGCGCCACCGCCGACCGACGCGGCTAGACAGAGCAGCGACGAGCACGCGCCCACCGCCGAAACGATGGCCAGCGACCGTCGTCCATACCACTTGGTCAGTCCGCACGCCAGCACGGATACGGACAGCCTGATCACGTCCAGGGCCATGGTGCAGTGGTACTCGTTCAGATCGGGTCCGATACGTTTCAGTAAAGTCACCGAATAGAAGGCGACAGCGTTTACGCCGGAAAACTGTTGCACGAAAAAGAAAACGGATAGCACAAGCAACGGAACCACGAACGATGGCCGCCCGAAACACTGACGCACTGATGGCTTGGCATTTATGATCGCCGTCACCTGTGCAGGCGACGTTGATTGATCGGCACTGGCGACGACGGTGTTCGTCAGTGACGTTGGTGTTGGGCCGGACGATTGTAGTTGTTGTTCGTCGTTGGTCTGAATCGTGGACGCCAACCGACGCTCGGCTTGTTCGGCTAACGTGGAACGGCCTATGTTCCGCAACCATATAGGCGACTCGGGCGTAAACCATATGAGTGTGTAACCTATTAACGGCACCGCCGAGCACAGTGCAGACACCAACCGCCAACTTAGAAATGTTCCCATCGTATGCACCACCAGTATACCGGCAGACACTGAAAACGATATCGTTGCGAGAGCGGCGCCCCGGTACCGCGGTTCGGTCACTTCGGCGATATACACCGCGGTCGGTGGGCCCAACATTCCGGTGCACAGGCCCGTTAGCAATCGACCCACGTACACACCCGTCACATTGGTAGCCAACGACACTGACGTCCAACCCAGTACGAACGGTACGCATATCAACAGGTTGGTCGTCTTTCGGCCCAGTCTGTTCATGGACATACCACCCAAAACACTGCCCGCAGCCATCGGCAAAGCTGCCATGCTAGCTGTAACGATCAAAAAACTACAATAATCAATATTAATAAAGTAATACAGTATAGTGTAGACAATATTATGGAAAATAAGTACATTTTCTCAAAAAAATCAGTGTATTAATAACAAGTAAGGATAGGCAAAGAAATTAAAATTACAATAAAATAAAATTATAAATTCATAATATAATATTATAATTATATCATATTATAATTCATTATATCTATGCGTGGTACAACGGATACTCGGAAAAATGGCTAAATAGTAAATACAATCGATTATCAATACGAGTATAATAGTATAATATATTTGCATAGTAGGTATTAAACAATTAACAAACAAAATATGTTTGATAACAATATATAGTGAGCCATGAGAGAATGCATGACCTCTAAAAACAATGTGGTATATTATTATGTTTTGTTTACATTTTATTTATGTTAAAGTATGTTTTGAGTGTTTACTAAGTGTTTTATATATATAACCTATTGTTGTTTTTTCAAATAGTTTGCCCGAGTGTCAATATAAATCGATGACATCGCGTTCCTATCGTAATAATGACGACAGAACTATCTTTCTGTTTAACTAATAATAATTAAACGATCGTGGATATATTTATCATCCAAAATGTTCATACTTTATTTTTATTTTTATAATACTTTTATTGTATTAATTCATAATATTGGCATATTGCACTAAAAATGTATAACGAAGTTTATATAGCCTCATAAGTTCATGTAATTTATGGTGCCTATCGAAATAATTGTTTGTAATAGGTACAAGTGTTGGATCGAGATTTTTTAATTCGACAAACGAACCATCATTTTCAAGACTTGTTAAAATAATGGAATGTTATATTTCTATTGTTAAAAATACACGCAGTCCACGTACAAAATAAAATCGTCACGATTACAGCATCCATA
The DNA here is from genome assembly GCA_021307375.1 of Tetraneura akinire. Lineage (NCBI taxonomy): Eukaryota > Metazoa > Arthropoda > Insecta > Hemiptera > Aphididae > Tetraneura > Tetraneura akinire. Next base: position 21,350,109 of record JAIUCT010000007.1, on the reverse strand, counting down.
CGAATAATTGTTCATAAAATAAAATATTAAAAATATTTATACGTAATGAGTAATGCGTTTTACATTAATTTCGCTATAATTATTGTCGTTGATAGGACTTTGATGATGATGATGATGATGATTAAGATAACGACATTCTTATGCCACGTATACGACTTATGTTTTAAAATATCTTACCTATCCATGACTCTTGATGAGTGCTAATCTGGATGGTTGAATGTCCGTCCTTGAGCTGTGGTAGCAATACGGCCGAAAATCCAACGGTCATACCGGAACTGAGTGTCACGATTAGAGGTCCGGACGCGGCGAACATCTATAAAAAGTTCGAAATATCGAATAAAATTAATATAGTAGGCGTTTAAAGGAGAAAATAGTAAAATACACCACTGAGAACATAAATTATTTGCATTTTCAACAACATTAACCCACACCAAAACATTCTTATTATAATTATATCTTATATGAAAGGTATACTATGATGTCAAATGATTCAACTATTCCAGTTAAGTACGCAATTATGATACTTTTAAGTTTTAATCCTGCACAAAGTAATTAAAAAAAAAAAAACAAAGAAAGATTATTTTATAATAAAAAAATTTTATTTTATTTATTCGCCATCATTTATTAATTAATTAAATTCATTAGGTATAATAAGTACGATGTAGGAATCATGAAGATTATTTTTATTATTAATTATTTCCCCCTTAATATGATCTTGAAAATGATTAATTGTTTCAATTTTTTTTTTTAATTTATTAATTCTGAGTACAAAAAAAAAGAATAATAATAATAATTAACTTAATCTATTGTTGTATTTTTTTTTTTTTAGTACCCTGCTACGGTCCATAATATTCTAAATATCGTAACGTAATAGTTTCAAATATTTACGTTTAATAAATAATATCTACGAATTAGATCGAATTACCTGTTTTATTACAGCTGGAACATCGAATTTCAGGTACATTATTATATTGTTTGTTTTAACAATATATATAAGATATATTATAGATCAGACAGGTGTCATGAACAATATGTTTCTTTTTTACTTCTTTAATATAACGTCGTCTCGTCTAGAAAAAAAAAATAAAAATAACAATTGGCATTACGTTAATATGATTATGACGCGTCTTATCCAAATATCTTATGCCGAATTCTCGCAGAGAACAATAATATAATAACATTATAATAATGATAATAATAATAATAATAATTACTCTTTCTTTCACGGTCGCCCGAGCAAATTAAGTGCCAAGGTCTCGGTCAGAGATCAATGTTTTATTTCTGTGTAATTTTCTATCGCGATGATTTAGCTAGAAAAGTACCTCTACTCAATTATATATACGATATACCTACTACTTATATACGTAAGTATAATATATATATCAGACAAATAATAATATGATCATACATCGCCTTGGTAAGAAAAAAAAACTAGAAAAACTAAAAAATTTAATACACGATCGTGCGTATAGTGAGAAAAAAAACACATCGTATATAAAATATTTTTATTACATAAATACCCGAACACGTTTATTTATTTTATTTATTTTAATAATCTTATTATTATTTTTTTTTTTTTTTGTTTTTGTTCTATGACCTTTATTCGGCGGTGGCGGTGGCGTTTTTGCAATTTCCGCAGAAAACACGCGTATATATACCTACCTATTATAGTTATTTCCACTCTGATTGTTTATATTATTATAATGTATACGTATACCGTCTCTGTTATTATTAACCATTATTGTAGCGCACGCAGTTTATCGTTATATAACGTAATATTATTCGCGTTATCATCTGTTTCCCGTAATTTACATAACATTTCGCGAGGAGGGAATACGTTAATAGGTAATGCATCGCGATTTCGTGGGGGAGATCGGTTATGTGATTCCGGGACATAAATCATTATGATGGCGGCACTGATTTTCCAAACGTAACGCGTGATAAATGTAAACCATTTATAAATATTTTATAATACGCGATAGAATTATTAACACGGTCGTGTTTGAATAAATAACAATAATAATAAATATATAGTAAAAGACCTACACACACGCGTGCGCTCTTGGGGGTGTGGGCTCAGGGGATAGCATTTTAACACTTCAAATTTAATTTTGCATAATATAAAAAGTGGCTAAAATACGCGTATATTATATTATTATTAACAGTAATTGACTAAATATAAAATTTAAATATTTAAGTCGACAAAATAATTGTAAATGGCGACTAAAAAACTATCCTGTTACAACGAACGCGCTTCAATACACGTGTAATCTAATGATAATCGTCTCTGTCCTTCTCGAAATATTCCACATTGCTTTGATTATCTTAAAAAAATTATCTCATATGAAATCCATACTCGGGTTTTAATATTATCATTGTACCAAATAACATCAATAATTTATAATCGTAAGGTTCATACTCGTACTTTCATAGTTATGTCGGCACAAAGATTAAAAATAAATAAAAAACACAATTTTACGTTATTATAGGTTCTTAAATTACTAATAAACGTTTGAAATTATTTTATAATAAAAATTTCATCGTGTAAATATCTTAAATATGTATGAATGTATGATATATTATCATGTTTAATGTAATACATTATATTCAGGTACATTAATAAAAAATAATTATATATTATTTAAGTATTAATTATTCTTTCTTATATAATTATATACTATAATATACAATATATTGTTTATTTTATTGTTATTAAATTTAATAATAAACATAAATAAATGATAATTTCTTATATTTCTTGTAAAAAAAAAATTAATATTAATATAATAAATTGATAATAATTCACTATACAGTGTGTCTCAGATCTATGTACTTGCATTCTAATTGCATTCTCAGTTTTTTTTTTTTAATATTTTTATGGATTTAAATAAAATATTAATATAAAATATATAAATACCATTAAGGATTGAGAATATTATTGTAAATAATGTTATTTATTTTGATGAACACTACATAATGTCATAAATCATAATATATATTATAAATACATATATATTATAATAGGCAAGTACGCAAGTTTTAAAAGTTCAAACCCCGTCGAAATTTTTTCAAAAATTATTATAGTTTTTTACATAACCCTCACTCCTCACACACGAATTTTTTTTTTTGTGTACGTGACTATATTATATCGAATTTTAATAGTAATAATACGATAATATTCTATAACAATTAGTTCAAGAAGGTATATGTTGTAATATAATAATATTAGGCAATTCGCCAATTTACGTTTACGCAATACCTGACTGTCCAATGCATTTTTCGGTATGCTGGACATAACATAATATATTTTTTATGGGTACACTATTTGTACTATAATTGATTCGTTCCCCTTGTATTATCCTTCGTATTATAAGTTATGAGTTATGACATACAAGAAAAAAAATGCTGGTATGGGCTAATATTTTATAGGCCAACATGAAAAAATACTGTATTTTTTACGAGTTTTAAATTCTATTTCAGGAATTTATATTTTTTGTTTTTTTTAAATATATATTTTTTTAAAAATATTCGTATATAATGTTCATTTATTTAATTAGTTATATACTAATTAGTTATTTGGGATAGGATTAACTCCTAATCGTAATCAATAATAATTATATTTAATTTATATAAACTACAAATTTAAAAATCTAGATAAATTTGTTTTAGACTTACCAGTTGTTCAGGATTTATACTCATGAGTTATAATAATATATAATTATATAATTCGATATAATATATTATTATAAATTAATTACACAATACTTAATTAATTAAAAGTCTCATCGTAAAATTATGATTTTAGACAAAATTTAAATGCTCGCTTTTCTTTCGTATGTATTATAAAGAAATTATGTTATAATAAAGTTATATAATTTTATTTTCATGTCTATTTTAATATAATTAGAGGAGTATTCTGTTTTTATCCATAAACCAACATCCGACTATATTATTTAATAATAATAAAATATATTATTATAATTTTTATAAATACAAAATTAAATATCACAATTATTATTACCTTTGAAAACATTTTCGAATAAAGCGTATTTCCATTCTGTAAGTCGACATTTTTACGTAAGAAACTACGGCGAAATCGTTAAAGTCTTCGAAGACGGCGGAAACACTGCACTGCATTGATAGCAAAATATTTTGATCGTGTTCCGCGTATGACTGAATGCCCCTTCTACAACTATGCTGTAACCTATAGTAGGTCGTTTATATACAACTATGCTGTTTTTTTTACATAAATTTAAAATAGTAAACACGGATAGATATAATTATAATTTATTGCAATTGTCTTTCAAAATAAAGATAAAAAATAATTGAAATATATATTACATACATTACATATTACTATATTAGTCAATTATTATTATAAGCTCACGATTCATAGTCGTATGGAGATAACTAAAAAACGAATTGAATCATTTCACCAATGACCTTGATAACCGCAGTAAACAATAATTTTTATTATAATAATGATGTGATAGTAATATAATATTGATCATTACGATTTTTGAATGGCACGCCGAAGTTGATTATATGAATACAATATTATAATATTATATAGTACGTTTAAATGTATCGATAAACCAGTTTGGAAGAACCTCCGGTACGAAGGAAGCTCAAATGACAGAACGTTATTCTCATTATGTGTATAATAATTAAATTAATAATAATATGATACTCTCATTTTATTGATTTATGATATATTTGAAAACAATAAGGGTTGATTTCTTTTTTATTATTATTAAAATAAACGAGTAAACTCGTGAAGAAATTTGAAAAAATCGATCGTTTTACATCGGATGAAAAATAAGAAGAGAAATTTTAAAATTTCCTAAAAATACGAAAAAAAAAAAAATTCTATTATTTTTGGTAATATTGAAAATGACATAATCGTATCATGGTGAGATACATATATATAAATATACGGTAACGGTCAATTTGCGCGTTTAATGGCGTCTGTATAATTATACGCGTATAGGAACGTCGTTCTCATAATATACTCGTTATGTTAATGGTTATATTGTATTATTATAGTGATAATATTATTATAACAAAAATTATGCACGTCTTACGGATCAGGACGCGATTTAATGTACGGTCAATGATAAAATGATATAACGAAAACTAATATTGGGCTCGCGTGTTTTGCCAGAAAATACGTTATATAGGTACAGTTTTTAACATTCCGCTATAGGTATATTATAACATATAATAAATACGCAAGAAACTGACCCGAAAACGGCACGTTTATTATATTATTTTTCTACTATTTATTATATAATACATATTATTATTATTATTATTATTATTATTATTATTATTATTATTATTATTATTATTATTATTATTATTAT
>JAIUCT010000007.1:21242799-21342234 GCA_021307375.1 Tetraneura akinire | reverse complement strand
TATTATTATTATTATTATTATTATTATTATTATTATTATTATTATTAATTATTATAATATGGAATTGGCCAATAGGTTATAAAACTATAGACGTGTAGTTTAGAGTAGAAAAGTCAAACGTTTCTGAAAAACGCGACTTTCGACTGTCCATTCGATCGGTTCGTTGGGTCGTGTACTCGTTTTATCGCCATTATATAGATTATCGGAATATTCGCGATTATTCCCACGACCGTCGTAAATAAAATATTTTGTACGTGGAAAAAATGCGCGACATAAATCAAATTTTGTTTGTTTACCGTGCTGTATATTGGTGTGCTTAAAACGTCAGCTATACACATTCATAATATTATAATATATATTATATTCATCCTATATAATATTGCGAGTTATAAATTCATAACATTATTATACGTTTACTAAATTCGTATATGGTAATAATAATATTTCTTGCTCGTATTATGTTTATACCGAACGCCCGTCGCACGGTTTGTCCACAAAATATTATTATTATTATTATTATTATTATTATTATTACCATTATTGCCCACGCGATACATCAGATCCTCAATGGACACAAAAACAGTCATTGTGTATTATGCGCAATTTTACGCAGTCGAGAGCGCACGATGAAAGACACTTGGGGCGAAGTATGAATTGGCCGTGTGTACAGAACTACAGACCGACGCTGTTGATTTATTGGAAACAATTCTCCAGAATTATAATGATAATACGCTATTCCTCGGAATCGATATGAATGGCCGTTGCGTGAAATATTGCGTGTACCCTGTATGCATCACACATACAACACGTTGTATAGTTTGACTAGCGAGATTATTATTCAAAACGAGAAAATGAAAAAATCATGATTTAACATCCTATTTGTACATACACATGGAAATAAAAAGTAATCTATCGGTTATAATAGCTGTATAACATTTTACAATGCATAATCGACATTTTATCGAAAATCCTTTCGAGTGCTACTTATATAGCGAAGAGCGAACATTTCGAGATTTTTAAAAATATTTTGATTGACGATTATTATTATATTATAATATTAATAGGTTATGTAGAGAAATGTTATTACCTATATATAGAAAACAAATCAAGCACCGATTATACCCCTTAAATTGTAATCTCGATGAGTTGATTATCTAATTTTTGTTATATATAGTTTATATTTGTTTTATGTATTATAATATAAGTTAACGTGTAGTTTTAATTTAAAAAATACAAAGTTGTAAAGTTATATTATAATAATTATTTAATGTGTAAAATGAAATAGTGAATAATTCACAGAAATCCCTTTACACGAAGTTTATTATACTCGTAACAATTGTAAGATATTTATATTTAAATGAATTACCGAATAACATTTTCAGACGTTTTTGCGGTAGGTAAAAATATTTTTCCGGCGGTCACTTTGTATATATAGAAATACTTACAAAACGAAAGTTTTGAAAAAGTTGCATAACAATTTATATTATCATCGTATAGAAAATACTGAATATGAGTTTGTTTTTAAATGTTAAAAATTTATATAATTTTTTTGTTTAGGCAGTCCTAGTTGGAAACCCCGTATATTAGTAAAACAAATTTGGTATTTAAGAACAAACGTTCAGTATATATACTATAAAAATTAATAAATTGAAATAATTTTTTACCAATCAAAACAAGTTATGTAGCAATTATTAAAAAAAAGAACTATCATCGGCTTGTGATATACTGAAAAAATAACATGTCCAAATGAATTTATAACAACTGTGCGTGTGTATGATCAATTTCCTGATTTGTGTAGGTATGAAATATTATCATTTATCATATTATACGTAGGTACCAACTACCAATATTATATACCTATCGTATATATTATTATAGTCGGGACTGGGGTCGAGTAATCGTTTTATAAAAAAAAAAAAAGAATACAGTGAAAATAAATAATAATAATAAATAAAATAAACACTCTCGTGGACGACGACCTCTGCAGGGATTGGCGACGTTATACGATGCATAATTGGATCGCGCACATAATCAGGTAAGTCCCTGCGGAATCGACGCGTATACGGCACATACACACGGACGCGTTTACCGATGTAATGAAGATATTATTCGGAGGACAACGGCGAGTACATGCATAGAGGTCACCTGAATCGGCCCAAAGGGTTTTTGCGGACGTCGGTGAGCGGAGTGTGGGCGTTCATTATATACAGGAAACGTCCGGTAATTTCGCCCTCCTTGTCTCGCTGCTCTGGCGCAACGATGGAGATCCAATTAGCCCGTGGAAACGTTTTTCATAATATCCTGTTTTACAGGGCCACCGATCCCTACCATTTCTCGTCACCGCCCGTCCTGTGATGTCCTGTTATTGCGCCCGGCCGTGGCCGTCCTTCCTTCGACGCCTGCAGCAGCACGCACGTAAATGGGTCCGCCGACCGGACAAGATTTGTTTTTCGACAGCGTTTGTTACGCGTGTCATTAAAACCGTGTGTCCCTGCTAGCCCAAAGCCCCAGATGGGAATTCACGTCTCGTTTTACCCCTTTCACTCACTCGCGGTAAGTGCGTGTCCCTCCCTTTTCATCTACGCCGAAAAAACCCTTTTATTCCGGTCGCCAAACCGATATATGTGCCGTGTATACACATAGTGTGGTACTCGTATATGTATAACGTATAATATGTATATAATACGTATATAAATAGTACGTTTAATATGTACGATGTTAGTACGATATATATTATATAGTTACAAGCTTTTGCTCTCTGCGACTTTGGTCAAACAAGCCCGTCGGCAGGGTCCTTTTTTTATTTCTATATTGATTATTGATATACCAACGTATATGCTTTAATAGAAATTCTATTTTTAATTATTATTATATCCAATAGTTTTCCACATTTATATGGTATTTGTATACTTTAATAGAGTTCAATATTGTGATGCCTTATCGAAAATGAAATAATTATAAAATTTTATGTAATTATAGACCTGTATACTCGTATAATGTCAACGCGTGTGATGTAAAAAAACTAAATTTAAAATAATATTGTTTTATAAAATATAACAATTACTAGTAGAATTTTTGACTATGTGCTAAACAATATGAATGAGACTTAATTGTATAAAATATATTGTATTGCAGTATTTTTTTTTAACCTACATATAAGTTTGTGATATTAATTATTTTGTAAAAATTTTTAAAATATAATATTTTATTTTCTCAATTTTTAGAATATGCCAATATACGTTTAATAATAATAATACGTTTTATTTTTATTAAATTAAAATATAATTACGTATTGATACATAATATAACTTGGCCGAATTGCGTATATAACATAATAATTAATAATAGACTCTATTCGGCGAGCGTTCGACTTCGAATGGTAAATATAAATCTCAAGGGACGATGTCAGATGTTTTACGAACAACACGTGTCGGCTAGCTGCGTGCGAATGACTGGTAATAATAATAATAGTAATATATCGTACGATCGGATATCCACGCCGATATATTTTGTGCTACAGGTAGGCACATAATTTTATAATATTATTTAAAGATGCTGCGGTGACACAATATTATATATTTGATTGTCGGCTATAATATATAAATATTATTATATTATATCGTCGGGTTTAAGGCTCGTGAAATAATATACACGCGAGAGAATGATGATATAAAATAATAATAGGTATAATATATTATTGCAAAGCCCGAAGGGACAGATATATATACACATAGAATAATATGTATTCGCGTATAGTTGCATCTGTTTGCCAAAGGCGGTGAAAACACGCGAAAACGTCGTGAAGGCGGTGTCGGCATACGTATATACCTATATATTATGTGTGTTTATAATAATATGATATAATAATAATAATATCGTATATATGAATTATGACTGATTCGACAAAAGGAACCGGGCGTACGTCTTAATATTTTCGCCGTTCAGATAAATCTCGTCCCTTTACACACAAAACACGCTTTTATTACTGTGTTAGCCGTGTTTGTTGACAATAAGACACGGAGTTCATCATCTCGTCGGGGTCCCCATTCACCGAACAAGCCAGTGTGCGGTTGTAGTTTTCCCTGCAGACGACGTTCGCAGAAAACGACATTATATATTATTATTATTATTATTATTATTATTATTATTATTATTATTATTACCTATATTGTTGTTCGCTTATTTCATTACATTTTTCCTCCTTTATTTATAAATGCGCTTAACCGTGGGCCGCAGGTGAACGTTTTCAATGCGCGCGCGCTCACAAAAGCCGATATATTGTATCGCGTTCTGGAAAAAAAAAAAAAAAAGAGTTGAAGTGATCTCTTCATTTTTACGATATTTATTATATCGTATTCTTTGATATAATATATATACGTCATACGATATATTATTTTATATATTTTTTCACCCTCGCGCGAACCGGTGCACGAGCGACGACAGAATAATGCAGTCGTCTGCAGCTCGATCGGTTCAACGAAATCGATCCGAATGCTCACGTAGTCACGTGAAACGCGTTTTGGCGAATAAACGTCCATTTATAAAGTTTAACGTTATGCCTATATTATACAGCTCATCATGGTTAGGTTAGGTAAGTATCTGTATACTGTATAATGATATAAATCCAAACTAACGGGTTGGTTTAAGTAACATCAAAAACCTTAAAATTAGATGTGACGGTCGTTGCACGAATACAATAAATAGGTATTATACAAATCAATTTGCGCCTTAGACGTGATGATTGAAATACGTATTATTGTTAACGCGTGTGCGATTATATTATATTATTATATCGTAGTATTCTCTGGTAGGGGCGATTAACAAATATACAGAAGATGTATATCTATAATATAAAATAATGAGGGTTTTAATTGGTAATAATTTTTTTATTCTTGACGACCGCTGATATATAATAATATTATATTAGTAGCGACTAGCGACGACGTTATATTGATAAAAACAAATTACCCTGGAAGTTGAAGTAGGTATATATAATATATATATTGCTATCATGCTGGTATCGTTTTAATAATAATATATTCAAAACCGGTGCATGAGGAATGAGGTCCCTTGTCAGCAAATAAAAAGGGTTTCTTTAATGATTTTTCAATGATCCCAGGCCGCTTGCGGGAACAACAATAATCCCACATGCTAATCCTGCAGAAGCCCTCCGAGACCCCTTCGAAAAACAAAATTCTACAAACGCAGTTAGCATAAATGAATTGGTTATAGTTGGTAAAAATATCACGTATACTTTTTTTTCCACGTGTCTTACATATTTCTCTATATAAGAACACCAATTGTTACACACGACGGAGGACGGGTCGGCTGTTGTCATTATTCCTAATTCAAATATCTCTTCTGTGTTTTAATCTGTTTGCACCACAATGCGTTGATCTGTCACCATAAATTTAAGAAATCGGTTGTATTAAGATGCAAACACGATTTGCCACAGGCTAGTTCGAATGATTGGCAGTCCCTTTTATAAGGACATGCATAATATCATATTATATTATATTTTTCGGATCGTGTACAGTTTTATAATTGTCATCTTTGTCCCAAATTATTTATGTGACGAACTGTGAGAAAACGTGAAAAACATGTATAGGGCTATAGGGCATAAAACCCGTTACGGCCTGAGTTAGTATGTAAATATTATACAATCATAGCATTAATACGTATATGTATTATTATGAATTGTTTACAATCGTACGCGTATTTATTATAATATTATATTATTATAAAAGATTTTATTATCACTAATTTATACACAATTATATAAATACGATCTGTTGATTAATAAAAACCATTATATTATTATTATGTTTCGATGTCTCGTAATATAATAATATTATTAATAATAGATAAGGATAAAAAAAGATTAATATACTCTAATGTTATATCTAAATTAGTACTTTATACAACTTGTTGATGAAAAGTAACTATTTAAAATATTATTTTCATATTTATTATAAAAAATATAAGTATTAAAATTAATTAATATATTAATAATTAATAATATTAATTAAGTATTTTAGAACTACATCGAAAATAAAATGAATTCTTCATTACTAAAATACAATGAAAAGTTGTTGTATTTTTAATTATTTAATTTTTAAATGGAAAAATCCTACATATTTTTATGAGTACGTCAAATTTCTACTCGTATATAATAAATGAGAAATTATTATTTTAATGGAATTTGTACGTATTTATAAATCAAACTAATTAGGATATTTTAGTGTTACGTATAAACTCAAAAATATGTTAACAACATAATTAAACTTTAAATCACTTTTGGTTAACGAGAATTATATCATTAATACAAATTAAGAATTTTACTGGTAATAAAATCAAACTTTTTGGAACATCAAAGTTTTATAGTTAATTACATTTAGTCTGTTAAGTATAAAAGTTTCATTATTAAGCATACGTATAGTTTAATGTTATAACAAAACGAGATTTTGTGGTCGTTAGATTAATGTATATACGGTAGTATATTATTTCTAGCTGTTGGCAAATTGGTTTATTTTATCTAAAACATTGAATGGGATAAATTTGAATACAAATGTTTTATATTTACATTTAGTCAACACATAAAAACTTTAGGGTATATATTAAATTATGTGTTAGTTTTCAATAAAATTCCAATTAAAATCGAATCAAGACGTATTATGTAGAAAAAAATCCAGGAAAGGGATACAGGTGTAAAGAGTATAGAGTTGAATATTGATTAACATAAATCATTACATTCATGAAAACTATTTTGAGCGAAGTTCATCAGATAATAATATATTTATTGATAAAAATGTTTACATTTATCAGTCTACGTTCAACATAAATAATATATCATAAAACCTCTAAATGAATCACCTAAATACCTAAATCTGACTGTACTTCGCTCATAATGATTTATCATTTCATTCAAATGTTAATCAAAATTAAACACTGTTCTCTTTACATCTGTATCCCCTTCCCTTGCTTTTTATAACGGTTCCAACATTTTATCACATACTATATCGTATACATTATATATAGTGCATATGTGAACACTCAATAAAATTTTCAAGTCTCAAGTTCAAAATTGTCTGAGTTTTCGTGAAATATTGAAATGGAATTCGTCAAAATTTTAATTTTTGTGATACAGGTAAATGCCGTTATTTCATTATTTTTTGGTCGTTTTTACTATCGCATAGGGTCAGTATTGAGAAATTTGAATAATGACCTGAATAAAATACCAACTACATCCACTTTTTAACCAGAAACATAATATGCTATTCATAAAAATCGGAGCATTATTTCGGGTATTAAAAGTGTCTACATACATAAAAGAAAAAAAAGACACACATCATTGTAAAATCAATAGATTTCTTCGCTTCTCTTAAAATTTAAAATACGTTTTTATTCGTTCACCGGAACTGCATAATATAATAGGTACCTACAGTTAAGTATTATAGCCATACTTCCGTTTTATACAGTTCGATTTAAAGAAATTTTACTGTAGTTTATTAATAATAAAATGCTGAAAACGGTAAAAATATATATTATTTACACAATACACTAAGATATTTTCATTTGTAGGTATATACTATGAATGGTATAATCCCGATTTCTCTTGGTGCTTTAGGTAATATCTTAACAGGTAATATATGACCGTAATTCTGTTAACCACAATGGTTTGCACGATCTCAAAATTATATTATTATTAGTATTCTTAAGTCTACCCGAAACCATCATTGACATAAAGGAAAGAAAAGAAAAAAAGAATATTTGTGTGTCAGTGTCGCATAATAAATCGAGTACCGTTACAATCGAAAACCGTTAAGTTGGTGCCAAATGTCAGGTAAAAAACGTTTCATCACAAGTAGATTAAATGTATAATTTTCACAAGTAAAAATCAATAGGTACCTGTTTGGATTGTATTTTGAAAATAATAGTTTAATGTATTGTATAAAAACTACGTGAGCGAATAAATTATAATAATAATATGTGTATATATTATATACATTGTACGTAAACACGTAAAGGTATGTATTTCATCATCAAATCGAATCAAACATCCTATTTTAAAAATACGATGATGTATGTAAAATATTATTGAAAAAATTATTTTTTAAATTCTTATTCAATAGGTATATTGTCATAAAATATTAAAAATTAGTTGTACCTTTATAATATTATCAAATAATAATAATAATAAAAAAAACGTAATCAAGATAAATGTATTCTTAAAACAAAACATAATATTATATCAATGAAAATTAAATTAAATAACATAACCATTATTTTTAAACACAATATTACATTTAAGTTTTGTAAGAGATTTCATTTTGATTGTAAAAAATATTCGACGTAGGTATATTATACGTATTAAAACATATTTTGACATCGTTTTGTTTTGATCGTTATTACAAAACGACATTACCTCATCGTCGTACAGCACCTGTCACACAAACTACCTTCAAGTCATATTTTATTATTATTGGGTAAAAATCCGTCGATCTGAATTCACCGATATTAAAATAACGCGTTATACGGATGCGTATCGGGCTGCATCAGATTACGCCGTGTTTGGCGTCGGTCGGCCTGACGTTAATTTGTCAAAACCGACACTGCACGGGTAACGAGCAACGTGGTCACTATATCGGGATAATAAAATATGACGTACGTATATTATTGCATTAAATTATATGTAAAAAAAAAAAAAAAAATTAAATAACGATTCGTCTCGGATATTATGTCAAAACATAGATACACGTATAATATACGTATATGTTATATACGTTTATTTCCCCTCGCATCCATTTGACGCCACGCTAATGGTTATTCGTCCCGAAACAGTTATGTAAAAAAAAAAAAACAAAAACAAAGTATCCTATTTCTATATTCTGAAATAATGGGCGACCCTGTTGTACTGTGGAAAAAGTCAAAACATATATTATGTATTTTTGAATTCATCAACGTTTAGGTAAAAAATACATTATTATATTGTTTTATTTGTTATATATTTGTCGGGTTTAAAATATTGTTATTATATAAAACACGAATATATTAATATCATAAAACATTACGCGAAATGAAAAAAAAAATAATAATAATACGTATAAAATTTGAAATGTACCGAAATTTGTAGTTTTTGTTCGTTGAAAGGGTAAAAATGTATACATATATTATTATATTTTACGCGATCACGTTTTAAAACTTTGGACTAACACTCTAAAAAACGCCACTTTCCCGGATAAAATAATACATTATTATTATAATAATTATTTATATAATGTAACAAGAAAACGATTGGATTACGAAAAACGGACATTGCGCGCAAAGACTCGCCGGGGGGTCACGGACGAGATTTGTGTAATAATAATATTTTATGTCGGACGGTCTCCGTCGGGCCGCACCCTTTTCTTATTCGTTTTATACTTTATGCTGTAATATATTTTATAATGTGCGCCTTTTATTATTATAATAATAATAATAATAATAATAATAATAATAATAATAATAATAATAATAATAATAAAAATGATAACAATAATATAATGTTATGCACACACGTCGGTGTCGTTATTGGTGTCGGATACGAATTTATCGTTTCAAACGTATATTATTCGAATTATGGCGGCAGAGAGAAAACCGACGGCAGCAGTCGTCGTTGCCGCACGTCTACCCCTCGCGGTCGACCGACGTAGAATCGAAGACTATATTCACACAATAATAATGATATAATACGAACGCACACGACTGTATGAAGAATCGCATATTACACCGTGTATTTTTTTTCTATTCGTCTCTCTCTCTCTTTTCATAATATGCGTATATATTAAAATATATTTGTTTAAAAACGTTCCCCGATGCGTCGACGACCGCGGCGAAACGCGATTACCGCGTCGAATCGTCGTTCCGTCGTGTCGGTCCGACTTTGAGGGGTTCGCCGTCGACAGGTCGGTCCGACCGACAAAATAGTCACACGCGTTACACTGCCCGCGCACAATATAATAATATTTATCGTCATTATTATTATTATTATTATTATTATTATTATTATTATTATTGTTATTATTATTATTATTATTATTATTAATATTAGGAGTAGATTTGCGTGATATAATATATTGCTAGTCGTTATAGTTATTGTTATTACATTCGTAGCTCGCGCGCGTGTTGGGGTGACGTTTTGATTGTTATATTAAAAACCGGACTTTTTATTTATTTATTTATTTTTTTTTTTTTGACGTCATCGTTAGCGGAGTAAAATAGAGAGTAAAAAACCGACGTAACACTCCGCACGTTTATATGCGTATATATAACTATATACTATAGAATAATAATATAGGGGAGAGAATACCGAAACGATTATTATTGCAGTTATTGTCGCCGCCGTCGGTATCGTTTCACCGTTTCGGGAGAGAAAAAAAAAATCGAAATCGCCGAACGGCCGACCGACATATTTTAATATTTTTATGTTTGTTTAAAATAATTATTACCAATTTTTAAAAACAAACATATACAGCCAACACGCTTATTAATAATCCGGTCGCAAACAGTATATTATATATGCACATAATATTATAATAACGCGACATAATCCGTCGCAAAGGTATTATCCTCACGAGTGACGACTCGTTCGATTTCCAAAAAAATAAAAAAAATATTAAAATATACGATTTGACAAAACATGAAATCCAAAGTATACCTGAAATACACGAGGGGCGTAAACGTTTCCCGAATCCACCGCATAGACCGTCGATGTCTAAATCCGAATAATTTTATTCAATTATTCCTTTCGATTACGAATATACCTATGTAGTTTCGTTTACATCGAATAATCCGATTACGGATTGCTTACTTTACGAATAACGGCCCAATTCACACTCATACGACATGACACGACACGATACGACAAAATATTCTATCAATATAATTAAAATACGGTAATTCACACCAATCCGGCAAGCTCCGAAACGACACGACCAAACATTCGAGCAAAGAATGTTTTGTCGGTCTGTCGGTACTTGTCGGAATCGATTTATTTAAAACATACTTGTACATATTTTTATGAACTCGTATATTTAAATTAAATTATAAATTACATTTTTTAAACGAATATTTTTGCACTGATTACAACAAGCCTAATATCTTTATTATATTATATATACAGGACCATAAAATATTTTATGGTATGTCGTATGTGTGGTTAAAATTTGGTACTTTGACATTCGAAAATATTTAAAAAAATTTCTTCGTGGTCCTCCAACTTTTTACACAAAGTTACATGTTCTCCATCAACTTTTTTTTTTTTTTTTAAATGTCGTGAACCTGATTTGATCGTCTTTTGACTACGCACGATCAGTGTTTTTCTCTTCGTCGGCGTCCAGCAATAATGCCATCACGACTAAATCTTCAAATTTTAAATTTCGAAACATGTTTGACATTGAGAATTACCAATTTCCGACCGTTCGAAACGAAAATTGGAATCAACTGCGTGCGTGTTTGTCGTTTCTTGTCGGTCGTATATGGTGAATTAAACGTGATTTTTGTCTGTCGTATCGTGTCGTATGACTGTATGAGTGATTATGTGAATCGGGCTTAAAGGGCGTATCGATGCAACGAGTAAATAAGTGCGTTAGAATAGATTCGTGTTTTTTTTTTTCTAAATAGAATAATTTTGTTCGAAACATTGGCGGATATATGCTAGGTCAAGGCCCGAGTCCACATGGGGGTAAAATTTTGTTATTTTTTTTTATATTTAAGGAAAAAAATGTTAATTCCATATACGAGTATATATATGGATTATTTTTTTGTGCGCGTTATATCTTCTCGGACGAAATCGAAAGAAAAAAGACGATTTTCGTGTACGATAGTTTTACCCCCCAACGTATAAATATTATTCGTTTCTCATATCATGTTATATATACAATAATATGGTTTTCGGTATACGCGAACCCACATAATACGAGTATTGAGTCGAAACGGGAAACCAATTCGTATATTATGTATCGTTTCCCCTATTCGATTTCGTCGTATTTTCTATATAACACAACATATATAATATAATAGGTGTACGTTCTCGTCTTATATATCCGCGCGTACATCCGGAACGAACGAATTCACTTTCGACGCCAAAAATGCGCGCGGAACAGCCGCCGCTGACCCATTAATCACCGAGTCCGGAGACCATTGTTCCCGTTTTTATCTGTTTGGGACCGTATCTACACGTTCTTATATTATTATTACTTATATATTGTACGCGTGTTCGAAATCCGCACGCGTTTTTTTTTTTTCTCATCTTTATTATCATTATTATTATTATTTTCTCTTTTCTCGTACACAGTGCGAATCGCAAACGGACGAGTATAATATTATGCGTTATTATCGTGGCCACATATAGTATACTACACTATATACGTCGGTCCGTATAAAATATAAAATTATTCCGAGAGATCCGCATAATAATAATACGGGCTTGGGGTTGCGGTCTTGCGGATACAGCGCGGCAGAAACGCATCGTTACGAGCAGCGACGGACGTTCACTTCTCGATATTCGGACGCTTACGCACGCGCCCGATCTCGAATATAGTAATATACGTATATAATAATAATATTGTATAATATAAGGGACCTATACTCCAGATTTATTTATCATGAATCAGCGGTCCCTCATCGCATCACCGCGTATATAATACACCATTGTACGTATCTGCAGGAGAGGGCAGGCGCGCGCGTGTGTGTGTACATGACTCACACGACGACAACCCTCGAAGGGTTTACCGAAATCCCTCTTTTTCGTGGGGTGACGGACGAAGCCCGAACTCACCGCGGAGACCTCGTCTCCCGCAACAACTATAATATAATAATATATAACACGCACGAAGACTGCCGCGCGGTAAAGTTCGCGGGAAATAATAACAACACAAGAATTTTCATTTTTTTTTTTTTTTTTATATTCATTATAATATAATAGTATGTATTTTTTGTTTAACAAATTCACACGCTATATAATAACATGTCATATATAATATGTATTTATCACAAAAACCGGCCAGAGATTTCACGTCGTAAAATATAATATGTATTGTATGTATATATATCATATAATTGCAGAATAAATAAAAAATGTAATCTATATAATATATATTCGTAATTATTATTATTTTTTAATATTTCGATGTTCATTTCGTCTCGAATAACATATGTAGGGCCCAGAAGATTTTAATTTTACAACTTTGCTATATTATTCATATACAACAGTTTTGTGTGATGTGAGAGCGTGTAAAAATCATATATGTATATAAAAAATGGCCCTGGTAAAAAAAAAAAAACACATTTTTACACGTTAACATTATTATAATATAATATATATAGTATCGTTAAACATAATCCTAAACGCTAATATCACAACATTTAAACGTATAACCTATAAATTGCTCCGCGTTGATTGTCATATCTATATATAAACACGCGTATACATCGTACATCATACGAGGTTAGGTTATTAGGTGGTATAGACGATCGCGAAAATCACGTTACAGAAATCGAAGGGATTAGCTGGTTTTTTTCGTGACCACGTGAATTTTTTACTACCCTGTACGTGTATATAATATAGATAAAGAGAGACGCGTAATTTATATACGTATATACAATTTGAAAAAAAACGAATGGGTCGTAAGATAGGAAATACGTATTCGTTTTTTACACGTTGACGTTATTGTCTTGTTATATTTACACGCGGTAATGGTATATAATAATAATATTATTATTATTATACAATTATTATTGCTATTCGTCGTTGGCACCGTAAGGTCTCCAGATTTTCTCCTGTCGTGGTTTAAGCACTTCCGGACTGGACGACCGGACGACGGGCACGTTGACGATGTCGATGTCCGGACTCGGCGCGGTCTCGCGTTTGGGCCGTTTGGCCTCGTGTTGCAGTCGTTCCGAAGCGGTCGCGGTCGTCCCTGCAGCGGACGGTGCCACCGATACCGTAGCGGTCGCGGTCGCCGTCGATGCCGATTCGACCGTCGTGCAGGATCGTTGTCTCACCAATTGGCCTCTTCCCCCGGCCGCCACCATCAGCTCTGCCGCTTCCGCCATCGCAGCAGCCACCCGATCTTCGTAGGTGTCCGGCGGCGTAGGTGGCATGCCGTGATTGTAACCGGGGAAGTTGAACGCGGACTGGGGCGGCATGTCACAATACATTTGCGACGCTTCCATGGCATCTGAAAAAAAAAACGCGAAAGTGGAAAAATTTAAAATTAGCTCTGTTAGCATAATAATATATACATATACGATTGCGAGTACAAATATAAAATATATATAACGTATATATACATGTTATATTTACGAAATATGTATTTTCAAATAGGATTAGATTTTTTTGCGTTTTATTGTTATATTTTATTATTCGTCCCGAATCGACTGTTCAAACGGAAAATTCGATTTGCTTCATTCGTTTGAACGCGGAAACGGCGTGCTACGATAGAGGGTGTGAGAAACCCTTCCGCGAATATAACGTTTCCTCGTAAATATTTATGTATATGATGTATATAGGTTAGGAACTATATATATACATATATATATAATATGTTCACTACGTATATGTAAATCGTGCAGTCTATATGACGCATACGAGTATATTATATATATATATATAGGTTTTGGAACACTTACTGTGAAGTTGAAAGTAATTGGCCGCTATGTACTGATAGTTGAGCGACCCCGGTAAAGCCGCACCTTCCAGAAGTCGTTTGTACTCCATGATCATGCCGTATGGTGGCAGAGGACTGTGCATGGGAAACATACCGCCGTAACCGTGGATAACGTCTGAAACACGCGAAGAAAACGATATAATATTATACCTAATATTATTTGGGATAAAATCAATTAGCGATATTATTTACATAAAGACATATTATAAATAAATATATATTGTAGTTTCCACGTCCGATTATAGGCGACGTTTCGATTTAATCGTATAATGTTCCGTGCGGTGAGGAAATAAATTTATAACCTCGAAGCAGCAATATGTTAAATAGTTACCGTTTATATACTCGTATATGTCCATAACGATAATGATTCGTATGGTAATTTTATTTTATTTTTTCTCCATCGATAGAAATCGGAATTGAAATGCACTTTTTTTTTTTTTACATGTACAGCGTGCAGTATCGATTTTAATTACGCATTAAATTATTAACGGATGCCACTGTGAACTCAGTCACACTCCCTACCACGCGCGTGCATGCACTCACTCGATATCCTTCTTTCTCATACACTCGTGTTATTCCTTCTCTCTTCCATCATATTCTCTCTTTCTCTCTTATTCTCTTTTCTATATATATATTCACTCCGACCGGATTTTAATGGCCGATGCTGCGGCATAAGGCATGATGCATATGCGTTGTGAATAGGGTGGTCGACGGATGGGGTTCGGATTAAGCCCCGAGAGCTTATCGTAAAATCCCTCCGCGCCCAGAAATCTATTGTAATTTTTACCCCTTTTGCGGGACATAAGAGGGTCAGTTTTATGGCCAAATGTTTACTACTCGGGTAAACCTCACCCCTCGACCCCTCGGTCAACCATCCCTTCGGCAGTGTTCGACACTACCACCGCCGCCGCCGCCACCACCACCGCCGTGGCCGCCGCCGTCCTTCCACATTACGCCGCCCATCGTTCTGCCAACGGGTTACAATAGCCGGCTAAACCGGGAGCTATTGTGTTTGCGAGTCTGCTGCAGTGTTAAAGGGACGTTTTTTAGTGAACTCTATTGTACACAGTCAAGCGACAGGATACTTTCCCGACCCTTTGTATGTATACGTTTTTGCATAACCGTTTGCAAACTCTTGTTATTATGTCACGTCAGTGAAAATATCGCGACGTACCTACGATACAATTTCATTTGTTGTGTAAACTTTTATCGGATAATTATTATCAAATATAGCAGAACAAAATAAACTACAAGTAAAGAAGCAAACCCCTCCAAAACCATATTATAAAATATTATGCTACCACAATAATACGTAAGCACTATTAATATTTTTTTCTATACACTTCAAAATTATTGCTAAAATTATATTATAATATCAGTATGTGATTAAATTTGAATATTATTTTGATCAATTAAATACATTATAATATTTTTAAATTTTATATTGTATAGTCGAATAATACTTATATTTAAATCGAAAAAAGTTTTTAAATATATATTTATCGTAATTTTTTAATTTTATTGACGTTTTTATATTTTCTATATTATATACTTATTTTATACTCGTAATGTAAAGTGATAAAGTGAACGATGAATTATAGAACAGAAATCGTTGATAACTTTGATAATATATATATAATATTAATGTAATATAAATATATAATCTTTGTATTATTGACGTACAAAAAAAAAAAAAATCTACTTCAAAAAAGATGGTATAATAATATATTGTTATACAACAACAATAACATTCGCATATCGCTTGTACCTGTCGTATGTGAATATAAATATATATTATTATTTGTTTTAATCCCATTTCGGATTTAATAACTTGACGTGTGAACATATTATAAAGTCCTATACATGAGATCGATAACGTCCTTTGTGAAATGTATTATTCACGAGAAGCCCCACGAGGGACAGCAGTTGGAGTGATTTCGGGTAAAAGCACAAAAATAATTAAAAAGGGCTGCTTTTCGTATTACATGAATGACGGGAGCGCGGGTATCTCGCACACATACGTATACGGCCAATTCCGAAGTGCATATTATAATATGACGTGAATAAATAATATAATGATAAAAAAAAATATACCTATATATAATATAAAAAGAGGAAACAATCGACCGATACAAATGGTCATCGTTATAGACACGAGTGTACATTTATATAGGTTTAATATGTACGAACGGATTCATTAAGCGCACATTCCCGAGACTATACTTAATCAATTCAAAGGGGAAAAAATTGACCCGAAAAAAAAGATAGAGAGAGAGAGGGAGGGCAAAAAAAAAATCGAAACTATCCATGTATACAGTTATGTCCGTTTGTGTTAATTGCGTTAATAAACAAAAAAAAAAATAAAATATAAAAAAGTTCTCCGAACGAACCTCGAAAAGAGGGGAAAAAGAGCAAGGGACTCTCCAATCAACTTCAGTGTATATATTATATAATATATATATATCTATATACGCGTGTGTCTTTCATTATTTACACCGCCGAATGTATTTGTATATGTTATTATAAACCTTTCCAGAGAAAGACCGACAGATGATTAATGCACTACCACGACGACTACCAGATAATCCCCACACGCGAACAAAAAAAAAAAAATACCCTTTTAGGCGTTTTGTATATTTTGTATTTTTTGCTCCCTCCGTTCGTTCCTCGTTCGCGCCCTGTGACGTCTTTCCGTACCTTCGTTAACGTTATTGCAGTCCAATGAGTTTGACACACTGTACTCTTTTATTTTGTTTCGTGAGTTTTCGTACGATATAGCATATATATACATATATTATATATAGGTATGTTAAAATGTATTTTCCGCGTCGGAAATGGAATTTGTGTATTTGGACAATTTTTCCATACCGTCCTGTACATGTCCTACCCTATATATGTTTCATGGAAATAACTACCCTCGGACATCGACTGTAATATCCGCTCAAGAGTATATATATAGACATATAGACATACGAGAAAACGGTTACAGGCCATTAAATCCTCGCTTATCAGCCTTTTCCGACCGGAACGTACGTCGGTAGCAATCGGAATTTTTATGTTCTCGAAACTTGATAGCGCTTATGGATTCATTTTTTGGCTTATATAGTTAAGCACTATTTATATCATGTCGTATATTATTATAGTTGCTTTACAGGTCACGCATATAATATTATGTTAAAATTAAAAATAATTTAAGAAACAGATATAAGTTAAATAGATTAAAGTTTTGAACATTATAATTAATCGACTATAGTGGCAGATTTAACGGGAAAAAATGGACATTTCTCTAAATTCTACTTGGGCCCTTGTCTAAAAAGGCCTCCGAAGCAAAAGTACTCAAAAAAATATTCTTTAAAATTATTTATTTTATACAATAACTAAATAGATAATATCACAAAGTTGTATATGTTATGACATAAAATTATGAAAATAAAATTACCCTAAAATCTATTTCTAAATTAAATATAAATATTATTATTGTGCAATAATAATATAAAGTAGGTACTTATTGTAAAGTAATTATATTTAAGAATGTAGAAATGTAATTAAAAATTGAAATATTTATTTGGATATACATTTGAACAAATTTTTCTATACGTCGTATTTGATGCATGCGATTTAGAATAGGGCGAATATTGTAAGAAGGGTTGGTTTAACAAGGGAATTATCGTGTGTGCGCCGCGCAGCTCGTGTGTTCAGTTCGGATGACTTTCTTTTACGTTAACTTTTTTTTTACAAATTTTAATATTAAACAATTATTTTTATATTTTAGTAAAATTTAGTTAATTACATTTTACATTTATACATATACTATACGATTTGTATATTAATATTAATTACACGCATAAATTAGGATAGTAAGATAAAATCAACTTTGAGGGCTTATGGTTTTTTCTATTCGATATATTATAAACATCTATTAAAATTTAATAATTTTTTGGGCCCTTTGAAATTTTGACGCGTGGGTTTTTTTCCTTAAATCTCCACGATATAATAATATTTAAACCAAGATTCTGTCCGGCTATTACGATTATTTTATTTTTAAAATATCATTAAAATTATTTTCTACTGATAAAATTTTATGAATGTATCATGTATATATAATCAAATTTAACAATGTGGAAAATGTTATATATTAAAAATATTTCGTGTCGTTTTTCTAATTAATAAATAATAATATAATGAAATTTATATCATGATTTTATTTAAAAATGTATCTACAAATTACTTTTTAAAAAGATAATAGAACTTAATTTATATATACTCAAGGAGCCTGCAGTATTCTTGTATATGTATGTTTACTACTATTTTAAGTAGGCTTCTTAAGTTCATCACTTAAACGTGTGTTAATTATAACATAACAATGACTAATATTATAAGACAAGTGTAATGTAAATATAAATATATATATATATATACGAGTTACAAGTTAATATTATAATGTGTAATCTATAATACGTATAAGTGATACTAAAAATAAAAAGTTATATTTTTCACATTAATTAAAATATAGTTAAAGACTGATTAAAAAAAAAAACGAAAAATATAAATTATATCATTTAAAAATGTAATGTTAACAGTGTTAAACAACAATTTTATTGAAATTGAACACCAAGCGAAAATCGAATTAGTCAGCATGGTGTTGGGCGGTAGTACATTAATAGAATTAAATAGAACGACGATTTTGGTTTGTACGTGTTGTTGGCCTAAATTGATTAATGGGTAACAATTGCAACGATGGCTACTGAAAAACGTCAATTTATAATTTAAACTATTTAGTGTTCGTAATATTATTACATACGTGCGGATAATTGAAATGGTCTGTTCTATATATACGACGCGTTAATAAATTACATATATTATTATACACGTAAAACGCGTATATGGCAACGATATTTATTTATTAATATAATTTATAATAAACTAAAATGAAAATCTTTTCTCCCCGATTGTGTCAAAGATCAACGATTCTTTATTGAAGTTGGGAAAATAATAATATATGTTTTTAACGAGTTCGGGCCGCGTGTTGAAAGCGAAGGGTCTTTAACCCTCTATACCGTTTGTCATAATGATTGCAGTGCAAGGGGAACGAATCACTATATACGCGAGTATATTGTCAACTTTATAGTTTTAATCTAAAATTATGAGAGTAAAAAGTATTGTACGGAAGCGAAACTATTGTATTTTTACGTTTATAAAAATTTCACCGAATTAAAAAAGAAAACTGAATATAATGCATAAAGTATAGATACAATAATTATTATAATATATTCTATACACTCATACAGTGGTTTTAGAGAAAATCACGAAAATAAATCTGGATGTTTTAAAAATTTTAAATTATATTATCATTTTTGTTTTGCAAAGCAACATTAAAGGTTTGAATACGTTTATATTATTTTATATTACTAAATAAATAATTAATTATTACCTAAAAAAAGAAATAAAAACGTACCTCTATGATTCGATCGCGGAAGTCTCGGACCGTCTACAGTGATTTTAATGGCTTTTACGTAGTTGGCGACTAATACGGCTTGATCTTTACATTGAACTGTGATAGTGAGCGTTAAAAGTTTACCTAAAATAATATTATACAGTTTATAATTACTTACTCTGATACTATTTTTACTATATAAAGTATTTATCTTAATAACGATTTTTTTTTTTTGTTAATGAATTATTTTATTTCTATATCGAGTGGCATATTCGTGCATTCGTTTATTGATGATTTGATGACTATATATACAGAGTGATGGGATAGTATATTAATTAACGAAAATTACTTTCTATGATATTTAACATCGATAAAAAAATAAAAATCACTCTGAACACTTAAACACCTTAACCGTAAAAATATTGTTAAATTTATATACTATATAGCTATATAATCATTATTAACACGAACCTCGTCCGCTGCGGCCGACAAATCGGAGATCATTGAAGACGGCCACGCCGGTTGATGACAAAGCCCGATAGTTTCTCATGTCGGCCGACGGATTTTCGTCGTTGCCGGACTGCACGACGACGACGGCACCGTCGGGCACTTCGTCCAACACGACCACTTTGAACGGTATTGGCAGCGATTTGTTGGACCGCCAGTGGCTGGGCAAAACGGAACAAAACACGGACGGACTGCCGGTAGCCACCATCTCTTTGCCGTGTATTGCCCGGACGTCTTCCAGGATGGACGACACGTACTTTTGATAAACCGCCTCAAAGTCCTGTCCGAAATTCAAAATTAAATATTATTTCAACATGCGGAATCATATTACGTATAGAATTCGACACTTCATTATATAAATATAAATAAATTAAATTATTCTTTAATACGTATTGCGTAATAATAATATTATATTATTAATCGAGAGAAAGAAATAAAGGTTACATTTTTTTTTTTTATTAAAATATTATGTAATGTTTTATTATAGTTGGTCAATACGAAACATTTAAAACAAACGCGTATATATATATATATATATATATATATATATATATATATATATAATATAATATGTCGTTGTCTACGAATTGAAATTAATGAAAGTTTAAAATTGAATATCAACAAGTTTTATTTTCGGTCCCTTTTATTTAATAATTACATTATAACTGCATCCTAAAATTATAATTCAGTCACCTTTTTAACACCAATAGTGTGGCGTAAAAAACTTTTTCTCGTAAAAAACTATATACCTATTCAATAACTATATTTACCATTAATTATATAATGGTAAATGCACTTGCGAAATAATATACAAACATATACACGATTTAATGGTATATATATTTATAAAATATTGGTTAAAAAGTTGATTACTGCGTAATATTTTTTTTTATTTTATTTTTTTTAAATAAGAATAAAAAACAAATTAAATTATATAATATTCAAATTCTGTATAATATATAATCAAAGGATATCATAAAATTCAAATAATAAATAATATAATAACATTTAGTGTACTTGCCATGTCTGTCATTTTTTAAATGTAATAACTCGTGTGCAGTGTGAAGTCACAAAACGAATGATATAATATTTGATTATAAAAAAAATAAAAAAAAATAAAATAATAACAATAAGTTAGTTTCCACGGTGCAGGAAGGGTGGAAACGTTTAAGAAAATTAATTTGAAAATTTAACGTCCGAACGCGAAAATCCACTTAGGAAATCACGGCGGCGGCACAATCACAGCGCGCGCCAGCGAGCGAGACGACACGAACGCGACGCCGACGGCGGCCGAATCGGCGCGTATTGTATGCGGTCGGGTGGCGACGCGTCGAAGGGTCTTTGGCGCGATGGTGTCTGCGGAAGAGCGATCGGGAGCGGAGTGTATATGGGAGAGAGAAAAAAAAAAAGGTGAACCAAAAACGCGACAAACCGCGTCACCGATCTCGGCACAACTGAAATATTCCGCACGAGGACGACGGGACTTCGGGACCTCGTGTTATGTCGTCCCCACCTCTTTCCGTCACCACCGCAGCCGCCGCCACCGCTCTGTGGCCACCCGACACGGTAGTGGGTTTTTGGTTTTTTTCCCTCTTCTTTTTTTTCTTTCGTTTACCGCCGCGGCAACGTTCATACTCTCCTGCGCCCCACCGCGAGTAGCCGACACAACACGAGTACACACACACACACGAGTATTATGCGTGTGTGGCATATGTATATATAATACACACACACACACACACATGGAAGGGCGCGCGCGACCGCCGTCCTCCCACTCGAAAACCTCGGCGGCGGCGTACTCAGTCGCGTAACCCCACCACATTTGTACGATATATGATATACGCGTTCTTTCGCCGTGTGTGCGGCCGGGGTTTTTACGCCGCAAAACGCGTGCGGCCAAACCGACACCGCTGCCTGCACCCCCTATAAGCACCACGGTATAATCGCGGTGGCGGCGACTGCCGGAGGGGCATTTTGATTGACCGTACTGCGGTAGCGGGTGGTCGGCGCGAGTGCGGGGATCGCGGTACCGCACTCCCACCCATCGACGGTCGGGCGCGGCGGTTTGCGGCCAACCCGTCGACTAAAAAATTCCCCCTCCGCCGAGCTTCCACTTCGGAAAGAAATAGCGCGCGCCTGCCCCCTGGGGGGCCGGGCCACCGTAGACCGGCGTCCGCCCCCCCCAGTTGTTTGCGCGCGCGTTAGTGTACTGCTGCTGTATCGTGGCGTTTGTCGCGCGTGCTGCGTACGCGGCGGCGTCTTTTTTTTTTTTTTTACAAACGTCGCATAAATTATTATATCGCGCGGGCGGCTTAATACTATTTTTTATAAACGCCGCCGTACGTTTCTATTATTTTTATAACATCTTTGACTTTCGCACGATTCTCTGTATTATCGTACTTTCGCTCTCGTTTTTTTTTTATATCTTTCTACTTATTTTGGCACCGTTTCAAGGTCACATTATGTTCATCGTGTTTATATACTACAGCGCGCAATACGTATTATTTCGCTATAAAGATTTTATGTTAATTTTCATAATTGCATTAATTATTTATTCCCTTAACGAAACTTTATTAAATAAATATCATATTAAATGTGTATTATTTTTAAAGACTTTTTTTATGAATTAAAAAAACAAATAAATTATTAAATATTATAATTTTTATATTAATTGATATTTTCTTTTCATTTACACTTTACAGTATGATATTAGTATGAAATTACTCTTAAAAAAATTCAGACAAGGGGTGCTAAGATAAAAAAAATTATTAGTATGAGATACACTTTCTCATTTTTTTTAAAATGTATGTATAAAAAGTTTTTCAACATTAACATTTTTAATAAATATTACTTTTAATTAATATTACAATAATAATAATGAAAAATTAAAATTAAAAAATTATTTTAATAAATAAATAAATTGTATTGGTGGTCAAACGACAGGGGGTGCTTGAGCACCCATAGCTCTCCCCTGAATCCGCGCCTGCTGGGATATACCTACCTATGCAACTGTTACTTTTATTAACAACTGTTAGAATTTTTATACGGTTGTTTTTTCGTATTATTTTTTACCGCAAAAAAAAAAAAAATAAAACTTTAGCAGGTACCTACCTAATTGTAATTTTTTAGACGATTTAAAATTTACACGGTTTTATTAAAAATAAAATTTATTCTCAAAACGGTTTAAATATTTTTAATTTATTACACGTACGAAATTATAAATTTAAATAGTTTATTGATGTGGTTTTGTATCGTATATTTCGATAAAAATGTATACTGTGGTATAGTATATTATAATATGTACCTGAAATTAGGTATTTTTTCGAGTATATAATATTATAAAATATTTCATAGTTTAGAGAAAATAAAATAAAACCTAATATAATGTGTGATATCGATATGTTTATTAATTATTTTTATTTATATACAATTAAAAATATATTTTTATACTTTCGTATATCGTTTAGAAATAATACATTCCATATTGATTGTCATTTAATTTTTGTTTGAAAAGTATATCTTTTATAAATTTATCATAGCTAATCACGTTTTTTTATTGATTTAAAGTTCGAATAAATAATAAGTGATCAAAAGTTCCCTGTTGCACTTTTAATTGATATACACAACCCATTTACGAAAAATTTTTAATTTCGATAACCTACCCCAAGTGAATAATTTTTGTTTGCCAATGTTAATTTTTTTTATATAATAATGAAAAAGTACACTTTTCTTTCTAAATTATTTTTTTGTGACCCATTAAAATGTTTATTATTACGACTCGTTCGTTTTGGGTCGCGTAAGTCGTGACCTACAATTTGCACAAAGAACTTCTGAAATAGATTATAATATAAGAATTAAACTTAATTTTACTATTATTATAATTTATACGTTTTCTGTATAGCGTTTATTATTTTTTCGTTTTTTAACCGTGGTAAAATATGAAAACAATAAAAACCTATCGCAGGGTAGGAATATACGCTATAAATAATAGCGCTGGACACATAATATTATTATTAATTGACTACTTCCACACGTAATACCGGATTGTCCTGTCAGTATACCGATCACGTTAAAACGCATGCTTATATGCACGTTTAACCGAATCGTTAACCCGCAAACGTTTAAATAAGTATATATAATATATTATTATTATAATATACGGAATAAACTATTATAATAAACAATAAAAACGATGATGTGTGTGTTTCTAATTTCTGTGAACGCGTGACAACTTCCGGCCGACATTTGGTAGACCAACATAATAATATTATTATTGTTATTATTATATATACGTACCTATATATTATTGTTTTTGTGTCAAGACGACGTTACCAATTTGTATGTCAATTCGACCACGTTATATTCGTAATTATCTCGTTTAAACGGTACGAGTTAAACGATTACGAATTTCCCTCCTCGGTGGAGACCTGACGCTATACGATATTTATGCGTCATGCGAACAAGACGTCACGGCTTATAAAATTTATATTCTATATTATATTATTATTCTTAAGAGAACGTATTGAGTTCGTCCTTATTAAAATATCACGCAGGATCATTGTCCTTAATTCGATTATAATATTTGTATACTTGTATATAGATTATAGGTACACTATTTATATATTATAACAAAATAAGTCGATACAGCAGGATATTCCGTTTGACTATATAATATTGTTTCAAGACACAGGAAATATTATTATCGTGTATATGCACACCGTGGGATCGTAATATTATGATAATGAAATTGTGTGGCAAATTTCGTGTAAATTATATACCGACGCATAATATAACACATATATTAAAATACGTGA
Organism: Tetraneura akinire; assembly: GCA_021307375.1. Taxonomy (NCBI): domain Eukaryota; kingdom Metazoa; phylum Arthropoda; class Insecta; order Hemiptera; family Aphididae; genus Tetraneura; species Tetraneura akinire. Next base: position 21,316,771 of record JAIUCT010000007.1, on the reverse strand, counting down.
AACATAATATTATAATATGCGAGTTTAAACGGCGCGTAATAAATATAATATTTTAGTGTATTAAATCACAATAATTGTTTAATTTAGTTTTAACTTAATTTTATTAATAAAAATATTATGTAAACGTATAAGACTAAATTTTTTATATAATATACATTTTAATATTACATGGTATAAACCATAAACATTTTATAATATACGTGCAAAGTATAATTTTTATATACGTGCTATTCATTTAATAATAATTTTTACAAGTGCAATATTTCTTATATACAATATTTCTTTCACCCGTATAAATATAAATGGAAATCGATTTAATTTAATTATAAACTTTAAATTTTCAAAATCCATATAATATTAATGTATAGGTATTTAAATGTATTGGAATTATACACAAATTAATTACTAAATATTAATTTTATTTAAATATCCTTTAGTATATAGTTTGAATGTAATATTATATATTTATGCTCGTATATAATCAATAAAAAATAATTAATTTTATTTTAGATTAAAAATATTAACTATAGGGATATAAATAATATATGTACCTATATATATTATGATTATTATTTTATTATTAAATAATGCATAAATTCATTTTTCTTGCGTCTTTGTTTCATAAAAAAAAAATTGTATTCAACAATATTTATACGTATTTAAATGATTAATAAAATATATATATATACTCGTATACCGTATACCATGTATAAAAACAACGTTAACAAACTTAAAAAGAACATATTATAATATGTAAAACATAAAAACGTGTACTTAATAAAAAATAAAAAAAATCCTTATAAAGTTTTATGATGTGTTAAAATTAATAATATAACGACGCGTGTACATTTACACGATCATTACAATTATATATACATGACACATATAATATACGCGTATAATAATAATATATATAGTGTGTGTGTTTTGGCCACAGCAGGCTATGACATCCGAAAATATACACACAGACTCGGAACTTTAGGGGGTCCTGTCGAACGGCCGCACAATATTGTTAATTGCACTTCATAATGGTTTGTCCATAGCGAGCCTTCATCCCTTCTATATGGCTTACACACACACACATATATATATATACGTAATATTTACACTATAACTTCCACCCCTTTGACTTTGGTCGGTTACAATTACGCCATGTCCCTTATATATATACTGTAGTTTATATTCGAACCATTTCCTATCCTATATATATGTCCGTGGTCCATCCTATATAGGTGCGTGCAAAGTCATTAATACAATAACGACGGCTGACCATTAGAATTTACAATAATACCGACCCTATCCTATATAATATAATTTATTTAATACGTTATAATATACAATATACATGTGTATTATATAGAAACTTACAAGTCTTTATAAATCATTATAAAATATAGTTTTTTCGTTTTACTATAATTTATTATAATAGCGTCGAACGATCAGATCAGAAATCTAAGAGATATGAACAAATAAAAGGATATACTCGTATTATATGAAATCACATAAATCATCATATCCATATTAGCTATATTATATAATATATGTTATATATAGGAATATAATATACATTATAATATTATTATACAAAATATAACGTATTATGTTACAGAAATTTTGGTACGTATTTTACAGTTGATTAAAAAATAAAAAATAATTATTATAATTTTCATTTGTCATTAGGACATTATCATTATCATTTACTTGTTTATACATAAAATTATGTGTATAAGTAGTAGGTGAATTTCCACCCAGGGTGTTATTCGGCGATAAATGAATTATTTATCCTCCCGCGGTTGTTAAAACATATATTATTTTTATCAAACTATATGTTTTATCAGTGTATTTTATTTATTATTTTTATCGTACAGTATACTCATATGCCTTCATAATTTCTTGCAATATATGTGGGCATATAAAAATATATTTTATAATAATTTTATATTAAATTGGCTAAAAATTAAAGATAATATTTTTAGGAAATATAGTTTATATAATATAAATAATATATCTAGTATTAACACGTAGGTATATATTATATTCTACAACAATTTTATTAGGTACCTTCAAATAATAACGGGTATAAAATAATTACTCAATTGAACTAATTCAAAATCAAGATTTTTTTTGGACCTATTTCATTGAATCCGAAGGTATAATATATACGATTGTTAAATAACACATGATACGAATTGAATTTATGTTTATAATAATTAATAATTACTATTTACTAGATGATTTTTATTTTATTTAACATTTTATATTCGATTTTATTACACAATATACCTATATATAATAATACATATAAAATTACCCCCAATATTAATGACACACATAGCTATTAATAATGTTATTTACTATATACCTACCTAATATAATTAAACATAAATATTGTTCCATATTGCATTAATATAGTTTAATTGGTATTTGTTGTTATTGTGATATTTGAAATTGTATAGGCTACTTGATTTTCTATACATATAAATAATAAATATATTATTTTGTAAAATCCGACACATTATGTAGAGTGATAAAATAACACAATATAATATATTTGTATCTATTTGTATATATATTATATTGGTTATTAATTTATTATAGTGTTCATACTTATCTATAACTACTATACAACTTATATCTGTAATTGATTTGTGTAACTAATAATTCTTAGATAAATCTATCATATAATCTAAAACATTTTAACAATATACCTCTACCTAAATAATAATATGTTTAAACAAAAAATTAAATAATATCGTTTATTAAAAACATTAATTATAACAAAAGAATTAAGCTATTTACAGTAAATAGCAATTAATTATCTAAATAATCCAATGTTATATTTTATCGTGTAGGTATATATAATATCCTATATAATAAATAATTATAATAATTTGGTACACAATGCCCAGACAAGACCATAATATATTGTCTGTAACATAGTAATATAAATCCACGTGTATTTGCTTGTTTTGCGATTTTTATGCGTTGTTTCAGAGCAAACATTATGTATATAACTTTATGTATTTGCGCAGTTAACATAATATCAATACGCTATACGTTTATATTACAAATTATGTTTTCTCTGGCAAAATATTGTATAATATTATTATATTTATTACGCTGTTGGATCGGACTATAATGGCTTAAAATATACGAGTAATATATTATAAATAACGTTCGAGTGTTAAATGGTTTGGCCGTAGTTTATTCCGGTGGCTGCGAAATCGCATATAATAATATAATACAATATCTATATTTTTGGACTATATATAATATATATTTTATTCGATTTTTTATAATTTATACATTTAAGTAGATCTTCCATAAATATATTATAATTATTTTATTTATATAATATTAGGTGAAACGTCCACGATTCAAATTCTACTTTTCGAGTAATAGAAAATAGATACATAATAATTTTACAAAACTAAACGTATTTGTACCACGAAAGAATATTTTTAAATACGCGTACATAAAAAAAATAATAATATGTTTGCTTTTATATTATAATATGCGTATTGTAAACCAAAATCAAATAAATTTATTTATTTCGAATTGCAATTATTTTATTTTTTATTTATGCGCATATTCGTTCGACGAAATACCGACTGACGACTATACGCAATTCGTACGATGCCATAATATAACATTATTATTATTAGGTATGTATAGTTATGTACATATTATAGGCATTTGCGTTGTCAACGAAATGAATAATTTTTTAATATTATGTGAAATTATATTACATAATAAAATGTACTATATTATACGTTGGAAAAATGCGAAATATTGCGACGTCGATCGTAAATAACGACGACAAAAATTACAAATATTTTACCTATACGCGTATATTATATAAATAAAAAATTATAATATAATGTGCGATGACCACGGGCCAACGGTGAGCATATAATATATATTATAATATATATATATATATATATCCAAAGATATTACAAAACGGTAAGTCTATAGAGTATATGTACGGGAATAAAACCGACGACGAGACCATTGTTCGGGATAAAAAAAAAAAGAAAAAGAACCTCGTGTTCAACAAACCAATACTCGCGGGGTACCGCTGTGTCCTATTGGATTATCAACGGTGGGTATATAAACTATAAATAAATAAAATAAAAAAAATAAAAAAAAATACCTACTGTACAACACAACAACGTATGTAACAACTTATTTACGGCCGAGTTGATTTGGTAAATAAGTAATTTTTACTTTTCTCTTCTACGACCCTCAAAGCCTGCAAACCCCCGAGGTCGACCGAATACGCGAACCAGTTGCGTGTACACAATGTTCGTGAGCCATATTGTTTATATTATTATTATTATTATTATTATATTCGCGCTATTCGAAAAGTATAGAAAAAAAGAGAAACGTTTCATTCCGCGCGAACGAATCCGCCGCACGATGATATTATTATGATGGTGTGCGCTCGCGACCATCGTAAATTTCACAAAACTTATTACTATATGTTATATTATATTATACGCCATATAGTACGTACGAATATAATAATATATCATGCGGCTCGTCGTCGGCGACCGACAACATGAGCGACGAGGGGAAAAATTATACGTATAAAAAAAAAAAATAAACGCGTCTGCTTTTTTCACACTGGAGTTATCGTCCCGGAAGATAATATACAGGGAGAATAATAATATAATGTCATAATAGTATACATCATATATTATATATCGTATATTTAACATATTATTATATTATAAATATACGCGAGCCGATTGAGATTGACTATGCGATGAGGATATACGTTTAATATAATATACGATCCGAAGACGTGTGTGTGTGTATCGATCGCTCGAGCTCTTCGTGCTGTATATACGGCGGATAGATCGGTTTGCTGTGACGTGATAATAGTCGCGGGTGATTAACGACCGGTATATTACAGTGTCGTATATTAAGGGTGATGCATATTGTTGTACTGTTGGCGACAATTCAACATCGCGCGAACAGTACGAAAAGAGGGCCCACGAAGACTCTACGTTCGGCACGTGTATATATGCATATATATACGTATATTACGTATATATATATAAGTTCCGTTCGTTCGCCTATATTATTCGTAATATTTTAATATAATTTTATATTATAAATATTATACCTATATTAAAATAACAGTATTTCGTGTAAAATTTACCCGTGAGTGATCGGTGATTTTTAAAAAGCGATCAAAACGGTTCATTATATATATTTATATATATTATGACTTTATGAGAAACCACGAAAACTATTATACATTTTTACATTGTTGAATTTCCAAAACTTTTTTTTTCTACAAAATTCATATTATAAATAATGTATAGCTAATATAATATACTTAGATATAGCCTAGTAGCCTACACTAATAAATATACTGCTATATTATATTATTATATTCCGTATAGAAATCATTTTTTCAGCGTGTAATTTTAATATTGTTATCGTTTTGATAATCCATTTTAATATTTCATTATAACATAAATAATATTATCACGCTTGTATCAGTAATTTAATGTGCGAATAAAATTAAAATGTAAATTAATAACTTATTATAATAATATGTCATATACCGAAACGTTATATTTGATAAATGTCCATATTTGTTTAATGTATAATTTTCTTTGTTATGTACGATATAAAATATACATATCAATTGATTCAGTTAAAAAATATAATTAATTTAACTATACACATGTAAAATACAATAATAGATCTACGTACCATTATACAAATCCCCAATTGACGGCCACATGGCCATGGATTTATTGGGATTTAAATTAATATTGTCCTATTTATCCATGTGGGCGTTTTTGTAAAGACAATAAGGGTCCTTACACGTAGGGGTCGAGAATATTTTTATTTAAATCTATGCGTGTATAGTTTCATGCAATAATAATTATTATTAACAGCAACCACATTGTATTGAATAATAGTTACACGCGTACAATAATTATTGTAATTGTATAACATTGACTAAGATAATTAATTTTTATTATTTATAGATACGTATTTGTATTATAATATATAGAACTTATTGATCTTTCGTGTTATTTACACTTATAAAATGTAAAAAAATAATATATTACTACTACGTACTATCTACGTTAAAAATAAAATTTGATGATTTCAACAGATTGTATAAAACAACTGTTTAGGGACGAATAATTTTGTTTGTCGTTTACACACGATACGAGTGGGACCTGCAGGAACCAGCACGGTGTAAAATCACAGAGATCATAAAAATATGATTTAAAATATGTAAAATAAGTTAAAAATCAGATTGGTTTACTGCATTAGGATATTAATATAATATACGTATTATTATAATACCTATACCGTGCGGTATATAGATAAGGTACCTGTTTCGTTTATATATTATATATTGTATAATATTATATTCTTTGCTCTGACAGTCACGTGTTACAATTTCGGATCTGTGTCAACAGAAAATCCTGTAACAAAACCCATTTTTTTTTTTCGAAAATCCCGTGAGATTAAATTAAAACCCCCCAAAATTATTGTGTTTTCCGCAATCTCATCGTCGACACGTAAGTACCTCCCGTATACGCATTTAATATTACATATAAAGATATTATAGCGGTCGTATATAATATTATATTATTTTATACAATATAATGTGTACATACGCCTATAATACACAAGTATGATATCGTGTGCGACTACTATACCTAGCGTACGTTCATTGTGTCCGCGTGTACCGAGAAATTCGACATAATCGTCGGTTGTCTGTCGGTTGACATTTCCGTTGCCCCGGCTCACACAATAGCTGCTCGACCCTAAGCCGCGGCTGCCGCCCGTAAACCGATACGCCGCCGGGGCGGTTTTTTGGCTCGCGAGATCTCCGCAAAGGCAGCTGCGGACGTAATAATAATAAATAATAATAATAATAATAATAATAATAATAATAATAATAATAATAATAATAATAATAATAATAATAATAATAATAATAATAATAAAAATATATATCAATATCGGCGTAATATACACAAAACCATTGCAGTCCCTGATTTGCCCCCATGAGAATTTGGTCGGAGTCCCGCGTCAACACTGGCCGAAATATAATCATCTCGCGTCCTACCTAAGTGTGAACGTATATTATATAGGTACTATTAATATATTATATAAGAGTGTGTGTATGTGTGTGGAATCACGTATAAATCATCGCAAAAGTGTGCCACCAAAAGACAACGATTTCGTATGCTCGTATATATAATAATAATAATATATTGAATTTATTGTTGTCGCCATAAGATGACGACGAGGATTGAGAGGCGGCCGGTTATAACAATATTTTTTTTTATTTATTTTTTTTTGTTTTCGCGCGTCTAGGGAATATTATGTCACCGTTTGTATAATATATCATAATAATGATAATAATACGATATAAACGTATAATATGTGTTTTGCACTTAAATATTTTATCAGCTTTCTTCCAGAGCACGCGTGGGCTCTCTTACGTATATTATAATATAATATTATACACAATGTATTAAGACATTATGGCCAACTGTAGCTACGTCATTGTTATCGGCCGAGTCTCAAAATATTTATTATATTAGTATAATATAATATATATAATATCGCGCACACGCGGCCTGCTCTCGTATAATAATAATAATAATAATAATAATAATAATAATAATATATTCTGTAAAATATAATAAATGTATAATATTGTATAATATACCCTTTGAAGAACGCCGGCGCTTATTGTTTGCCCGTTAATAACGGGGGCCCACCCTTGAAATCCATTAGGCTTGCCAGGGTTGTATTTTTTTTTTTTATTATTATTAGGTAGGTATATGTTATATTTTTTTATTTTTTTACGGTATATGCAAAAACGCATAAAAAATACACATTACATGGCACGTTACCTGGTCACGGGGTTATAATATTGTACATACGTTTAATATATTATATACGTATATTATAGGGTTTACTAAATAATATAATGACGTATGTTTTAATATTATATTTATGACACTGCGAGTTTTTGTCTGAACTGGTCCGTCGTAATATCATAGTGAATAATATCGGGAATGCTGCAGTCTGATTAAAATAACGCATCTGTCGGGTACATCCGCGATACATACAATACGCATATTATTATTATTGTCCGTTTATTTGTTAATCGTCAGCGGTAAGTGGATATAAATACAATAAATATTACAATAACAGCACAAAGGTACAGTTTGAAATCAATATGTATAAAGCAAACAATTGCGTTCAATTATCGTTATTGTCAATAATAAGTTCCCATTATTGTTATGTTATACCACAACCTCTATACGTTTTTAATTGAAATTATTTTACGTGCGGCATCAGAATATAATAAAATATATGTCCGTGTGCCGTGTCGTTAAATCGATAAAATTAGCAAACGAACGAACATTACAAACGCGATAATATGTCATTTAATATTATTGCAGTTTATATGTATAATATGCACCGTTGTAGAGCTACTCATAATTTTGATTGAAATTGATAATGCGAATATTATCGTGTTGCGGTTTATAACATGTTACCGGAAATGTAAACAATAATAGTAAATGATGACGATTCCTAGTCAACGTTGACAATTATTCCTAAATCGTGGCTATAGAAATTGTCGACGTTGATTAGGAATGTCATCATTTTCTAACAACAGTATAGGCAATGATGACAAAATGAAATAAATTATATTACATTTTATACATAATATTATTATTATTGTTATTATCAATATAAATAATAATATTAAAATAGAGATCAAATCGATTAATTTGATGGATGGATTGGGTAATGTTATAATTAAACTTTGTATCTAAACATTATTACTAATATATGCGTATGACATCGCCTCGCAAAGCGAAGTTTTAGACCATACAACACTGCTGGTTATACGTACCAGTATCAAGTTTACGCAAATAGTAGGTTTGTATTTTTTAGTCCCTTGGGGTGTAGAGTGTAGACCCATCCTCACCTAAAATGCCGCGAAGCGGTGCTTGAGTAAGACCGGAGACGGTAGGTGACTCTTTAAATTTTTAAATTACCTATTTAATTTATAATATATTAATTCATTTTGTCGTTATTTCCTAAAATGTCAACATTTCCGGTAATATATATATATATACGATAAAATACACTACCAAGTAATATTATATTATGATCAATTACACGGTAAATAGTAAATTATAAAGTTGAAGAGTGTTTTTACTCCCCTCATTATGAAAACATATTATACTTTTTAAGGTCATTTTTATAATTTAAATCACGCGTTTCACGTTATTATTAGTCTTATGCAGTTTATACTGTATTATAATATTTAAATATTGTTTCATTTAATCTTTTTCATTCTTACATTATATATAATAATATAAAATGAATTAAAATTTATAATTTTAGTTTTAAGTATTCAATCAAAAACTCAAGGGTACATACTCCGTATTGTTATTAAAGTATATAATATTATATATAGTATACGATTCACCCTTTTATTATTAGTATTTACTCGTAATTTGACACAGAGATTGACGGTTTCAATAAGTCGGAAGTTGATCGTTATCCGACACGAACAGTGCATAACATCTACTGGCCACGACGGCGTTCGTTTTATCGATAAAACTGTATCTCTCTCTCTATATATTTATTTATATACGTGTATGACTGGAATAATAATAATGACGGCAGTAATCATAAAAAGTTATAGAACAGTATATATATATAGCTAAAATCGGGACACTTTTTTCGTCCTTTTTACATGTCGTCTCTATATAATATGGTCTATTTCCTCCGATCTGATGTTGTACAAAAGGTCCTCTATATATATATATATATATATGTATATATTGAAAGTTTAATATGTACATGAGACTAAATTGGACTCGTACGCGAATGCGATGGTATCATTTAAATAATGGTGTGCTCTCTTGGACCACTATATATTATATATATAAGCTGTATAATATGGGTGGTGGGTTTTTGTAAACAATGCGACTGTATATAGGGAGTGTGCGCAATCGAGGTGCGGAGAAGAGGTTGATGATGACATAGAACTGATGCACGCTGGACCGGAAGTAATGCGGCCATTGTCCAAAGTCCAGTGTGAGAGATGAGCACGGGTTAAAGGGGGGAAACTTTGGCAAACAATTCGCAGTTTCCCTTCATCCCCTACACTCTCTGTATACAATATAACACGGTATATATAGTCACCTGTCTCGCGGCTAACATTGATTGACAATCAGACAGTTAGTTATATATTATAATGTGAACACGCGGACAATTTTAAATATGCTGCAACACGATAGATTGCGTGAAGTATATTATGTGCCGTTCGATGTAATAATAATATACCTGGCCTATACATAATATACCTACACCTACTATTATTTAGGTACTAACATTATGAAAAACTTCTGTCGCCATTTTAATAGGTTTCGTTGATTTTTTTTTTTAATTTTACACTTTTTCGTGTTATGAATCACATATATCTATATTATATAATCTGTATGTAAAAATTTAAAAATAAATTTCATACTATTAACCCGATATACGATGCATATTATAGTCTGCAATGAGTAAAAGTACGTTTTGTTTAAAAATATTCATCATACGATAATTGCTTAAACCTGAAAGCTAAAACATTAATCATTTTTAGCACATATAATATTATATTCATATAATTAGTTACCGTTAAACTAAAAATAGTTTTTGATGTTGAAAATTGTGTAGGTATAATTACGAGTATATTGCATAATTTATACTCGTATAAATAATATATTAAGTAATAATATTATACACACGTAATTCGCGAACAGCTATCTAAATTTTGACCGTTTCGCGAGCTGTCGGATAACGTACGAACCGACTATTTTGACTTGCACAACATTTTTATTATTACATATTTTAAGTAGGTATATAATAATTTATATCAATACCATACAAGTATAAATAACTTATTGATATTCATTCATTATTATTTATTTATTTTTCACATAATTTATTTATAATATGGATTATTCAGTAGTGTGATATATTATATGTAATATTTATTTAATACTTAATAATAATAATAATAATAATAATAATAATAATAATAATAATAATAATAATATATTATTGTCTCATAATTATTCATAAATATCATAATATACATATTAAAATGTATTACACATATTATAATGATTATTATAATAATATATTGAAACGTTGAGAAATTATTTATTCATTATGAATATACCCTGAGCCCTTTTGGCTTTTAGTACAATTAACAAGTAGATATAACTGCAGGTATATACGCATGAATTAAAATATTAATCAGACACTAGATATAATAATAAAGTATATTCGTACTTTTTATAATTTACTCGTATAACATAGGGATATAAATATATTATATAATATTAAAAAAAAAACATATTTATATATATATGTTTATATAAATAATTGTTTACGTATATATATATATATATTTTTTTATTAAAAAAAAAAAACTTTGATTTCCGGACCGTGAACCTTTGATGAGGTTTTACCGACACATCGGTGCACCGACTTCCGCTTGAATTCAGAGTAAATAGGAGCGCGATAGTAGTACACGTCTCTGGGGGACGAGTGGCAAGTAATACTTATATTATACACATAGATATACCCACGCACATAAAATTCAGGGATGGAATAATAATAATAATAAAAAAAAAGAGAGAAAGAGAGCAAAAAAAAAAAAAAAAAAAAGACGAGTAAAAAGATAAATAAACATGTATATATGTATCGCGTTGCATTCGCAATATCGCCAAAATCTTTTGCACACAACTTACATTAATAACAAGGGTTCTGCCGACGCCACTGATCCAACGTTTTAGATAGCGGAACAAAGCGGCACATAAAAGACACGCGAAGATCAGACGCCGTTCATTCCGACATCGGACTTACGAGCGGGGATGTTTGGCAGGGGTAGTCGCCTTTTAACCATTTTCAATGTGTATATATTATTATGTAATATATAATACTGCACACTCTGTTGGGATCAACACATCAATGGCCACAGAAATGATCACGCAAAACGTTAATGGCAGAGACAACATATACATACATAATATGCCCGTATTATATTTATTATTCTCTCTCTTTTCATCCGCTTCGTCTTGCATTCTTATATTTTATCTTCTCGCTCGCTTGTGTCATTGCACTGTATACGTATATTACACACACACACACACACACGATAATATACCCGCAGTCGAGTTTACCCCCGTCGCACTTATATAATATAATCCCGACGAGAAAATAAGGGACGTTTATAATAGGTTTTAATGGGGATGACTATATGTGTATAATCGTCATCATCCGATCACATCATCGCGAACGTCGACGTCGGTGTGTTTTTCATTCGCCGTTTAAGTTTTTTTTTTTTTTTTACTTTTGTAAAATATATAATCCCACGGGAATAGATTCACTAAAATATAAAAAAATCTATAAAATAAACTCTTGCGCATATTCTCATAAAACGTATCGAAATATTGTTGGTTTTTTTTTGTATGTATGAAAACGTATGTGCTATTTTTTTTTCACGTAATATTTTTTAACCTAACCAAATCACTATATTATAATTATAGTTCATTTGTTATGTTAGTTTTGTGGATTAAATTCAAACGTTCAAAGATTACGCTATAATAATAGACACAACATATTATACTTCTATAAAATTTGTATTTTAAATCATCGGAATAGTCATTTATTATGGGTACAATTTACATACTATATCGTTTGAAATTTAAAATTAAGTGTTAAACAATATTAATTTTATCAAGAGTATTGTAATCGTGTCTTAAAAAAATCCACACGTTTCTGGCTACAATTCTGTACTTTGATGATTCATTTGATTGGAATAGCGTTAATGGACGGGGAAACCACCGAGCAAAAAAAAAAAGGGGGTAATGCAAAATTCTGAGACCTAAAAAAAAAAACAAAAATAAAAAAAAATATAGGAAATCACTGTGCACGTATATAATATAATAATATAAAATAATATTATATATACAGGCGGGCGACACATAAAGAAAACCGTAGGAAATGAAAGGAAAATACTAAAAAACGATCAGTTTATCACGGACAATTGAACTGCCTGATGGAATTCCGGTGACGATATTGTTATTCGGCAACACCCCGGGTATGTGCGTCGCGCGTGTGTGTGTGCGAGTGAGCGTTATATTCCGCGGCTTTTTGATGCTATCGGTTTCCCTATTCTATCAAATTGGAATCCGGGTAATTCCAGTACAGTTTTATTTTTTTTCCATTTTACCGTATCCGGTGGCAAATAAAAATCGGTTATTACCGCATAAAATGGCCCCCAATCTATTTTAGTCGTTCGGCTTGGAAATCGAATGGCGCGCGCGGGAAAAATAACGCATAAATTGCGCACAAAACGAAAACGAAACGATATAGAGCAGGTTAACCGTTTCGAAACGGCGCGAGACATCAATAAGTAAAACGCTTAACCGCTTGAGAAAAAAAACGACTACCGGTTATACATAGGAACATAAATTTCGGTCTATATACCTGCTCGTATGTAATAATATACAGAATTTTTGAGTAACACGATCTGAAATTAGCCGGTATACAATAATATATTATATATAATACATATTAAAATATAATATATTATAATATATATATAGGGTTTGCGGGGGCCCGATTTTTGAAAAATCGTGTTTTTCCGGTAAATTAAACACAGGCCGGTCTATTCGTACGAGGGCCGGAAGTTGGTGAGCCAGTGAAATATTACACGGTCAACCCTCTTAGTTTCACGCGATAAACTTCACATGCAACTGGAGTGTTATTCATTGCAGGGTTATTTTCGGTAGTATACTAAATAAAAAATAAAATAAAAATTGGACAACAAATTGAATGATTTATAAAAAATAAAATACAAAGCCCGCTTATAATGCGATACATGATATTTTTTATTAGATAAACAGCGAATCGTGATTATACCGACACAACCCATTATATTATTTTCGATACAAAAAAAAAAAAAACTACAAACGATATGATCGTTTATTTTTATTGCCATTTATTTATTGTTATTATTTTTAATTGGTGTTTTTTTTTTTTTTTTGTTTTTGCTTACGCCTACTTACTGTTATAATAGTATAAGTACTGAACACGACCTTTTATACGTTTATTTTACAATGAAAAAGGTACGTCATAATAATATTGTTGGTTAAATTTCAGATTTATAATTCAATTATCGTAGTATTCATTTAGAAAATAAGAAAAATATTCTGAATTAATTAATTTTATCAACGATAAAAATATATAATCATGATTAAGCGCAATAATATTATTAGTATAATGTACCCAATTGTATAATAAATAATCATATTATTTTTGATTATAAATATTCTAAATTAATAGTTTTGTTAATTTTTTTTTTTTTATATAAATGTATAATTTAATAAATATTGCTTATTTTTATTATTTTTCTCCTTTCTTAATGTTTATTTTTAATATATTTTAATATAAATAGTAATATTTTATTCCATATTTTATCCATATTTATATTATGTTTACTCTGTTTTTTTTTTTTTGTAAAAACCTGATTTTTGTATAATTAATAAAATATAATATAATATGTATATTTTTTAATGAAATATTAACTAAAACCATTTCAATTTTTAACGATCAATAATTTGATATAAAAATTAATTAAACATAAAAGAAAAAAAATATTATACACTGACAGTTTTACACGGTAAAATTTTAAATTAGCCAATTCATTTTTAATATAAAATATTATAATTAAATTTTAATATTTTTGAATAGGTAATATACACATAATATTCAGGATCAGAGTGATTAAAATGTCATAATATATTTTAATCAATAAAATAATATTATTATAATAAAAATATTGCACCGTTGTAGGTAGTATTACGAGTAGGTATATAAAGATATTGTTTGTACACTTTGCACGATAAAAAAAACATTTTCAGTTTTTTTAGCCGTTCGGTTGGAAATAGCAATTTTATTTTTTCATAAAAAGAAAGAACGTTTAGAATTCTGTACGGTGATTCATTTTTTACCATGTGTGTTTCGAATAGGTAGCTAAAAAAAGTGAACGTGTATTTTTCGACGTGTTTCTCGTTTTTTATATTGATAAACCAACAACGCAATGTTTAGAAAACAATAATTCAATGTTTTTTCTACGCATATATATATTATATATATAAATACATATACTCACAGTCACAGTGAATCGTTAACGGCAGTTTGTGTTGCGCACTGACGTTTCCGTACACATAATATATAAGTACATAATAATAAAAATAATAATAATAATAATAATAATAATAATAATACAATAATATATAGGTAGTAGGTATACGCGTACGAATAACATCACTTTTCTCGACGCGTTCGCATTAGTCACGCGATGTTTAAACACATTTTTTCACCCTTTCACGCGGCGCAGCTACTATACATATTATTATTATAAACGTAATATATTCTAATATATAATATTATAATAATGGTAACACACGTTCCGTCTACCGATATAATAAATTCATCGAACGCGGAAACGATTTTAATATATTGTATACAATACAGTACGTCAGTACCCACCATAATATTATAGTCGTTTTTCGTGGTAAGGTCAGCGTGGCGACAAAAACCTGGCATTTTTTTCCCATCACAACACAATAATGATAATATTATATAGGAATATAATATAATACGCTGTAGAGTAATAATAATAATAATATGTATACCCTATAGGTTATATTATTATTATATATACAATGAACGCTCGTATTTATAGTGGCATTGACCACGCGTTTCAATGTCAAGTCCAAATTTTATTACCATTATATTGTACTTCGGATGTTCAACAGCAGCAGCAGCAGCAGAGACGTGGTAAATGGCGCGATACGGACACCCGGTGCGAGAGAAAGGGTTGATTTGTGTGCACGAAATTCGTTTTTCTTTTCTTTCCCGTATATTTTTTGTCATGTCAAACTTCAAACTGGTAGTATATACTGTTATAGTGCTGTGCATATATATTATATTATTATAGTGGTATAAACGTCAATAACAATATGCGTCCGACCACGAGATCGTATATAATGTTATACGTGCATAAGTATATAATACATATTATAAGAAAGTAGTAGCCCTGAATCAGGAAAAGAAGGGCCCCGGGGACGACGATGGCTTCAATTGAATACCAGAGTTAATAAATATTGTACACGCACGATGTGAGTGGTATTATATTAATAAATTATACGTATATATAGTGTATGATTATAAACGACGGAGATGGGAAAAAAAAGAACAATTTTTTGGTATTTACTTTCCTTTAGGGGTTAACCCTTTTCGGACACGGTTTGTAAAGGGCATGCTGTATACGGTATAAGAAGTACGGTTATGCACGTTATAGCGTATAATGTAATATCGTATAATAGGTATTACGACAGGCGTGTAAAGTTCAAGCTGCGAGGGCGTTCGGCCGTTAGACCTTCGCTTCCGCACCCGACTTATATACGTATATAATACCGTGGTAGTGGTGGTGGTACGCGATTACTTTTATATAATATACCACGCGGTATATAACATAAACGTAGTGGTATCTATATTCCTAAGAACACCCGGCAGTTTTAACCGGCTATCTGTTTTATATATTATTATATGTAATATTATGTTATACGCAGAAGACGCGGAATGTATACGTATGCTATTGGCTTGACCCCTTATATAATAATATACTCTACAGAACGGACATCTGGAACGCGTTTTTTCATTCCGCCTTTTATAATATTCGTCGTCCAGCACGCAGACTTGCGAGACGGCGCCGAAAAATACGCGTTTTAAGTGTATAATCGTGCCACGTTGCGTAGGTACCTATATAATATAATAGTGAACATCGAGTCCGTAAATTTTAAAATATAATATTATTATTAATTTTAGCCGTTTCTGTAAAACGCGGCACACGCATCGCCCAAACGGAGATATTATTACGTATTCTGCGCGTAAAATATAATATTATAATATACCTACTTCACATAATTTGAAATGTCCATTAGGCATACTATTACGACGAAAAACACGATTTTCCAATTTAAAATTGATTGATAACATGCATAATACTATATAGATATACGTCATACGATAAATATTAATATAGTGTAACTTTATTATTTGTATATTTTTCAGTATTTCATCATACATCTGTAAACCTTTGCATTTGACTTTTCTACAATAAAATATATATTGGTTTTAGCGGAAGATAAAAAGGAAAACTAACAGGTTTGGCGAATAAAAAAAAAAAAAAAAAATTTAATTAGATATTATCATCATCGTATAACCTAAAATATATGTACAATAATTATTATTATATTATTTTTATTATGTTCTCTTAATTAATATTTTAATCGACTCGCGTTTATACCACGGTAACGTTGGAAACTCGCGTTATTATTGCTAGTGTATAATTTATTTGTATAATATTATATATGATACGCGCCACGTAATAAACGAATTCAGTTCGTAGCCGAATATGTGGAAAGTTCGTTTCCCGTCGTGCTTATAATATAAACATATGTTTTAAAAAAAAAAAAAATTAATATATTATTTTTATGGAACACTTGTGTCCGGAAATCGATCGCCTGGTATCCTGTTACACTTGCGGCGCACAATCGCTGCCACCGTTCAGGTTGTGCTTGGACGCGCACATTGGATGTACCCCCTGCGCCAAGTACTTGCCGCATTGCATTTGCGGCCACCAGTTTGAGGAAGGGTCGCACATAACGTTCGACTGGCTGGTGTCGGCCATGAAGTTGCAGTGCAAGTACCGGACGGCCACGGTCGCCAAACGATCGTTTAGCGAACACACGTCCTGCGACAACGATGACGACGATACCAAAGACGCCGGTTGTGCGAACTCGTGGTATACCGTCCAGGAGCTCCGCGAACATTATCTAAAGAATTGCACGAACAACTTGTTCACGTGTCCACTGAACGATTGCAATCATACGGCTCGCATAGACACCATTGTGGATCACTACGAAACGGTCCACGGCCCGTTCGACACGTTGACCCCCACAGACAATGATCATCCGTACGAAGTCACGTTTAAAATACCCTCATCGTAAGTCTACACTTCTACAGTAATCACAGAATAATTTATTATAAATATAAATTAGAATATCAAATATAATGATATCGATTTGACTTTATACGTTCGTTTTTTGAGTTTAATTCGCACGTCAGTACAAAAATATAATTTTATTGCAATTTAGTATCAAATTATATACGATCCAATATATAATAACCAAAATAATAATGATTTTTTTTTTAAATTTTCGATCAATTTTGATTATGTTCTAATAATTGTTTGGATTATAAAAATTTTAAATATTTTTTACGCGTTCGTTTGAATATTTCGCAGCACGCTGACCGAAGTCGTCCACAAGATATTCAACGGTTACTTTTTGTTCGTGGTGAAGCCGAAGAAACGTCGCAAATCTCGCGATCCGAATCCGCATCTATCCATGCAGAATATCAATCCCGCCGACCCGTTGCGGTATTCGTACGACGCGCTCATACAATCCACGCAAAAAGAAATTACGGTCACCGTGTCCATTTTAAAAGCGCTTTACGATATTTGAATATACGAATGTTAATATGTATAATTGTGCGTCCGACGTTATCGGAAACGGTCTCATTATTATATATGTTGTCCAAAATAATATCATAAATTATATAATATACGATATACCATATCGTATTGTGTGTGAATAATTTTAACAATAATAATATAATGAAAAATATTAAAAAAAATAATAACATACGTTTTTATTGCGATCAGCGTTTATGCCGACGTTAATCAGTGAATTGGCGAATTAAATATATAAAATTAATATTATTAAATTTCAACTTAAAATAAGTACCTAACCTATAATATATTATGTAATTATAAATTATAATTATATATTATTAATTCATCAGCTGTATATTAATTATATGTATATTATTTAACGCGTAAATCAAACCGCGATATCTACAGGATATAATTATATACACGGTATTATGTCTATATGTAACAGATTTATTATAATATTATTTAGTAGGTATAATGCAGAGTTGTCCGCGCACGGATATAAATTACAAACGGTCGATTTTGGCGACGACGTTACGAGGTCAAATCGTTTTCGACGCGTTTACCAAAATAATATATCACCATATAATAGAATACGATACGATTTAGAATACGAATTTCGGTGGTTATATTGCGAATTTGACCATATTATATTGTGTAATGGATCCTATTACATTTCGTAATACCACGTGTTTGTAACCCGGAAGCGGACGGATACCACAAGAACGCGACTGGGCGATCAATTGAATATTCACGTCCTTATGTCAGAAACGCGGTCATAACATAATATATACATACGCGTGTATACGGTCCCACAATTGCGTATTATATACTATAAGGTATGCACGATGAATTTGGCGAGACCACCTGTATTATTGTAATCATTTGTGCTTAAAAACTAAAATTTATATGAATGAATATAAACACATAATTAAATTTAAATATATAAACATTGTTATAAATTTTAACGTTATATAATAATAATAATAATAATAATAATAATAATAATAATAATAATTATTATTATTATTATTATTAATATTTTACTAAAATATAAACATACGATTGTACTCGTACTATAATATGACATAATAATATAACTTTAAACGTGATAATATCTCATAATGCGGTCGACATTCAGTTAATTAATTCGTGTCTATCAATAATTGGCATACCATGTTGACTCGTGGGAATTTCATGAATTTACATAATTCATAAAGTGATATATTCGTATTATAGTATTAAACTAAATTGTTTGCACGCCATGTGTATTGTGTATGCATAAATTGTAAACATTACATTTTTCAGTGTATTCTATTGGAAAATATAAAAAATGTTTCATTTACAGATTTATCGATTTAAGAAGAACCTATTGAATATGTTTAACAAATTAAAACAAGTATGATTGATTGTTCGCGTATTATTTTAATAACATTATGTTAAGTTTTTAAAGTATTTATCTATAACACTGCAATAAGATATATTAGATTATAATTTGTTATAAGAATGAACTGTACTTAGGTATATTATTATACTCGTAAATATGAATACATCATAGAGTTAAAAATTAAATACAACTATATAACTTAATTTATTTAATCATACTTTGACTATAAAATATTTATATTTTAATTATTCTTGTTATAGTTATATTGTTAAATTGACATTTGGTAAATTGTGTCCTATTTATATAAAACTTGTTGAATCGCGTTTCGTCTGTAATTCACTATAAGGTAAATGAATTGTATTTCGGTGATAACGATAAGTAAATTGCGTCGTAATCGTAAAGGTGTAATTTAGTGATAGGTGAATTATTTACCTCCTAGTTGTAAAAACGTTTATTTTTGTCAAAAAAAAAAAAATGTTTATTATTATGAAGTGTTTGTGTATTTTATTTATTATTTTACATTTTTACAATTATATTTTAATTATTATTTGAGCATACGTAGGTATATATTTGGAATAAAAAGTTAGAAAGTTTATATTAAACTGGCCGAAAGTCGAAGAAAATATTTTTAGCAAATACTTAATATAGGTAGTTTAACTATTCGTTAAAATTTTTAGTACTATACAATTTTAAGAGGGACTCAATTCAAATCAAGACTTTTTCAAACGCAAATTGGTCGAACAAAGGAAGATGTAATATGAATGAACTATATGGATAAATTATAATATTAATTTATAAGTTTTTTTTAAGTCATTTTTATAAGTTTAAAATGCTCTCAGCACCATCGTGTTTATAAAAATCAATTCGGATAATAATAATACGCCTACTTATACTTTTCGATGATAAACAAGTGTGACAAAAATGAAAACTGTATAATAAACCATATACTATATAATATATAGCTCGTGTTGGTCGCATGTAAAAACCGGAAGACCTGGCCGGACGACCGCTCGAATATTTGGTAGTGACACACGATCGTGATTAATATTGTTATAATATCGGCGTTGACACGATTTAGACCGCGTGATACGCACGTTTAGCCATTAAAATATCGTATAATTTATATAATTTCGTATTTTTCTTATGGCGACCGACATCGTTGCGCGTGCGAGCCCGACAATACGCGTCGCAGGACGTCATATTACGCTAACGGGACGGACGTAAAAATTGGACGGGAGACTGCTGCGATGATTAATATACGAAATGTACTGTTGCCGACGTAATGTACCATTTTATATAATAATAAATAATAATAATAATAATAATAATAATAATAATATGTCGTGCGTGCTCGAGATAGAGCAGGGTTTGAGCGAGACATGGATGTCGGTGAAGGACCACCGCTGCGTGCTGTCGTCGGATTTCCTCGTACGACACGTGCGAGAAACGCGACCGTCCCAACGGACAGTTGGTGTATGTCACGAACGCACCACATAGTAGTTATGTTATAATATTGATAGTTATTATATAATAATTAAGAGTTGATTGGTTAAAAAATAAATGACGTCGTGAAAATAAGTGTTCTGTTATAATAATAATAATTATTTTGAGTAAAATAAGACTGTCAATGATATTATTATAATTTCTAACATGTCATAAAAAATATAATATAATATTATAATAAGTTAATTATATTGTATATTGTTATAATAATATTAATTTTCATAAATTATATACCTCTAACACGATGATTTCATATAGAATTCATAATAAAATATAAAATTGTAATATAATGTAATATAATAAACTATAAAATTGTTCGGCAAGACTACGGTAACCATGTAATAGTTAGGGTCTAAAAAACATATTATACTAACTTTTGGTATCGATTTGCAGTGCGATTTAAACTTCACTGTGGCCATTTTACAACGATTAAATTAATTTTTAAATTTAGCACTTAAACGACAATACGTGGTAGTATAAGCCTACTATAAAACAGATGTTTAAGCGACATTTTTAGAAAATAAGCGCTATAATAGTATAAACTACCATAAATAAATACAGAAAAGAGAAAACATATAAGATACGTTTTATTTGTATACAACTTTAATAATAATTAGTAGGGGATAATAGCGACAAAAGCTCCTGAAAACCTTAAAGAAAGTCGCTTAGCATCTTTTTTAGTCGTCGAATTATATATAGGTAATATGTATAGAAGGAAAGTGAATTTGATTGTTCGATAAATTAAAATATGCAATTATATTTATAAATACATATATACTATAATAATTAATTATGATTGATTTTTGTTAGTCTATTCGACATATTTTATTATTATATTGAACGGCGTTATCATATCAGTCTAAATAAAAATTTATTTCGAAGGGATTTTATTGTTCGTATAAAGCATAGTTTTGAAGTGGTTTCTTATTTTATTTAACATAGCACAAAGCTGTATGTATATCAGATCGGATTACCCATTATTGTTATTCATAATAGGTATTATACCATATAAATACCATCATAAAATTTAAGTGTTTGTAACATTATGATATATTTTAATATTTATCTACCGTATGATTTACTAATTTCTGTAATTGGAAATGTAAACGTGCAATTGAATTAAAATATATTTTATTAGTTTGAACTTTAAAGATCATTCTATAATATACTATAAACATTGTTCGTTGTGTTTTATTTATTTTAAAAATATTTAATAAATATTATATTAAATTAAAAATTAAATATTAGGGAAATAAAAGAAATAATAATATATTGTCGGATTTATTATTTTCGTAAAATAATATTATACTAAATTGCAAGTGCAGTGTTCTGAGAATGCAAAAACACAGTTCTCGTGCGCCATCTATCAATGCAATACGGTATTATACTAGGTAGTATAATAATTATTACATTGTGTAGTTTTAAATAAATCGAATAAATTTTTCGTTTATGTATGATATTTTTTTTTTTATTATAATATTGTCAACTACTAACACTTATAAATCAAAATTAATAAAATAAACAAATAACTGCACTAATAATATAAAATATATAATCTATATAAATCTATTAATCTATAAATTATTAATAATAATAAATGAAAAATTTGAAATATTTAAAAAAATTCAAATTTTAAATTTAAATTGATTAGTTAAAATTCACTTTTTAATAAAAATGTGTTTTGTAAAAAATAATAAATAATTATAGATGTAAGTACGTATGTGTACAAATTATATAAATTTATAAAAAAATGATATAACCTTAATTTAATACTTAACAGTATCTATATTTTATAGAATTTTAATGTTTTATGTTTTCAATTTTTTTATATCTATAATATGTTATATAATTACCTTAAAATTTGGAAGAGTTAAATAACAATCTGTATATTGAACTTAATATAGTATTAAATATAAAATTCAGATACAAATATAATATGTAATTTATTTTTCATTTGTATAATTTATATATAGTTGTCGATTTTTTTTTTTAATAATTATTAATTAATTAATATTAATAAAATATATCGAAATGAATAAATAGCATACGAATACATTTTAAATCATATGTTAATTAAAAAAGTTAATAAATAATAAATAAAAGAGGTTTTTTGTATACATAAGCGTTTAATTATTATTGTACGATGCGACCCATTATCCAGAGATACGCGACCCTCAGGTTTAGAAACGCTAACGTAATGAATAAAATCATATTCGATAACGATAAGAAAATATGTTATACCTATTGTGGCTTTCGTGCGGATTGTATAATTATAATTAATTCACATATTGACCTATTGGTTTCGCAAGTCTATTTACAATATTTCTATATTATTTGTTATCATTTCAAAATTTATTGTAACTTTTTTACTCTCTATACCTAATAAAGTTGAAGTTTCATAAAATGCATGCAATTTTACGTTTATTAAATCGCAAATAAAATTAATTCGAACAAAATTATAGAATACAAAGTTAATTATAAGATTTATCGCTAATTTAACATATCGAGTATATTATTATACTGAATAATTATATTTTGATGGTTTAATTTCTATTATAATATACTATCTTGTAACGTAAAATCGTATAAGTTAAACTTAATTTTAACTTTTAAGAATAAATCTAATCATTAATCATGCTTTTCGATATCAGTGCCGAAAGGGCAGGATTCCATAATAATATTGATTTGTATATTTTTTTACGAGGTAGAAGTATACTTATTCGTTTGTAGTGAAAGGGTGATTAAATTTTTCGACGAAGAATTTAGTAATGAAAACGGTGCAAACTTTATACAATATATTATTATTATGACATCATTATTGAAAATAAAAAGGCGGATAAATTCATTTATATCGGGAAATATTCGATTATTAAACGTGTACGATTATGCCATTTTTACGGGGCGACATTGCAAAAATCATCGAAACGAAAATTCGCGTACTCATAATATACGAGTACCTATATAAAAATATGCAAAATAAATAAAAAAAAACAAACAAACGATAAAACATACGAATCCTCGATGAGTGTCTTTTGAACCGAAAACATTCAAAGTATTTTTCGGAAGGGTATACGTTTATGTACGTTCCGTCGGCGGCGGAACTGACGATGCGGCGGCGGTGAATACCCTGCGTCCGAGAAAAATGACCGAGGGTCATTGGGGTCCGGAAATTTCATTAAAAAAAAAAAAAATGAAGCGACGAGAGGAGACGATAGAAAGGGAAGAACAAAAAGTCTATATACATGTGCATCATGTCCCTTTTGGTCAACGTCGTATTGTAAAAAAAAAAGGGTTAAAGTCCTGAATCGTTCGTGTATGCTCGTTTACATATATATATATATATATTTATATGCACAGTAGGATGATTAGAAGGCGGGTACAAAGACAATGGCGTCGAGAGTAATTAGAATATACACGCGTTGCGCCTGCGCTCGTGTAGTCGTGTGCGGATATGTCGGTGGTGTGGCTATAAAATAATATAATATGATATTGGAAAGTGGCGGCGTCGGGAGTTTGCGTCCTCGCCGTTGTCGTTATATAGTCTCTCTCGACGGGGCAGCAGCAACAGCAGCAGCAGCAGCAGCAGCTGTTGTTCCGTCGCCGCGGCCGCGGGGATGGACTTTGGTTTCGATCTTGGCGGTGGCGGCAGCGCCGTCGGTGCGTCTTTGCGGCCGCGCACGCCGCCAAAGGTGTAACCCTTTGCACGCGTCCCCTAACCATCCCTTTCTCACGGATCTACCCCTCACAAGCCGCGGCCGCCACCGCATACCCGTGCCTTACGCGTCCCGTACGTCCTCTGCCGACCGACTGTGTGTGCGTGCGTGCATGCGTGACCATGTGGGCGTCTCGTCCGCCGCGAGTCGCACCGCTCGCTCAGGCTGACCGAAAACCTTCGAATATTGCGGTCAACGTCGCGCACTATACGCGGTTCGTATACACCGTCGTCGGGTCGTGCGTCGTCCCGCAGTATAACGTATATTATATTGTAATAATAATAATAATTTTGTAACTTTATATTATAATACCGTTCATTTACGATATTATAATTTTCGCGTCTGGTAACGACGGTAATATCGCGGTACATAACATATAGCTATATATGGTATAATAGGTACGTATATATCACGATGTCGTATTATATACAACGCGTTTATACCGCGGTTACCGGATAGCTATTTGGTGCCGCGCGCGCCGTCGCCGTACGCTAACCGGCGAGCACGCCTCCGTGTAAATCGTCCCGTGTGTACACGGCTCCTCATCGCATCATACATACGCCGTTTCGTATTAGTTGCGGTACCGTGTTTATGGTATATGGTTAGGCGTCATCTCGCGAAACCGATACCCGATATCATCCATCATTGTATTAATATTATTATTATTATTAAATTGTAATACGTTGATTGATCAACGTTTTTCTTTGAATAATACGTGTATAATATTATTATTTTCGTTAATGTTATCGTGATCGCGGTCGAGTTCAATTTTTTGTATTTTCGTCATCGTCGTTCCGGTTGTAGTGAACTTAAATGCGTAAATGCGTGTGTGTGTGTATGTCGGTTTACGGGCGGCTTGAATGACAGTCGGACGTTCGAAAGGGACGCACGCGGGACGGAAGAAGAAAAAAAGAGCGGGAAACGCGGTCGTAAAAATAAAATATAAACCGTTAGGTGCACCGTCACTACCCGCCGCCCGACCACAGCCGCCCATCACTCGCTAGCGCCGGCTGTCGAAAGTTTGTTTGTTTTTTTTTTTTATGTATATATATACGGTGCGTCGGTGTTTTTTTCCTCTCCCGACGTGACCTTGAACCGTTTTACAATATACCGCAGTCGTCGAACCCGGTGTTTTTTTTTTTTTTTTTAATCTCCCCTTATTGCGTACGTTTAACTAAGGTCAGTATATTTTAATTATTATATTTACGATTATTATACGTATTAAATATAATTAGGTGCCTGTCGTTTTAAAATTTAAAATTTTTAGGAATTGATATTTTGAATATTATTGTAATCATTTTATGACGTGTCTCTTTTCATTATATTTATTGGCAATCCAACCTATAATTCATGACGTTTTATGGTTATATTTAATAATGATTTTTGTAAATTTAAATTTAAAAAGTTGTAACGTAATAACATTGTATATTTGTAAAATATTTGTTTCAATTTTTAATTATTTTTTATTTAATTGGCTCTTTACACAATAAAATCAACATTATATACATATTTTTTTAATTTTAATATCGGTACTTATAGTATATATATTATTTTTGAATAAAAGCGATTTAATTTAATATTCAACTATTAAACGTTAAAATATAATCGTATTTATCGTTCGTTGTTAAATTTCAATGTTTTTTTTATATTTATAATTATTTCCTACTTTCATTAATATTGTTTTAATTTAATGGTATGTTATTTCAAAATAATTCTGTTTATAATTTTCAAATTATTATTTAAATACTTTACAATTACATGTATATGGTATATTAAACATTAATGATCAAGTTTTTAGTAATAAACTTAACATGTTCAAAAAACTTTCAATCACTTTATAACATATGATACGATATGTGTTTTTGTCTATAAATAATTTTATATTATAGTAGGTAAATCAAACATTTTATATTTAAATTAAGAAAAATAATATTTACGATGTAGGCATAGGTATACATGTTAAATTATGATTAAAAATATAAACCATGCAATGGCAAACGTTTATTACATAAAATTATAAAATATACGACTATTGACGAAAATTAAATGTTCAGTGCGAAGCTTTAAAAACTGGTTATCATTTACGTCATATTTGTTGTTCTCATCGTTGATTATCTAACGTTAATAATCTTGAAACGCTTTTGTTTATACCAAACTATCCAAATAATACGCTCATATAATTTTCAGAGATCCCAAAACGTTATAATTTGTGTATCGTTAAAATATTCTTTGAGGTCATAATATTATGGTAAAATTATAGACTGGAATTAATATTAAGTATTGGTATGAAACTATGATCTATAAAAAATGTCGTTTCATTAAATTTGTTTTTCTACGAAAAAAATATTAATATTTAAAAATATTATTTTGCTGGAGAAAATATAGAATTTCTTAAATATATAATAAACTAATAAAAATCAATTAAGTAGGTATATAATATAGCTATAATTTCAAAAAATCATCAGCTCGCATACAATATATCATTTTATTTATATTATGAATGTAACGAAAATACAGAATTTAATGTAACATTACAACGACTTTGAATATAAAATTACACCAGTTACATTATACCTACCATAAAATATTTCATTGAAGATATAACTACGTAAAAACATTTATTAGACGTAAATTCATTTCACTTAAACTTTAAAACGGATGTACGCCAATGTGACGAGTCTTTAAGTATTTCACACCGGCTATATACCTTATATGTAGAACATTTATCTTTTCAATCACTCGTGAATCCCTTTTTAATGGATTAGAAGGGATTTCAGTTGGCATAAGTGTCAAGTATTATAAACCTTGTTCAAAACATAAAGCTTTTCTCACAGTTGTCACATTGTAAATTTATTAGTTATTGAAAATAAAAAGGGGTAAAAGAAATACGGAGTATATTTTTGTTTCGTTTAATTTATTACACAGATAATGAAATGTTTTGATGAAATTTGAGATCTTGTCCCAAATAATTATTAATTTGTAATCATTATTGTAGGATTTTATTCATAATATAAGTTAATCGTTTAGTTTTTTTTTTATAAAATAAAAGGAAATGCGTACTTATAATCAAATCTTATCAATTATCAATGTTTTATGTTTTTCAAATATACCTACTAATATTAATTTTTCTCGCTATTAATACAGTTGAATATTTGATTTGATTATAAATATAAATAAAAATGATATCGAAATGCTGTAATATGAAATTGAGAATATAATAAAATAAAATATGTGTTGAATAATTAAAAATACTAAATATGAATACCTATATTTTAAATTTAATTATTATATATGTTGCATATCACAAAAAATCACTGATGATTTCTGAGGTAGATAAAAGATAATAATATAATATAGTCATCTGAATTGGTCAATTCTATATTTCTATTGAATATTAATTAATTTCGTTGAAATATTCAACCTTTATATATTTAACTAAAAGTTTAAAAAAAAAAAAATATTTGATTTTTTTTTCAGAAACCACAATTCGTTAAGTAATTATCGAGCGAGACGACTGCTCCGGGGTTGTCATTCGCTGCCGGTGGCCATCGTCGTTGTGGGACGATGGTGGTAAAAGGGTCCCAGATGAACAGTGGTGGTAATGCACCGGGCTCGGGGGCCACCGGCGACGGGCTGTCCGACGCTTATGCCAAAATGACGTCCGACATACTGGCCGAACGATCGCTGGGCGACTTCCTATCGGAACACCCTGGAGATCTGGTTCGGACAGGCAGCCCGTTTCTGGTGTGCACCATATTGCCCACCCACTGGCGTTCCAATAAGACGCTTCCGGTGGCATTTAAAGTGGTCGCGCTGGGCGAAGTTCCGGACGGCACGGCCGTTACCATACGTGCTGGTAATGATGAAAACTATTGTGCAGAACTGCGGAACTGCACGGCGCTGATGAAGAACCAAGTGGCCAAGTTCAACGATTTGCGATTCGTGGGCAGGAGTGGTAGAGGTAAGTGTAGTACTTGTATCTATCTAGATGAAACCTAATAAAACCTATTAAAATTACAAAACGTTTATATTAAAAATTCAAAAATTTAAGTACAATTTTGAATATAAAAATAAAAATGAGTATTATTTTTCTCAACTATAATAATATTATTGATATAAGAAAAATTATTTTATATTAGGCATACTTATATTTTTAAATGTATAAGCCAATAAGCCAAAGATGTATTTTATATTATAAATGGCAAGAAATAATAGTAATTATTTAGTCTATATGAATAGTACAATTATTATTATATTGTTTATAATTTTATATATAAAATCACGTTATTTAACTAGAATAGATAGATTTAACTAACCGTTACCAAAACATTTATAGTTAATAGTTCATAATAATTTCAATAAAATACAATCCTAAATATTAGATTTTGAGTGAAGCGAAAAATGTATTTATTTTACAATGATGTGTGTCTTTTTTTATGTCTGTGCAAACACTTTTTCGACCCAAAATAATGCTCCAATTTTTTCACGAATAGCACAATGATTCTGACTGGAAAGTGGATGTATATAGTTGGTAATAATGAAAAAACGGCATTTTTCACGGAAATTGAAATTTTGAAGAAATCAATTTTAATATTTCACAATATTCAGGGGAATTTTGAACTTAAAGACTTGTTTAAATAGGTAAAATATATACGTGATAAAATTTTATAACTGTTACATTAATTTTTCTACAAAATATAGAAATTTGAATATTTCCTAAAATTCTCGAATTTATCAATATAATGTTTGATAAAATTGGTAATTTTTTTGTGTGTGGGGAGGGGATACTAATGTATACTTACATATTATTTAACATGTTACTAAAATATTAAACGTCTTATTCTTTTTTTTTTAACTGTTTTAAGTTGTTATTTTTAGTGTAAACGAAAATCTATGAATCCATAATTAATATAGTATCATTCTTATTATTTCTCAATACTTTTACAATAATGATTAATAAAAAAAAAAAAAAAAAAGAAAAAATGATAATTTTTGAAGATTTGATTGAAGCATTGTTGTTATTATTATATATTATAAATTTATATTTTATAATATATTATTAATATTATTGAAGGACATGATTTTTAATTATTCGAATTAAAAATAACTTAAATATTAGCATTTTGCCGTTATTTGTTATAAAATCTACAACCTCGCCTATAAGGATCATTGTTGGAAGGGACCGTCTACTTGATTTTCCACTCAATTAATATACATTATTACATTAAACACGGTCCGGCGGGTAGTTATATTATACTACACGAAAGTCGCGTTTTCCCGAAGTAATTTATCATTGCCACAGTTTTTTCCCCGCCGCATTATGACAAATTAACATGACGATGATCTCCCTCGTGCGGTATTTTTTAAATACTGCGTTTATTTGTACGGTGAAAATATGTTCGTACTTAGGTATAAAAAAAATATATTTGTTTATTAAAATGTGTGTATACATACGATAAAAATAAAATAAAAACGTAAACAAACCGTCATCGCGACTCGTTTGTGTCAATTACGCGTAAAATTTATAACCGTATATAAAATATTATGTACGTAAAGTATATTATATAGGTTAAGTACAGCGCCGTTGTATATGACATATTATAATGGGGACGCCAAAGGGTCAATCCTGTTTCCCCTCGCGACACGATACGGCCATTTCCTCGTTATATACTTTATATTTTTTACACGGCGGCGGCCCCTTCGAATTATTCGTGCGATTTATACGTTTTTACACGTATTAATAGGCAAAGCGGGTGTTTTGGTATAAAATTTATTTTCTACAAATTCACTATTTTTGTAAAAGAAATCACTTATATTATTATATTATTTACCTATAATATAGAAAGTTCACGTTGCTTATTATTACTTACTTTCTTTATGTAATATATCAATTACTTTTAATATTTAAAAATTTAAGATTTTTTTATAATCGACTTTCTTTAAATGTATAGAATATAAAAATTATAAAGAATATTTAAAATAAATGTATACAATTTATTTAGTATATACAAAATATTTATTACCTGAACGAGAACACTCACTGATTTTTTTTTTTAAAAAAAACATTAGTAGGTATTAAAAAATGACATAATTAACAAATGTAACATTAGTTTGTAAATAGTTAGATATTGTGTAATATTATCAATAGTTAAAAACGTAATGTGTCAATTTATATAAACGTATTAAAACGTTAATTTCTAAATAAACGTATTATATTTTACTTTGTTTTTTAACCGCGTAGATTTAATACGTATTATAAATAAAAATTAATAAATTGAAATTTAAGAAATTATAATTTTTTGGTCAATTGAACATTACGCCGAATTTCAATTTATGTGTTTAATTTTATTTTAAGCGCGTTTTATTAATTTCAATGTAGGATTAAAAATTTAAAACGATAACATAATTTAAATTTATATCTTATAGTTATTGGTTTACTATTTTTGTATATTTTATCTAGGTAGTATAGGTACTGACTATACTGTTAAATTTCTTGTTTAATACTACACATATATAATTTATATTATAATATTATTGTAATTTATTATTTCGTTTTACAGGAAAAAGTTTTACACTGACCATAACTGTAAGCTGTTCGCCTCCTCAAGTTACTACTTATAATAAAGCTATCAAAGTTACTGTGGATGGACCCAGAGAACCACGTTCGAAAACGCGTAAGTATATTCGTTATTGGTCATTGAATTTTATTACTAAAACCACAGATTTGTATCAATTCTCTTAAAATCGTCTGCCGGATTCTCTACTATTTATACGAGTATATTCGTATATTATTTTATATTTAATTTTAATCAATATCGAATATTATAAATTATAATAGAGACTTATATAACAGTAATATAATATTTTAACTTTATTTTCGTTATGCATAATAGTATAATAATATTTTATTGATTCGATTTATAAATATACCTTATTATGTCTAATGTTAATAAACGCTTTTATAATATAATTAATAATAATTATTTTAAATATCATGAACGCAATATATTTATTAGTCGTGTATGCAGAAATGCATCATGATATCGTATATTTTAATTTATTATTTCGTTATTTAAACTTTAGATATACGTTAAAACCTTTTATGTATAATATAGAAGAACTGCATTATTTTTTTTCTTATTCTTCTTCTTTTTATTATTATTTTTTTTTTTTTTTAAAGAACATTTACACGGAACATTTATAACATAAAATATAGTACATATAAAAATAAAGCATATATACATTATATATATAGCGTCAACTGGTAATTTGTGTCTGGCCCTGGTGTCTTTGTGCGTTTCGAAACAAATGCGACCGGAATGCGTTTGAGGTTAAACTTGTGTTTTTTACGAGGGGTCCAGTCATTTTACGACCAGTCCCTTTTGGACCTTGTCCCGCGCCAAGATGAAAGGCATTTTCAATCGGTTTGTTTATACGCCGCGTGGTCTCTTTAAACGACACCGGGACCGGTATTTAAAGGGATATTTTATTTTATTTTTTCTAAATAATAATAACAACAATAAAATCCGG
The DNA here is from genome assembly GCA_021307375.1 of Tetraneura akinire. Lineage (NCBI taxonomy): Eukaryota > Metazoa > Arthropoda > Insecta > Hemiptera > Aphididae > Tetraneura > Tetraneura akinire. The sequence goes on along the minus strand of JAIUCT010000007.1, from coordinate 21,283,971 downwards.
GTTTTTGACGGGTTTTATAATAATATAATATAATGTGTACGAGCGTCGTCGGCTGCGCGCGGCACCTTTTTCCGTGGAGCGCATATACGAATAAACATTTCGCGTGAAAGCTTGGGCGCCGGGCCAGCCGAAAAGACGCCCAAACGATCCGAACAAATCATGAGTCTGTAAACTTTAGACGTTCACTATGTTTAATGACTTTGAGAACTGATCGCCTTGACGATTCGCCATCATTTATTATCCAGCGGCAAGAACGTGTCGCGGCGAACGGGGCAGTGTGTGGGATAACCACACACGTGCCCGTGCAGCTGTTATAGGCTCCATTAATTGTCGTTTCCACTTTAGACGTCCGTGAGTAATAATAAAGGCCGACAAAATCCGTTTCAACTTTCTCGCAAGGCGCATTTTACACGAAAACTACAATTATATCGAAACGTTGGAAGAACAAAAAGTTTCACATAACGCGACCGTTATAAATCCACAATATAATAATATATCCTAATATATAAAATTATGTTTAAGGAAATAGTTTTCGATACAAGTTATTTTGAAAATAAATAAGTTCGTTAATTTTTAATTTGTATATAAAATGTAATATAATTATTTTAAATTTCTCTTTAAAAGTTATTGAAGTGAAAAAACACATTATAAATAGATATTTAACTCTATAACGTACAAATATTATACACTTATAAATATCAATATAGTATTATATACATCATATGGGTTATTATATCCCATTGGAAGGTACAGTTCTTTTAAAATTTAAAGGTACAACAATGAGATTTGAAATAGTGCTGTAGCTATTTTATTTTACAGCATTGTAAACACGAAATATTTGTGGTTTCGAATGAACCTAAATAATTGAAGTATGGGTATAAGTATAAGTACACTATTTATTATGCTAAGGTATAACAATTTACAAGGTCCCCATCATATTGTGGTATAGTTTATAACCACGGTCACTGACTTAATTTTTTATTAAACCTTCTTAGCCATTGACTGGCACGTATTTATTATCTCATCTCTGTTACGTCTTTCTAAACAGATGATTTTCAACGTTTTCTATTATACAATCCAAGTGTTTAGTGCTGCACGTAAAACGCACTATGGAATATTTTAAATTAATTACACAGTATACTATATAAAAAGCACAAAATATTATATTTTTAAAGACATAAAGGTACTCATTACTCGCATTTTAAGTACTACTTTATGATAAAATATTTAATGAGTTCTATAATATAGAATTATATTATAATGTATAATAATAAACACACATGATTATGCTATTTTATTACTTATATTATTTTTTATTAATTAATATTATATAATTTATAAAATAAATGTAATATATCTATTTTTATTAGTTTTAATACTGTTTTAGGTTGGTATGTTAGCTTAAGTTGAATAATTAAATTTTCCTTGAAAATAATTTTTATAATTTTATTTAAAATAAATATTTTTCTACGAATAGATATATTATTATATTTAATTGAATCAAATTAATGGAAACAAATGAAATGAAATGATTTTGTATTTTATATTAAATATAAACGTACTTAAAAAATTAACGATAAACGATTTATTAGTTTAATACAATGTATTAAAATTATTTTCTTATGTAGTTATATCCGTTGCTTTTTATTCAAAGAACAAATATTGTTATATCATCATTTATATTAATTTAAACATTTAATAATAGCACAATTAAAGTCGGTGTTATTAAAATTTTTGCGATCTCTTTGAAGATAATTTTGACGCATGAATAGATTGAGTAAAGGAGCATAATAATTATTAAATATTTGAAAATAGAGTTTGTATTATTATATAAATAATATTAATTCAGAACAAATTAAAATATGAAATTTTGACGCCTTATCGTACAATCGTTTATCGCCTTATCGTTTTGAACCATATTAATGAATAAATACAATTTGAATTATTATTATTATTATTATTTTTTTTTTTTAGGACAACAGCAACAATTTCATGCCTTTGCTTTTGGCCAGAGACCGTTTTTGTCAACGCCCTTTGCTAACCCGTTAGATCCTTTACACAGGACTGCCGATCCACTGGCATTTCGAATGCCTGCCATGGCAAATTGTCAAAGTGAGTTTATTCATATTATTAAATAATATAAATTATATTATATTATGCATTTATACCATAAAAATACGATTACATTATACTCGTATACAAGTATAAATTTTTTGGTATATATTATAAATTCGATAACTAACATGTTTATTGACTACTGGGGCGTATGTAAGAACAGGGATAGTTCCCACTTTCCCAGGGGTATATATTAAGTTCTTTTTATAATATAACAAATGGCTACAAGTAAAAAATATCATATTACAAGGATGTATCCAATCTTCCCAATCTTTTCAAATATTCCATTATAGATTTAAAGAATATTCACTCCAATGACATCTAACTATAGAGTACATATAATGGGTATAATATAGGTATATTATGTCTATAACGTTTCACGCGGTTTGAAAATATACCATTGATTATTCTTTCTTTTATTTTGATAAAAGATAATACTACTTGTGAACGTATTACGTATTGAATTTATTTTGTAGGTATTTATGTACATACCTAATATGTAATCTAATTTAATGTATATTTTTGTGATAGCTAAAATATAATTATGAGTATTAGCTGCATTAATGAGCAGGTAACGAAAAATAACAATACACGAATAAAACAACAAAAATTATTTCGTTTCATTTATGACGTTTCAATGAAAATAACTATATCTCTAATATTATAACGATTATTAAAAGTATATTGAATATACAATTTATTTATTAATGAATAAATAATAATTAGAAATAATTTTATAATAAAATATTTATTTATTTATGTTAGGAGTTTGATATAATAATAATTAATTCGTGTAAGGTTATGAATAAAGATGAAAATCGTATTTTCGCCTGAAATTTTTACTCTGCGAGTCCTGCACAATTCGCATATAATATTTCTATATTATTACTGTAATGCGACAATATTTGTGGTATTTACATCAAAATGATGTGATAAATGAAATACATTTTTGCGTCACCGGACCCAAAACGGGTTGGTACATAATATTATAACGATAAACGATAAAAATATGTTTTTCGTGTAACACTACGATTTAAAATTATTATATTGTATCATATATTTAGGTATACGTAACATATTTTAATACCGGAACGGCTTACCACTACGCATGACGTATTAATAATATTGTTGTTCGGGTTAACGACCACCTTCGCGAGCGTATAAATTTTACAATAATAACTACTATCGTTATCGGTGTGTTATCGTCGTAACAATAATTTACTACCTCACTATATACAAAAGTATATCGTCATTATTCACGCAGAATCGTCATTGGACGTCCGGAGAGGGTGTACCATAACGATAAACGTCGTAATACGGATTTGGACATCACGCGGCGCGGCGTAAACCCGTGGCAAATAATAATATATTATAATTTATAATAAATGGTGTCGCGGACTTATCGTGATTTCAACACCGTGACCATTTACTTTAATATTTATTGTGTTTATCTTTATACCATCCCTAATCGCGTGTAAGTACGAGTTATTTTTCATCCAAAACGTTTCGTGTGTAATCAATAATCATATATATCAATAAGAAAGACACGCGAATCTCATTTACGAGTATAATTTCAATTAAACCGGGCGGTTAAAATAATATTTTGATCGAATTCGATCGCCAAATATTTGCTCTTAGTTTTAAATTTTTAAATCACCCGCAAGATTATCGAACCAAAATCGTCGTTTAACATTACAAAAATATATTTATTAATTATATATATATATATATATATATATATATATATATATAGTGCATGATACGTATACCTTATAAGGTATACTACCATAACCACGGTATAATAATACGATTGCGGTTTTTCGACAGACATGGGTCAGTTCGCGCCGCATCACTCGTGGGGATACTCTCATTCCACAGCTTACTCTACTTGGCCGGGTGGAGGCGGATGCACGAACTTCACGCCGCCCGCACTCGCCTCCGGCTTCACCGGCACCACCGCGGCCAACACATCGGAACTGCATACCTCACTGACATCCGGACACCATCACGACTTGTTCCCGTCCTGTTCGATCAACGCCCAGACCTCGGCCGCCGGTAAGTAAAATCAACAAAAACTTTATGCACGTTATACCATATTTGAAACTTTGTTGGTTTTTTAAAGAAAAAAAAAAAATCTTAATATGGTTATTTATGCATTTTTACTCGTTTCTGGTAATATTTTACACGTTTTTATAAATATAGTTTGGATATAGGTTGGAATATAAAATATTTAAATCCAGCTAAATATTATTTTTATATAGACTTTAAATTGTTTGGTGCGTTTTTATTCTACTGGGTTATAAATTTGTTAATTTTCAATAAAATTTTACTATTATGTACATTTCACAAATTCATATTAATATTTGATATAACCTATAAATAATTGATAAAAATAAATCAATGCTGGATGTTCAAACTTTGTCATTTCTTTTCAAAACTTTTTTTTTTAAATGGAAATAGACCAGTTAAGATTTGATAAATTTATACCTTTCCATTATAAAATATAGTTACGAAATATCAAACCGTTGTATTAAAAATAATTAATAATCCAAGTCCAAACGGTATTATAGTAGAACGGTTCAGTTATATTTATTTATTTTTTATTATAGCTGATTATACTCAACAATCGTTTATAGCATGTACCTAAATATATATATATATATATATATTTTTTTTTGAAATGCAATGTTCTTTTTTACATTTTTATTTAAGTTAATAATATTATCCTCCTTAATATACACAGTGATGCCATCTTTTTCGGATACGAGTGGCACGACTCCGAACAGTGGTGACCTCGAACAACAGTTGTTACAATCGTCTTCGAATTGTCACCAGCAACAGCAGCAACAGCAACAGCACAATCGTGTTACCGGGTTTCCGACTATCAGAGGTTACCAGCAGCATCAGCCGGACGGCAACGATCACGCAATGCCGCCGACATCGTCTGATTTGCATCCGTCAACGTCGTCGGGTCCGCGATCAACCGACTCATCGGCACCGGAGTCGCCGGCCGGGCCTGTCGGTTCCGCCGACGACATGATGGCCATCGGCGGACAGACGCTGCACGGTTACGATCATCAAGTGATCGGTGGCGGGGGTAACGGCGGATACCACGGTAACGGTCATCCAACCATGATACCTGCAGCGTCGCTACAGCTGTACTCGCAGCTGTATCACGCGTCTGCGGCTGGTAACATGACCAGGCACCACCATCACCACCATCACTATCATCAGCCCGGCTTGGACGGCGACGATGAACACTCGCTGGTCACCGCGGCCCAAAGACCCGCGCAACAGGTGGTGGCCACGGCCGACCACTCGGCCGTTTGGAGACCTTACTGACCTACGCGATCGTTTTAGACGGATTTGTATATAATTATAATTTAAAACATTATTACTGTCGTATAATATATAATTATTATCGTGACCTAAATTATAATATTATATTATACTATTATCGTTAGATATGACCATAATTATTATTATTATTATCCATAATATATTATAATATTATTATGTATAAATAATATAAATTTTGTGATTCGTCAGATATTATTATTATTATTTATTATGTAATATATCCTATACCTGCGTGCAATATTTATTCCGCTATATAATATGCGATATTATATTATATATTATAACCGTGTATATAATAAGATATAATATAATATACGTAAAATTTAACATAACAAAAACGTGTTCTCGATGTTTCTTTTTTCGTCCGTCGACTTCGTTCTTTTCACGCATTTTACGATTATATGTATAACTATTATAACAAGGAAAGGAAGATGAAACTCTATGTTATGTGTATAATTTCTCTGCGGATTACAATGCATAACATATAAGTTGGAGAATAGAAGAATAAAGAGAAGTATATATTGAGGAAGACGGGGAATAGGAGAAAAAATGAACTGTAAAACGAGAGTATATATAGGTCTTTCTCCTCCATTCCGTCAGTCTGCCGTTCGCGGAGAGATCGCAGTTCTTGCATATTGAAAACCGCCGGTGATGCAAATGAAGTTTCGGCTGCCCCTCCGTCCATATAATATTACAGTCGGAGGGACGTGGGGAGGGCGCGGGGGGTCGACGTATACACGCGTGTGGATTCCACAGTCATGTATTATTCATTATACGGCGGTGGGCCGTGCCGCCACACGCGGTCCCTTCGCCGCCGCCGACGGCCCGCATTTCGCGAAGGGATATTCCGGGGGGTCGTAAGTAACGTTTTCTCCGAGCCGCTGGGAATACGACGGGTTGCGCACATATATAGGTACGCCGCCGCGTAGAGCAGTTATGACGAACGAAATTCATTATCTTGGTTGTGGCGTAGACTCGGCGGCGCCAAAGGAATTCATAACTCCCGCGAGTTTTCCCCCGCGAGACCAATATCGCGCCGCGACTTCCGTCGGCTGAGACGATGCTAATAACGCGTGCCCTTTTGTTTTAATTCTAAAGTCTCATCTCGTATTCACCGACGACGCGCAGCATCCGTTAATTATAATATTCCTCTCGTTCTTGTAGCCGAAACACACACACACACACACACATATTATTATATTATATAATATTGTTGCTCGGAGTACGTAAAATATTAATAGTATTCTTCTTGCTCGTCCTCTCTCTCTCGCGGCGACCTGCCAAATACTGGCAAACGTTTTTCGCGATTATTACGTAGGTATATACGTATAAATTCGTGTATACGATAACTCGAAATATAATAATATATTAATATAATATTCGTCTTTAACCCTTCTGTCTTCCGCGACATCGGTCGAACTCGACGAGTAGTCGAAACTTTGTCGGAGCGAGAAACGTCGCGATGTAATAACATCATAATCGTATACGAATATTATAATAATATGATATAACGTATGAATAGAGATATACCTACGCTCGCCATATATTGTATTGAAGTTTCATATACGTATTATATTATTATGTTAGCGATTCTGTTTTTCGCATTTACGAATAACAATTTTCCGACGTATCGTATCGTTATAAAATACGATAAGCATAATAATATTAATTTTGTACGATGAGAATGGGGCGAACGTTTCGTTTCAACGATTTATTAGGGATTTTTTTTTTTTATTAACTTATTGATTTTGCGACGATCGATCGTTGAATAGAAATAGCTCACTGAACATTAAAACGTTTGTACCGATATAAAAAATGCGAGTATATGCGTAATACGCCATTGATAAATATAAGTTTTTTTTGTCGTTTATATATTTGAAATTGTTATGATTTCGCTCGTTATATAATATTTTATATTATCGTATAAAATTCAATACGTTTTTTTTTTATTGTTTAATTACTATAATTATTATGGATTTATTTTTAATTTTACAATTAAATAATTGTCGTATATTTTAATAAAAATGTTAAATTTATAATTATTATATAACGTGAAATTAATATTAATATAATACGTCTATGGTAAGTATTATATTTTTTCGAGAGAAAAATGACACAACAACAGAATTGATTTATTGACACAACATATATTTACCATCAGAGAATATCGATTAAATTATATTATTATTATATAATGTAGTCTTAACTGCGTGAATATCACTATATATAATGTGCCCGTGATCAATAAATATTTAATCGATAATTAAATATTAATTTAAAATCAATAATTAATTACCAATTTATTGAAAAACACATGAATATGTAACCAAAAAATATATTAATATTATAATACTAGATAGATAGTCCAACAGTTACGCAACAATTAAACTGATCAATATAATATTATAGTAAATATTAATAATAATCCATATTATAAATATTTAAAACGAATTCTAAGTTTTAATATATTCTATTGACACATTAGCGTTATATTGGAACGTATTTCAACATTATTTATAGCATAGACAACTATAAAGTATAATTTATTGAAATATTTTATTTAAAACTATTATAGAAATAGTTAGACAAATAATCAATAACACATAATATAATATGGCCTGTATAGATTTTATTTTTTGTATAATGTGATTTATTTTAATTGCTGTTGAAATTAATTTAGATAATATTATTAATGTTTTAATTTTAAAGTATTGTACCTATTATTTATTACAGAAAAAAGAGTTATTAATGATAAAGGTTTTAGCCCATAATAATAATAATTGTTTTTAAACCACTAAATTACGATTTTAGCGACTTTTTTTTTTTATCAAACGTCTTCTACATATAAAGAAGGGATGCTTAAATTGACCCTAAGGAATGTAACCTTATAACAGGGTTATATAATGGGTCAGTTATTTGGACAAAAAGGGATTGACGTCTGTAATATTTGAGTTATAAAGTATGCTACAACAATTTCCAAGTAATTTATGCCTGTTGGCTGTTGCTATTATTAAAAATAATTTATTTTTTGTTAAAATACTCGTAAATTATGTTTTAAGATAACAACACGATGGTATTGGCATTATTACATCTATATATAATATAACTATATATATAGGTATAACAATGTACGAATAGAATATGTTTTTTTTTTTTAATTAATATTAATCTCTTTAAATTTAATTAATCTTTAACTATATTACTTTGACTTAACTATTGAATCGACGTTATAGGTTTATATTATTGACCACAGTTTTATTTTTAAGTGTTTTTAATGTAGGTTGATTAACATTTTACCATTATTATTAGATATTAGTTATGTACCTTTCTTATTTATATTTATACAGGTATAACACGTTCGCTACTCATACAATATATTTAATTATTTTTTTAATATCAAAAATGTATTCGTATACGGTATATAACTGTTATTAAATTTAATCATAACACATTACATATAACATTATGTTATTATACTCATTAAAAGTAATTGTAAAACATCTAATTTGGATAACTAAATTGAGTTATATAATTTATTGAATGTAAAAATATTATACGTGCATATCTTAATAATGATCAGTGATCACGCATCATATAGAAAAATAAATGTTACACTAAAAAAAATATTATATATAAACATCGAAATTTTAAGTAATTCGATCTATATAAAATATAAATACAATTATCGAATTAATTTCATTTAACATAATATTATATTCTCTTATAAATGTAATTTCAATATACCTACTATAATTATTATAAATTATAATTTTTTTTTAAACGAAGCAATATAATAAAATTGTATGCCATCCGTAGGTACCTTATAACTTCTAGTTTCCCCAATTAACAAAACATAATGATAATCTTATTCAAACTGACAAAATGCCATTCCTAATGTGCCCTTCTATTTTTTAGCACTGATGGAGAAAATTCGAGAAAACTACTAAAGGGTCGACGTCGGCGTGTATAATATCGCAGCTCTATCTGACGGAAAAGGGTGCGTAGTTTTTCAACTCGTCGGTTGTTTCTTTCCCTGCTAGCTCGTTATAAAGAAAACCGACCCCTCCGTTTTTCTTAAAGTTTTCTTATACCAGCTTTTTCTACGCCCTCTTTTCGCGGAAGTCAATAAATAAAACTTATTCCTTACACGAGATGTCGCTGATATTTCCGTAAAAATTAAGTAAAAGAAGAATAAAAACCATTAAAAAAAAAAATTACCAACTTGTAGGCAAGTTATCATAATATTATATGCTATATTATATCGTTTTTTTATTAAAAAAAATTAATATTATTATTATTACAAGAATCGAAACTTTGTGTTTTGAAGGAACGATATTAGGGAGATTTTTGGGACGACCTACTCAAGTTTCGTGTGGTAATCTTGTTTCATACATACACACACACACAAACAACAAACCGAGGAAACGCCTCTCTCGTGCCCAGCCCTGCCGCGAATCGACACCGTCGCGGTTGCGGTTTCGCCCGCCGCCCGTGTTGCGGTAACGGCCGCGGTGGGGTAGTTGGGAAAAAAGCACTCTACGCGCGATATTTCGCCAAAATGATTGGCTGCGGTTAACCGCAAACTCCGACCAACCACCATACCGCGGCGGCCACCGATGACGACGACTTTTTCCACCGCCGCCGTCACCGAAGTAGTACACCGTGCGGTCGTCTCGGCGACCACCGTGGTTGTGGTTAATGGTTTCGCGGCTAGTGTTCGTCGCCAATCGTCATCCACGTTTTCTCAAAAGTCTATACAGTTCGCGCGATTTCATCCGAGAAAAATCGGAGGTTTATTACCGTTTTATCGGTTACCTCGTTGTTTAGTTGTGCACGATTAGTATACGTGAAAATACCGATTTCACATAAAATGATATTATGTTTGGTTATGATTTATGTGTGTTCCAACGATTACCGCAACGATAATATTATCACTGTTGTGAAATTGGATCTGGTTCGTGTCCTTTGCGGTAATAACACGTCTACTAGACGCTGCAGTACAGACTGTATATGAAATGATGGATGATGTTATAATTTTTCATATTTTACTTTTCTAAACGCATATGATTTAATTAATTATCAAAATTAATTTACCAAAAATTATTGAATGTATTGTTTCGACGGGAATATTATAAAAATGATATAATATTATTAATTTTTTTTTTTATTTATGCGTGGTTAAATCTAATTATAATATATTTCTGCAATAACCAAAACTTAAACGTAAAACTTGAAAATACGTGTTAATTTAGTTTTTATATTCGTTATCACTCTTTATTCATATTTCTTGAAATTTTTTATATTAATGAAATTTTTGTAATTAATATTTTATAGTTACGTAACTTCTCGTATTGTGTTCGTACAGTCTTGTTTGATAATAATAACATTATTATTAATATTTGTGTTAAATTCAAACAAGTCAGTAGTATTATTGTAATCGATCGAGCAAGTAAACGTATAATACACATAACATGACATGCAATTTTTATGAAAATATAAAAATATAATTATTTTTAAGTTTCTCTTTTTAAATCAATTTAAAAAGTGTTAAATTTAATCATTATAACTCGTTTGGTAAAATTGTTTACAAATTACTTATTATTTTTTAACTTTTATATTCATACACATTTAAAAAAAATTTCATAATATTCTAAGAGGTATTTTGAGATAATCCATTTATAATTTTACTCTCTTGACACAAGTAAAGTGATTTTTGTTCCATAATTTATAGTTAAATCAACTATTATTTTCGTATTTCGTTGGTTATTTATTTGAATTTGTTAAATTCATAGTTGATACTAAACTTAAATATAATATCTATATCGAGGAATAATTGTAACATTTTCAATCGTAATACTATTTTGTTATGACGTAAAATTGAAAGCTAAAAAATCTTTCATTGACTAAAATTGAAAATGTATGAAATTCAATTTTATTTTTTAATAATAATATATATTAAAATTATATAGGTATACATATTTAAACGCGAATTCGCACATTTATTCTTTAGATATTAATTCTAAAACAATACGAACTATAATGTTCATTTTTAAAAACATATGCGTTATTAGAAAAATATTTTATTATTATTATTATTTTATTTTATTAAAATATTATCGTACTCTCACGTGACAAACCATTCGCTAAATTACGTCGTAAAGAGACATTGGAGATTTCGTTGGGCGTGCTAAAAATTAAAATATTATACATAGAGTTTGTGAAGTACGAAGTATAATATAACATGACGTATAGTTCGGAATATTCGATGAGGTTTAATAGCACGGACTGCAGTGAGCATGTTATAATAATAATAATAATAAACATAGACACGGGGCGGACACTACACGTATGGTTATATTATATGTATGCATTGCGTATAATCAAATATAGAAGCAAATAGAGTCGGTACGGTTTAAATGTTTAATATAGTTATTATTTATGAGTCGGCCGTTCGCGTGACTTCTTGTATAATATAATACATTGTGATTTATGACCCTTTTGCGTATAAATAAGGGTCGAAGATTGTTTGCGATGTAAAACGGCGATTTGTACCCCCTAGACATCGAATCTACTTGGGTTTTTCTCCGGTCTACGCCGCGTATTGCGATATAATAATATTATAATACTCGAATTCTATAGTTGGACTTTTTTCCCCCTTTTTTTTTTTTGAATATGTTGCATTTTCATAAATTTTTTTTTTTTTTCTGAATATATTATTATCGTTCGCAATGTTAAACGGACCGCGAACAATCGAGAAGAACAAAACGTAAAATGAAAAATTCGAATGTGCGCGCGTTACCAAACGAATGAACAACAATGGCCAGAAAAAAAGTAACGCGTATAGTTTCAACGGAATTCGCGTGTTGGTTTTATTTTTTGTAATTAAAATCGGCGGCACCGTAATTCTAAATAAAAGTGCGGGAAACAGCGAGCGCCGGAGGTATAGCGGCTTGGCGTTGATTTTATTCTTGTTTCGAAATTTCCTTCGCGTAAGCCGTCGACTCTCTAAATATAAGAGCTTATATAATTAAATTAATAAACGTTTTCAATAACAACATTTAGGCCGGAAAAACGGAGGCGAAAGGTAGTGCAGAAAAATCCCCCGGTTTTCTCGCTGCGTTTCTTTGTCTCCACTTTTTCGCCCCTAAAGACTTTCCCTCTAATTAACTACCCCCGTGGACGCTGCGCGCACACTACTTTTCGAAATATTAATGAATCGAGGCCAATAAAGGAAAGATGGTTTTAATAACGAACTTTTTAATACCACCCCGGAGATAATAGTATTATTATGCGCGTTCGAAGTTACAATGTTAATAAATCAACTCTTTACTTAAATGTTCCTCATCGTAATGACTTCTCTTTCTTATCATCGATGTAAATGACGCTTCCAATATTTCCCTATTATTTAAATATAGAAAATTTACGTATATATTATTTTTTATACTCGTATATACCTCTTAATATTAATATTACGTCTATTACGAGTAAAAAAAAAAATATTAATTTTATAAATCTCAAATAGGTATTTTATTATATATTGATATATAAAATAAACATATTATATTCATAATAAAACTTTGTTTTTTTTTTTTTTAATGCTATTTTTGGTATTTTTTAGTACAATACTGTAATAAAATTTACTAGTTTTTTACTGCAAGAACATCCATGCATACCATAGTCATAAAATAAAATATTCTAATGTCGTCAATAATATTCGTTTTTACACACGTTTGTGTTATGTTTGACTGTTATTGACAATATATAATACATATTCAAATGATATCTCTCGCGAGGTAAAGGGGAATTTCGATTGTAAACATACATATAAGAGGAAGGGAGATTTAAAATATTACGATATGTTTATATAACTCAAATTTAGGGTATATTTTTTATGATGCGCTGTTACTAAAAAAAAAAAAAAAAAAAGCACACGAGGGTGTTGTTGGCGAGTAGGCGAAAAAAGGAAAATGCGTATATGAATAAATGATTGGCCGAAAGAAGTATCAGATTTTTCAAAGAGGAGAATTTGAATGTTCTAAGATGGGCATTTAATAATTGACGAATCCGTAAAATATGCGGACCCCGCATTTTTTGTTTGATGATACATTATATAATATATTATACGAGTATATACACAAAATATTTTATCGAAAAGAGTTTTCATTTAAATTAAAAATTCGTTCACTTTTATTAACATCTTTTAGCAAATGTAAGAATCCGTTTCATCTTGGAAATCCAAAGGGAGAGAATATTGCGTTCGATTCGTATAAATAGATTCATTGCATATGTGACGAAGAGCGAACAAATTAATCAAATTCTAGTTTATTGCGTAAAAATATAATAATTTTAGACTTAAAGTATTTTATTTAATCCGAGATGATAATGCTCGAAGAATGAAATATAATAATAAATGTAATATGAATTTAACAATAAGGTTTATTCAATGATAATATTTTTCAAAATGTAGTATAATAAATTGTTTAAACAATATTTTGTATAGTTTAATTACTTAAATAATAATCACGGACATAAAATTTAAATAATTAACAATATTTTTTTTTTTTTACTTTATAAAAAAATAGCGCATTTATTAATATATTAGTACTTACAAACGTGTATATATTATTTTAAATAAACGTATAATGTTATAATATCCTATATTATAATAGTATATGTCACCCTTCAAAACGGACCGCGTGTTTCCCTTTACGCAAGAAAAATCTAATAAAAAAAATATGTGAAAAGCGTTCAGGAAATGAGTTCTGAGCTGGTTCATATTTATTATTGACAGCAAGAACAAAAAAAAAAAAAGTGCTCTTGTTCTGAACTCCGGGAAACGCATTTATAACAAAAGGGTACGGAAGAACACTCTTAGCAATGGCACTCCTTAACGGGAAAAATTCATTTTCACATTTTTTCCCGTTTTGTTTTGTTTCCTCCGTTGTTGTTTTATCGTTTTATTTATTTTTTTTTTTTTGTTTTTGTATGTGTACCCTTCGCGTTGAGGGCGAAAATTAATGGAGGTTATTTCCTACGCGAAATCGTTCGACACTGTTTACCAATCCGATCTAATGAAGTACCTCGAGTTCGATTTCTTTCTTTCTTATTTTTTAATAGAATTTTATTCGTTATATTTCAGATATTCGCAGTTATTAATACTGTTCTTAAATATAAAATTTCACCAAAAAAAAAAAAACCGATTATTTCAAAAATAAACTCTAAAAAGTCTTTAAATTTCAAACTTTATATTCCCCTTGAATTGTATATATTTTTTTTTAAGACCAACAACATTTTATGTATTTTTTTATTTGTTCCAATATAAATGCCTTAAGTACTGAGCCATAAAAATAACGAGCGTCTTTTGCTTTTAATTAAACCGCGCCCAGCCGCTAAAAACCGCCTTTTCTACTCACCAACGGGTTCGTTGATTAAATTTTTTTTCATTACCGACTTATATATTGTATGTAATAAGTGAATCAATAAAAATATTTCTTGAAAATAACGTTACGCATACGCAGTGGTTCTTAAGTAGTTAAAAATGCTAAGTTCTACTTCTCGCTCGCTAACAATCGTTTTAATAAATTTACGGAGTTCACTTGTTAACCTTGAAACGCAATTCCAGTGTAATGTCATTCGATTATTTTTATGTTAATGTTTACTGGCCGTCCACATTGTGGGATGATGACCCTTTTGGTAAGTCGTATTTTTTTTTTTTTCAGCGAATTACTCGGTTGTCCCAATTCCCATCGACTCCCCGTAGTGACTTCTGGTATTTTTCGTAGGTAATCGTCCGCGAGACTACGCATATAACATCAATTTAACTGACCATATTATACAACCATATGATGATTGTATAATAGTAATCCAACGCGGATTCGGTCGTTATTTAGCTCTCATATAAAATATAATGACCCTCTTCGCGTAATCGTAATGCAATGTGGTCAAGACTACTATAAGACGTATATTATTATTATAATTTAAGAACCCCCAAAAATGTTTATAGTCCTTTCAAATAAATGTGTTTTGTATATATCATATAGGTCATTAATTTCATATATACTCGTACGTTTCCTCTTTCCTGTAAATCGATATAAAATATTATATGATTTGTGTAATGTGCTTATATTATTAAAACGACGTCCTTTAAATTTAAACATACATAAACACGGGTCTTTTGTACGATAAAATAAATATATAATATTTTTAATGACTTTGTGAATTCTTCTCTGTGATGGCATTTCAATAAGATCGTTTATGTTACTTTTTAATTATATGCCATGCTGAGGGAAACGATGGAGAGAATATGATTAATACGCTTTTTTTTATTATTATTATTTATAATAACATATATACATAATATACTCGGAGATATATATATATATATATATGGCTAATATTCGTTTTTAGCTTCAAGGACGAAAAGATAAATGGCAAAGACGACGGAAAAAATATATATAAAAACGAAATCGCATGATTAAAAACCGTTTCATAAAGTAGCGAAAGAAGGGCGCATTGTGTGTGCCAAGTGCGGATGATGTAGGAAAAATTGTTTGTGCCGGGTGCCGCGTCAGGTGGTTGACGGAGAAAGAGTGGCGGCGACTGGGAAAGTAATTTAAGCTGCCGAGAGAAAACAACGAGAAGGGGTGAGGTCGGATAAAAAAAAAAAAAAAAAAAAAAAATAAAAAAATAAAATAAAATGGAAAATTGAGAGTGAAACAAAATAAATACACTGTATTGTAGTGTGCGAAAGAGCGAAATAACGAGAGACAAAAGTAGCGAAGAAAAAGATTCAGTTTGTCGAGAAGCTAAAAATGAATCGCTATAAAGGGTGGAAAATAAACTGCGTATACCCAACATGATAACAGCGGCTGGCCCCTTGTTATAATCGGACCTTAACGACTTTGGTTCCCTTCTTCTTCTTCTTTTTCTTAAAAAAAAGTGTGTATAACAAATCTTTTGACATTGTTTCCTTGTGTTGTTGCACTTATTTCTATTTCTCTCCTTTTATTCGATGATAACTATTTGTATGCGTGTATAAATAATTAAAAATCATAATATATATTTAATATTATATTTTTAACTAAATATTCTGTCTTATGATATAAATTATTACTAAATAATTCATATTATACTTTAATTTACCAAATAATATTTATTATCACTTTTGAAGGACAGTAGGTCAATGTAATTACTGATATAAGATACAACAATAACTTTACAAATAGTTCCCGAGGGACAATTTCAAATATTATTTCTGTAGCTTTAATGTAAAACCTTAAAATAATAATAATAATAATTTATAGATACAGTTGTTGTAAGTTGTAACAGTATAAACTATAATATTACGATAATAATACGTTGATGTACAACACATAATAAAGAATTAAAATTAAAACGATTTTGTTTTTGATAGAAATTTGTTTTTAATTTTTGATAAATATCATAAACTTTGATCACTCATTTTTGACAATCGCTGTAAATAATATAAGACAATTATAATTTATATTTTATTCTAAATAAACGAAAATAAAGAAAATTAAAAAAAATCGTTAACAAGGTATGTAAAACTTAAATAATAGTTTAATATTAAATTATATAAATTATAAATAATTTTTAACGAGTATCGTACATATACGTACATTATAATTGATAATTCACCACTTTAAATATATACACATAGGCATAGATAATAAAAAAGTTACATTATATAATAAATATATTATTATATAATATGTTTATGTGTTATATGAAATAGGATTTAATAAATATATTTTATTTTTTCTAAATAAGTTTATATAATTTAAATTATAATTATAATATTATTTAATTTTTTTAGTGTAAGTATACATTTTATATAACAATAATTAAATATTAAAAAATATAAAATTAAAATTTATAAGTAAAATAAAACACGTTATGTGTAGTAATGTGCAATTTATTTTTAATGATCCATTTATATATAAATAGAAAAACGATTAAGATACATTTTATATTTTTTCTTTTAGATGTTTTGCATATTTTTTATGTAGTAAAATTTAAATGTTAATTAATGGTTTAATATATTTTTTTTTACAAAAATACATATTATACAAGTTTAATATAAATCTATTACGTATTAAATAACTTTTATATTTTTTTCTATTAAATAACATTTAAACTTTTATAATAATAATAATAATAATAATAATAATTATAATAATAATAATAATAATAATAATAATAATAATAATAATAATAATAATAATAATAATAATAATAAAATAATAATAATTTTATTTTTTATTTTTTACTAAAATGTTATACATTTAATTTGTTTACATTGTCACGATCAATTTACAGACCTAGAATATATATTTAAATATTTACAACATTTTATAGAGGTATAGATTACTATTATATAATGTTTTATATGGTAGATAGGTTAAATTCGGTAACAACGAGTATAATAGTGTAATCGTTAAAAAATAATTAATAAAATTAGATAGAAAATTAATAATAATTTGTATAAAAATTAGATAACAATACTATTTTCTAAAAAAATTACGTATATAAACATTACAATACATTTTTTTTTTTTAATAAAATTTTTATTAACAATTACCTGTAAAATAAATAAATATACTTTTTATGTACAACTATAATAGGAGTATAATATTTATTTATGATTAAAATATTAAAGATAATTTATTTTTGATAGAATCAAAATTACGTTTTAAGAAGTTTATTAAGTAGGTAATGATATAACAAATACAATTTTAAATACATGCTTTTGTAGGTAATGAAAAATATTTCGTGAATTATTTTATAATAATAATTATTTTTGAATAATTATGTAATAAACTATAGTTAAACGAATACTAAAATTTAATGAAAGTTCTGTTTAAATATCATCGAATGGAATATTTCTAGAATAAACACACACATTTTATTGCATTACATAAAAGTTATACGAAAATGGCCAATAATTTTCATATACGGGCAAAATTAACTTTTTAAAAATTATACGTTTAATTCAATTGGAGATCATATATCAATCAATCAAGGTGCTGAATCATCCGAGACAGGTTGAGCATTTATGGAAGGTCGTTCCTTTTTGGGTACGAAGAATTCTTCAATTTCCATTAAGGTTTTATTTTCGGTTTCCGGCATACTTCTGTAGAGGTATAGAAATCCGATGAAACAGAACGTAGTAAACATGAATAAAGTGTAATTTAGTCCCAACGTTTTCTCAACGCTCAAGTACACTTTGGTACCACCAAATGTCAACATATAATATATCGCTGTGGTCAGACTAGATGCGAATCCTTTCGATCTACAAGTAAATGAACATAATGATTGTTTTATCAATACCAGTTTTAAAAACAATTCAATTGATCATAATTATAATATCTTACTCATTCGGATAAATTTCGCTGACCAATATCCACGGTATGGTCAACATGCCCATGGCCCCCGAGAACATTATGATTGAATAAAGGACCATTGGCGCGTAAGCCATGGGTGACATTATTTTGTTATCGGTACATGTGATGTACATACCGAATATGAATATTGCCAGCATGTTGATGAACATGGTTGATAACGTTAACATTCTCTTGCCGATCGACCTCAATGTTATAGTAAGGCACACACTTCCGGCCAGTTGCATCGATCCGAAAAGCAACTGAGTATAAATAATATTATAAATATATATTTTTTTAAGAGCCTTATATATTGTATTTGTAAATAATATATTTTGAAGAATCGTAATATATATATACGCGTGTAATACTCACTAGATCCAAATTGTGCGTATTCTTTACTCCAGAATTTTTCATCATTTTCACAATGTACGGACGGCATGGTGTAAGACACGAGATCAACGTGAACGTATAGTACATAGTTACCAACCTCAGCGGTCGGTATACCGAAGGATCCCTGATACACGAGAACGCATAGGATAATCCTTTCTTGCATTTAGTCGATTTCGATTGTTCCACGGATGCTTTGTAATAGTACAGTAATTCCTGGTACTCGGTGGCAACGACACACGGGTCCACCCAACCACGTAACCAGCAAATTGCGTTCATGGCTTTTACATTTTCGCCTTTGGACAGCAACCAAATAGGACTTTCTGGTATCTGCATAGAATAATGTTATTATAAGTTCGTGAAGGGAAGAAGATTGCGCGTACAATAAAGTATATCTCGATCATAAAGACAAGGAAAATAAACAAATATTTTAATAGAGCGAAACAATTTATAAAATTAACGTATAGTCACACAGCCACAAATAAATTATTCTAATGCATGTTCTTTAATTGATTACGATTCATTATCGATGATAGGTAAGAGTCTCTACAATGTTAAAAGTACCATGTTAATAAATGTATTGTAATAGGTATGAATTGCGATTATATTATGTAACGTTGGTCTTTTATTTTTGTTTCGTTTTGAACAATAAATCGATAATGTAATTAGTAATTACGCCGAATCGTGTAAAATTACCGTAATATTGTTGAAACACTTACGAACGCAACTAACAGTAGACACAAAACTGGGCCAGTCGCGCTAATCAAGGCCACGGTCCTCCAGTGGAATATGGTTCCCAGACCGTAACTCGTCATAATACCAATCAGACAGGCCATATTGATCATAGACGACATGATTCCACGCAGCCGTGGTTCACAAATCTCGCCGATGTACGAATACGCCGGTCCATCGTTGAAGCCCAAACCCATGCCCATGATTATGGTCGACAGGTACAGCATGTTAACCGAGTTAGCGTACCATAACGTTGTCCAGCCTATAATACTGGGGACGCAAGCCAGAACCATGCAGACTTTTTTGCCGAATTTTACCTGTACGTAACCGGACAAGCAGCTTCCGATTGGCTGACATAGAAATAGAATACTTCCTGATGATTGAAAAGGTATACGAAATTAAATAAAATACACCACGAGCAAAAATGTAAAAAAAAAAAAAAAACTATGAAATTTTTGTGAATAATTACGGTATAAATTTGTTCTTACCGTACCAAGATGATTCGGTATCTGACAGTTTAAATTCAGCATTTTCTGTATTGTCGAGAGCACCGATTACTAATGTGGTTATCGCCAACTCCGTTCCCACATTAACCAACATCAAACTCTGAACTATCGTTGCTAACAGCTATGAGAAAAAAAAATGATTATTATTTTAATTTTTCATAAATGCTGTGTGTGTATGCTTAGATATATATATATATATATAATATAAACGATTACCTACTTGAGCAATAGTCGATTTTATTCCATAAGTGATGGGTGCCACTGAAACTAAAATTTTAAAATTAAAATAATTATTATTACAAAACGTATAAATAAATATTTAAATATTATAAACATAATAAATATAATATTATATTCCGATTTTCAATATAAAAATGTATTATTATATATATATATAAAAAAAAGTTATTTATTTTATTATATTTAAATTAATTAAAACAATATACAGGTACGTTCTAAATAAATAGTTTTTATAAACATACCCGGATTGTTCGAAAATCGTACGTCGGTAACTCCGTATTGTCTTATTACGTTCATTACGGCTGTGGAAAATATTAAAACTAGCATAACAGTAACAACTACGACTAGACACGCACTCAGAATGCACGAAATGTGACTTTCGCTCTAAATCAAATTACTATATTAATCAGAATACGTTTGAATAAAAAAAAAAAAAAAAAAAAAAATATTATCTCATTTAATTTGAACGATAACAAAAATGTGATTAATACTATTATTGTCATTTATATATGTTAATATTAATTACTACCGTCACACAAATTTTATTAGTATTTTTTTTTCTTTTTTTTACTGTAAAAGATAAATAAATAAAATACAATATTATATTATTATGTCTACGTGTATAACAAAAAACAATATTTTCGAGACGTGAATTATGTATATAATGTATTTAAATAATAAGATTTTTAATTTAGTGAAAAAAAAAAACAATTATTTTTGGTAAAATTTATGTTTAAAAACAGTGTTTCCCAACCTTTTTTTATTTTATCTCACTTTGTAAATTTTCAAAAATCAAACGCCTTCCAAAAGTTTTTTTGGTTTTTATATGTAAAAATAAATAAAAATCATTTTTTTTTTTTAATAGTTATTTGAAGTTATAATGTAGAAAGTATAATAATGTAGTATAATGTAGTATAAACAAATTAAAGGATGATAGTACTTTTCCTTTGGCAGTTCTTTTATGTTTGGCTCGATATCGGTGAGAAAACACCTCAAATCCGATTCAATATCTAATCGATTTTTGTGTTTTGTTTTTATAATCTCGAAATTGGAGAACCCATATTAAAAATTTAAAAATTTAAAAAAAAAATGTTTTTTGTAATGACTATACTTGCGCCTCTCCAGCAATGTATTCACCTCCCCCCCCCCCCGGTTGAGATTTAAGAATTATTGTTTTTAAAACTATCATAATATTACAAAAGTAATATCTGTTTAATAACATATTATAATAATTAATACAATAATACATTTGTGCAATTTGATATAATAGTATTTATTTAAATAGCATTTAACCTATATGCACCGTGGTAGATTTAGTATTATTATTTCAATTCTGATTGAAATAAAATAATATGTAGAAATAATTCTAATTGTAGTCATGATGTCAAATTAAAATAAAATTTAATATTTGAGACAATATAATAAACGGTATGATATGAACGTGGGTACAAGGTTTATAAAAGAGTCAACACGAGTATTGTAACAGTCGGTAATGTCAAATATTCAATCAAAGCTCGAATTTTAGTACTAAACACACACATTATTGTTTATCGTGTATTCTGCTCCGCAGTAGCGCGTGAGAACGATTTAAAAATTTAAAATTAAATTCGCATTTTAAAACATATAAGACGTTCATAAAATTCAACTGAAATGAATGATGATGGTTATTTCTTATTTGATATATTGCGATTGCAGAAAACGAACGTTTGGGTGAGGGCAAGACTGATCGAATCGATATTTAGAAAAATCGATTAATTTTTATCACCCAGTGTTTAAATCGTATAAAATATAAACAGAGATAACGTAAATTAACGTTTGACGATAACACTATACCTACTACTATTATATAAGTGAGACAGTGAGTCACTATATCCGTGTCGCGTGCGCCACTACTAACTAATCGGAATAACAATTATTATAATATTTTATATTTCATATTGAGCCCGTTTTGTCGGGGGATAATTTTCGATCGAACGAAAGCGGCCGCAACGCGATTTTCAACGTTTCGACGATGACGGCAATAATAATAACATTATCGCGTCCGTAATAATAATTAATACGAACGAGCATATCGTCAACGAAACGGTCCCGAAGTACACGAGAACTTGGTGGTGCTTCGTCTCACTTAAATTAAATGAAAATCCCTCAACGTTCCTTATTAATTATACCGGTTATACGCTTCATTGTCGTAACCGTTTTAATTTATCGTCCCTCATCCGATCCTTCCTCTCGCGTCGCAAGACTTAGTAGTCCCTTGGAGCTGACCGGACGAGAGGATTTTTTTTTTTTAAACAAAAAATATCGCGGTTTTTGTCGCGTCCTCGTGTCGTCAAACAGCGAAAACGGTTATCTGGTCCGTCGGTCGTGTGACGTTTCTGAAACGATATATTCTGGTCCGCTATATACGCTTTTAATTTGGTCACGTATTACACGCCATAATGATAATATCATGTACGCAAGAATATAAATTTTGACGTGTGTATAAACTATACGTCGTGTAGGTATACACAGTTAAGCGAACACAACACAACGCAAACAAATTGGCGTGAATCGATTTTGCCGTTTCGGCGATTACATTATTATTACACACGGCGGAAGGCCATACGTAGAATACAAAATAGTTTGTATTTTTCGCGGGAGACGAACGACGTCGTATATAGAATAATATTGTTATTCATTATTTATAGCGCACGCCGATGAATAGAGTTTTAATCATAGATTCATAACCTATAATATAATATTATATATAAATATTTTATTTTACATTATTAATAATAAATGAGAGATATTATTAAAATAACAATTTCCGACGCGGTATATGTTTTGACTGTAACGTGAAAAATGCATAAATAAAATACTTTATATCGAGTACCTTTAAGACACGAGTATAATATTTTAATTATTATATTATTATGATCGCAGTGCAGAACGACAAAATAATAGTCGTCAACGGACATCATTGTCAAACCGAGATCTTGATGTGTTCAATAAAACACTTAAATATGATATGATATATATTTATATATTATATACTGTGCACGTATTATAAACGGATTTAATATTATTTAATATTTTAATCGACGTCAAGTGCACTTTACGCTGTTAATAATATTACTTATAAACATTATGGCGCTATAATTTTTGCGCTAATTGATTTTAATTAAAACTCAGAAAAACTAAAAGATATTTACCGATTACGCGTAAAACGAAGATCCAAAACGAAACCGCATTGTTGTGACTTTATGAGCGTACTGAACAGTTGTTATGCGGTTTTAGATTTAAACGTTTTTTTTTTTTCAGTTTTATACTCTATACAACGATAAAATGAAATAATAATATTGTACGCGTTATGAAATCTCACAGTTTGACTTACTTCGATTAAAAACGCAGACACCAATTAATTTTATTACATATTATTGTAGATATGGAAAATGGAACATAAATAATTACCATGTTGTTAATAACACATTATAATCCGAATTAATACCGTAAAATTATAACAAAATAAACGTACACCTTGTAATAATCTTATTTTCCATTTTAACATAATAATATTGTACAGTATTATTAATTTTAATCGAAACTCATAAGTGAATCGATACACGAACTGTAGTCTGCAGTAAGTATATTATAATATTATTATTGTATATCATCAATATAATAAACCAAGTTCGTTACACGTGAAACACTATATAATATGGATTTTTATCTTTTAAAATAATATTCTATACTTTCGTTTCAATATAATATATGTTTTTGCCTTCTGGTTCAAATAACCGAATTGGAAAGGAAGTATGAAAAAACGAAAAAAAAAAAATTTAATATTATTATATGATTTTTTATAAATCCAAGATGAAAAAATTACAATGATATATACGATAACTCTCTCTCTCTTTTTTATTTAACATTTTTCCTAACCTAACATAGACGTTTAATAGGAATATATTTTAGGTGAAATGCTATCGGCTAATAGAAAATCGTAGATACGTAGTTATTTAAAATTTATAATATATCTATTTAAGTCGTATTTATAAGTTATACAATTATCATTATAGCAAATATAAGAAAAGTAAGAATTCGTATTGAAAATTATTATTAATTTTTTTTTTTTTTTTTTTTGTCGTAATGGATTTTTTCGTACATTGAAATATTTGATTAATAAGTAAATCATGTTTAATTATAATATTATATATCACTGTTTATATATTGACACAACAAAATAAATGACAATTACACAACAATTATACTACAAAAACAAAATATAACGTTTTAAAAACATATTATAGTAATAGTGTATAAATTTATAATATTATTTAAACATGAAGTATTAAAATATGATATTATGACATACAATCTGAATGATGTCTATGGGGATAACATTACGGAATCGAATAAAGCAAAATATGATAAAGAAGACGGACACCTGTTGGACGAGTGCATGCATTATTGTGGGATATTCTGTTTGTTAAAATTTCCGTAGGGACATTAGGCTGACAGGAAATAAATAAAAATAAAGCGATTTTGTATATCCTCACGTTTTGAATCTTCATCATCGTATACTCATAAAAACTTGTGTATAGTCAAAAGACAAAAATATAATGTGTATAAGTCAGTTGTTCGTGTCCGACTGATGTCGGATAACCGTAGATCCCATCACCAAATATCAGTGTACCATAATAATTATATACACATAATAATTGCTGTAATATATAAGTATATTAATTTTGGATATTCGAAAAGACTTAGTGTTCATAAAACTCAAAACGATAAGTATAGTAAGTATTTGTATACAATTTCTACGAAACGGGCTGGGGTATTGTTGTCCGAAAAAACCAAACACAAAATACAAAATCATGATAAAGAATTATACAACATAATATTATGTTATGCTCCATGTTACGGTTAGAGTACGATTATGATTAAATTATTATTATAAATCTTAGGTATTACAGTTGTACTCTGTAGGATAATGACATATTATATTATTATCATTATTATAATTTACTGATTCTCATATTTTCATAAAATTTCGTCTTGGATAATATACAAAGATATTTTAGAATAATTTTAGATTTCCTTAAATAGTTTAATTATTAAATTTTAATTGTATTTTGTATTAATTTTAAAACAATGACGGTCACTATAGGATTTTAATTTATTAAAAATAAAAACGACAAAATCATATATATAGGTACACTGTGCAATAATTCAAGTATAGATTGTATCCATTTGCTGCGACTAATGTCTAAATTTTAAAATTTCAATATTAATGCTAAATTATGTATGTGCGGATAATAAAAATATGTTAATTAGAAATTTTTAATTCATACACTTCATAAAAATATAAACGGTCACTTATAACTTATAAGTCCTCTAAAAAAAATTATAATTCAATTTTAAATTTAACTCTTATACTAATAAATAACAAATATTAGATAATAAAATAAACGCGATTCTTCTATATCTAATAATATGTTGACATAACAATTTTTGAAAATAGGGTAAAAAATGAAATAATAAACGGAATAGGTAAAAATATATTATCGATTTGGATAATCACGGTGGGACGTACTATTACAACCGTTAATAATAATAATAATAATTTGTCGTTTGAAAATAGACACGTGTGTGTTCGTGTCATCGAATGCGGATCACCGCTTATATAATATATACCTATATATATATATATTACAAAGACGTCGGATTAGTTCAATCCGGTCAACTCACGGATAACGCGTGGGTGGTAAAATACGGACGTCTATAATATTACTATTATTATCATCATCATCATCATCGTCATCATCATCATCATCATCATCATCATCATCATTGTCATCTTCAGTTGAAACTGTAGACCCGTGGACGTCAATATAAGTCATCATTATTGTGGTCGTCATAAGGGACCATTCGAGCTTGCGATTATTATTATCTACGCTGTCAGTTGTTGCGATCACGTTCTCGCCACAGTCGTCATTATGTGTAATATTATGTAATGATCTAATAAGTATATAAAATATAATATGAAGAAACACGTGTAATATTTCAAAATTATATAATAATAAATTAACAACACATAGGGCAGTGTTGTTACCAATATAATTATATAGTTTACTATTATATTATTATTTTTTTACACTTAAATTGATTTATTTTATTAAATTATCGAGTATATTAAAATTTAAATAATAATATTATAACTGTAGCAGGATGTTTTATTATGTGTTGGTACTTGCACAATTCATACGAATCTTAAATTGAATTTCTGAGATCGTAGGTTTTGAATTACTGGAGGAACAAAAAATACATCAATATATTCCGTCGATTATATTAGTTATTGATAATGGGCATACGAAACGAGTAGATTTAGACCGATTTTACTTAAACCATTTTTATTATGGTACATTATATTTTTGGTTTCATAACACGTTAGAATTGTGTCTTCTCGGCAACAAAAATGTAAAATAATAAGACCTAATAGACCCGCGTGTGTCTACCTCTAACACATATGTTTCTCGTATAATAGTTGCGTTGACGGAACCGTACGACGATTCGTAGGCGGTAAACATCAAACAGTCTCATAAGCATCTCAGATTCTCGGCTAAACAGTACGAAGTAATTTAATTTAAACATTTTATTATTTTACTCGATTTGAGTTGTGACGATTTGTTTTTTTTTTTTACATTACGGCAATATTATTAATTTAATACGACACGTTAATTTATTGACAATAGCATATTATAATATTTTATTTTATTGCATTAAATATATTTTAATTATCATTTAATATGACGTATATTTTATTTTAATTACAGTATACGAAAGAAATAAATGAATTCAAATTATATACGCGTATTACGATGTATAATATTATGAAATTATAATTTTTTATATATAATACTTAAATTAATTTAAAATTACGATAATACTATTTTATTAATATAATAAGCATATTTATATAAACAGTTATTATTATTATTATTATTTTTTTGCGAATATATTACCAAAAATGTACAAAGACTACAAAGTATCATCTGTCTATTGTTATTTTACTATATTTTTATATGATACTTCCATACTGCAGTGATATCATTCTGACTTATTCTACAGTTTTAATTATAATTTTAAATAACTAAATTCAATCGTAAAACAAATATAATTAAATCGAACGTTTTAACTGAAAATTTGTGGCCTGCTCTAATACTTTTACATTGTGGACTTTCTTAACTGGTTTATTTTAAAATAATCTATTTAATTTTAATATTATGCATTTTTTCATAAAATGACAATGATTGAATAATTTTTGAAAGTGTGATCGTGATGTAGTGAACTAGTGACATATGGTTATAAGTTATAACAAATTAAAAACTCATTTTACATAAATAAAAGTTTTAGTTCTTTGTCGAGTGTGAGAATAACGAAGAAAAAGGTACTGTAGTCTATAGTATATGATGATGAAATAAAGGAAACTTGTATAGTTGTATATATTAAAGTTTTTGAACGGTTCAAAGACGGACTAATGTGGGTCATGTTCTGAAGATAGGGGAAAAAGTTATACTGAATAAGGGCACTCTAGACATTATATTCTCATGAAGACTGTGACTGTTTATTTATTTTATTCGCATTGTACATTTCGAATGTAAACTTAAAAATAATGAATATAATACACCATTAAAATGTCCAAAGTTTTTAGCAACCCAAATATTTTTATAAAAGTATATATTACAAAAACACCCCACTATAAATTACCAAATACGAGTGTAATAATAATTATTATCGTTACTTAAATTTATTACGATTTTATGAAGTCCTTATATTATTAAAAAGATTTAAATTTAAATTTAAGTATCGATTTTTATATCTAATTTCATTTTGATATTGAAAATTTATAACTGTTTCTATTGATAATATAACAGAAATAATATTATTTTATGATTAACGTTTGTTTGTATTAATTAATATTAATTTTAGTAATATTATATTATACATAAGTATTTTCGAATTTCACATTTTTTTATGTATCTTTATAATCTATCACAATTTATAATTATATAAATTATAAGTATTTTTAATGACAAAGATTTAATTTCATTAGTTATCAATTAAAAGTGTAAGTTAAGATTAAAATAGTTTATTGTATATATATATCTAATATATTATTAGTATTATAGTAGTATATAGCGATTTATAATTAAGCTACGTTAACAAAAATAATTATAGTAAATTTTATTTTATATCCATCAAAATAAATATTTTTAGTTTTCTATACTTTTTTAACACAATAATTGAACATTTAAAAAAAGGAGGAAAATAGCAGGTAAATTTATTATTATAATGTTTTATGTTTGAAAGTAATTATATTATCTAATCTCGTTCTACTATTATATATTATAATTTTGTATAATTTTGATTAATTTACACGTACGTAAACTATATTAAAAATATGACGTTACTATTATAGTTACTGTACATTATTATTACCTAAAGACATAGATTAATAATATTCATGGCACTCAAAATGATTATTTCATATAACGAATTATGTACTATTATAATATTATTAGATATAATTTAAATGTCTCTTGATTGACTTATTTAACATTTACATAAAAATGTAAAATAAATATTGGATATATAATAATAAAATAAAAGATTTATTGACTGATCGACAGTATTAAAAATGTCATAATATTAAGAAATATTTAGTTAAAATATTAGTTACCTAGTTTGATAGTTTATTTTATATGTACATTATATTATATCATACATTCATACATATTATATTATTAATAAGGTATTTAAATACAACGATATCTTTGAACAGTAGTGTTATATTTCCATTAATAATAATATACATATATATATATATATAATATATTATATACGACTATTACAACTAATTTGATATAACATTTGATTAATACCATAATTATTATTATTAATTATTTGAAATTTTATCATTATAAATTGTCAATGAAAAAAATATATATAAAAATAGTATTGATTAATAATTATTAATTATACACACGTGTAGGTATTGTTTGTTTTTTTAATACGAACATTAACTGAACTAATATTAAGTCGTTTGACAATTTTCAAAACTTTAAACAATGAAGGTTAAGGTAAATTAAAAATAATTCTTATAGTATATTGTTGATTTTGCTTTACAATATTTGTTACATTTCACAATTTAAAGTGACGAACACGGTAAAACAGAACTGTAATCGGTTATGTCATTCATTAATACTTTTATTCTCATATAGTACTAAACCGAATAACGTCACGTTCCATCGGAAGAATTTAGTTTAAAAAAATTACATAAATGTTCGAATATAAAAGTAATATGATAATTTCGTTTATCTCAAATATGCATATATAAAATATATCATGGGCTATGCATAATATTATAATTTATGATATTCAGGCAACTATGACCTTTCTTAAAACTATAATATTATCATTTTAATATTAAAAAAAAAAAAAACACACAAATATAATAATGATAATATATGGTATAACGTACAACTAGAGATTAATCGAAAAAAAATATGTTTAAGTACCCAAAAACATTAAATTAATGTATTTTTTTTTTCTATATAAATTTGCATATTAAATGTTAAAACGTATATAAAAGTACGTATAATTTAAACACACGTACACAAAATTGTTTAATAATACACGCGTCATATTATTTAAGAATTAATATTTTCAGTGAATTAGAAGATATTATTAATATTATAATATCTACATAGGTTTATTGTTTAGTGTTTACCGATTGACGAATACGGTATACCATTTGGAGAATTAAAAAAAATACGGTCGCAGAAAAAAATTTCACAAATGACGAGATAATAAAACAGATAATTTTTAATAGGTACTCATTTTACTTAGCCATGATATTTTGACATTATGAATATTGCCAATATAATCGAAAGTTATACAACATAATAAAAGTGGATAGATATATTAGTAAATTACTTTTGTATTGGGCTTATCGTCACGTCAAACGAATATCCGTATAAAAAAAAATTCGCCTCTTGATTGATGACCAAATAATATGACCGACTCGATTGACTAAATAATAATATATTTTTTTTTTTTTAACCATAATACATTGGTTAGGTTCCTCTACATACAAGTTAACCTAACATACGCGTTACACTTGCAATCATATATTATGTAATTGTACTTTAATTTAATATTTATGTATTTTTAGTACTAATAATCCATGAACCAAGTCATTCACATCTCTGTCATGTCTACAATAATATTATGAGAAATTGACCGCAGTCGAAAAACCGCAACCCAAATGTCATTTCAATAACCATTCGAATAATATTAATAGTTCACTCGAGCAAACTATATTTAGTTCGACGTTATCGGACTACGCGCGTCAATGGTATATTATACAATATACCACGGTAACAACATTAACTTGTATATAATAATTATTATACCTGGGTATTATTACATTATTATAGTACAAAAAATAAATACCATCGACGCTTTTGAACACGAACTATAATAGTATAATACGTCTAAGTCACTAGTTGTGGTGGTGGACGTGAAAGGGATAAAACGGTTTATGAGATTTCGGTTTACACACGATGGAGTGAGAGGGTAAACAAATTGTTCGTTTTCCGGGCCGGACATTGCGGGACGTACAAAAGACCGAGCCAGCGACCGTTCGATATGATAACAACATAATAATAATAATAATCATAATATAATGTTTGCGACTATAATATTATTCGCAGTAGTTGTACGTGCGTTTGCGTGTTTGCGCGCGTGGTAACAACAAACCATACAGACTCCGGTATACCATAACCATGGTACAAGCGATAAAACTGTGCATGTTTGCGAGTATGTTACTGAAAACGCCATCGGCGGCGTAATACGCCGTGCGCTCTTCGGCAAACACGTGGAACGCCGTTGACGTTTCCGAACAAACACAATATATAATAAATGTTTAATCGAGTTCGCTCCTGTTTGCTTTTGCATTCATATCGCGCGGAGATTCCTCCGGCCTGAGTCTTTACCCACTCACGCACAATCAATATAATAATAACAACATTAATATTATATACATTTATAGTTTTATACATATAATATTAATATTAAATTATTATTATCATTATTATTATTATCATCATCATCATCATCATCAGGTATCATTATGGTATCCTATGATTTAATAATAATATTAGCGCAGAGACGGATGCTTCACATGTGTACTATACCTCATTTTTGCATTACAACGCGCATGTGCGACGAGGAATATGGAGAGCCCACGTCGTTCACGCGTAAAGTTCGTTAAATATTGACAAGTACTACTCGCCCGGGACACGCGTTATTAATGATGTCGCCAGTTTACATACGTATATAATATGAATACGGATCCATAAATACAAACACAAGATAATATACACATGTATTATTATATACGAGTATATGAAGTTTAGACTTCCCGAAGTCGTGGTGATAGTTTTGAGTTTCGATTCGCATATCGATGACACGTGGACGACGACAGAACGGACGGACATCTTCTGCAGGGACTGAGAATAATAATAATACTTATCTACATACAATTCTGGGTATTGAAGGGACAAACGATGATGTACACCGGCACGTAAAGTGATTATCGGCGGTCCGCGCTTACCGGAGTTTTTGAATTTTTAATCAAAAATGAATTATTGAAAAAATAAAACCCCCGACGGAGATGGCCTCGACAACGACGAGTGTCAAGCAGATTTCTCTCCCGTTCCTGGTCTCCTCGTTCTGCAATCGTTATTGTGTTAAATGAAAAAGACGAAAAGCGAAACAGAGAAAAAAAAAAGGAACAGTGTTCGAATTGCCGCTCGACGTCGTTGTGAAACGTTATTTTTATTTTATACTCTTTTTTTTTTTTTCATTCTTTTTGCCGTGAAAAGAAGCTCGTTAAAAAGTTTTTTTTTTCTAAATTGAACCGCGGGGAAACGCAGAGATTCCCGTCTGTCATTGTCATCGTCCCGCCCGAAACGTCAACGCCACATAGAAGACACCGATTTTACCAGATTTAATGATTCATTCATTCGAGTCTGCCGCCGTTTCTGTACGTCACCGCGACTGTCGTCGTCAGTCGCCTTCGTGTCTATAAATAGCAGAGCAGGGATCGTAAAGCGCGGCCTATAATATCGATTCGGCGCTGTGACGCCGATTATTTTCACTTTGGAACACTAATTCGAGATATATAATGGACCGCAGTGAGTCTGCAGCGTGCACGCATAAAATATTTATAATAATAATAATTATAATAATAATAATAATAATAATAATAATAATAATAATATATATAGTCGTTGAAAAACGTAAAAATTATATTGAAAATATACTTCGTAAGAATGAATCGACGAAACGAGAAAAATAAGGAATAAAAATTAAAAAAAAAAAAAAAATACCGCCTTCGAAAAAATAAATAACAAACTTTTATATAATATACGGGGGTCGGTCGGCGGCCGAGACGCTCACGAAAGGGGATGTTTAATTGCGTGACATTCGCGGGTCGGACGACACGACGGAGATAAAAAAAAATACAGAAAAAAAAAAAAATTACACAAAGACAAAAGTCTGTACGTATATATATATATATATATATATATATATATATATGTATAATACGTGTGTATACGGATAGGGTGAAAATAGCGCGAAAATCTCGCCTCGGAAGTTAAACAAAAGTCTCTGTCCTTTGTTTTTATATTGTGTTTTTACAATCTTCGCCGGATAAATAAAGGAAAAAAAAAATTTAAAAAAAATACGCTTGTAATATATTACAAAACGAATATATACACCGCCATTATAACGTTAAATCGTGCACGCGTATTACGCGTATAGATAAGAATTCGAGATCGGGCGCAAGTTAAACGGTCCAAACTGAACGTTAGATTTTTAATCCTTTGTCGTGTCCTTATATTCACGCGGCGGCGCTCACGACGTAATAACATCTTCGTCCTATAAATATTACGATACTACGCAGTTGGTACGTTTAGGTATATACCGTTTATACCGCTCGGTTTATAACGTAAGTTCACCCGATCTATAATATATTATATCATATTTGTACGATTATAATATTATTTTATCGCGTGCGTTTGTTTAATGTACACAATACGTATATAAATTATAAGACATAAGACACGTGCGCGTATTATAAATTGGCCGTTATACGCGTAAACGGCGGCAATTCGTTTTAATTTTAACAGCAGTTTAACTAACACGCCGCGATTAAAATTTTGTAACACTTTACGGTTTGATATTGAATTATTTATGCATTATATAGGAACATAAATAACGTATTATTAAACTGTACTTTATGATAATACATTTCACGTTCGCTGTTAAATTTCGATATTTCGTCTTGTGTGATAACCCACGCGTATAATAATATATTGCGTACGAGTTAACACACAAATTATTATAAATTCTAATCTCCGTCTAAATATAGTTTAATATTATCGTAAAACGCCTTAATTAGTTTTTCTGTACGTTATAATTAATTTAATTTTGGTTTTTTTTAACGATGATTTTGCAATTTTTTAGACTTACCTATATCTTTTTAGTTATTCGTACTACCGGTATAATTCGTAATTTTGTACGAATGTGATAAAACTAATAAAGTAATAAAATTACTATATTACGGTGTAGGTACGTAAAATTTACGCGCAAACGTGATTGAATTTTGTAAATTTTACAACTTAAAATATTATTACGCCTACGCATAATAAAACTATATTGCACTATATAGTTTTGGATAAAAAAATGAAATATTATTTCGTAAATTGAATATAATCCTAATTGATTTTACCGAGATTTTCTGAACTATATTCTGTCTCAAAAATGTTCGTTACATAATTCTCTATATTATTATGTTATAATAAAACTATATACTCTCGATATCATAGCGTTTATCATCGATTAACGTTATAAAAAAAAAAAAAAATGAAAAAAAAGGGAAAAAAAAGAAGATAAGCGACAATCGATAATTCGTTATAAAAAGATCGAACGTCGTAAACGGCAAATGGTTTTAATAAGAATATAATAATATATTATACTGATAAGACTCCGGAAATTGCTGATGACTTTATATACAGACTCACGGTCGTCATATTTAAATTTTACGGAGCCACATTGTTTCCTACCAGCGTTATCGCATATACTGTCGTTCGTATTCTGCGCATATTAATTTGAATAAATTATTCAACATCACGTGATTTTTTTTTTTTATCTTAACAAGAAAATAAAATAAAAACCCGAATTAAGAAAATGCAAACACAGATTACGGGTATATTATCAAACGATACGGTTCGTACGAAACGTGGGATTTAAAATTTTTCAATTTACGCGTAAAATAAATTATAATATTATATAGGCAGGTATTGTTCAGAATATTACCAACGTTTTATTGATTTCCATTTCCGAATTGACAATGCTGAAATTTCCTACAGACTATTCAACAGGAAACTGTGTAATATTTACGTCATAGTGTTTGTTTGCTATTGAACTTCAAGATTACTTCCAATAACGTTGGGAAATCGAATGTTCTGCTACATAAATAATGTGCAAATACTTTATGGTCGTGTCCGTCTCATTCGATATTGTAGTGTGTGCAATAGTGTTCGAATATAAAATTTATTATATTATGATATAATTTAATACTTTAGTATAATAAATATATTGAAACACGTATCGATGAATATAATAATTATAAAATGTGTTGAACAAAGAAATTTGAGAAGAAATTATTTTATTCTTAGTAATTTGACTACTTTTCTTTGTTATTGCTTTCTAGAACTTCTGATTTTTAAGCTTTTAAAGATGAAAGAGTAGAGTAAGAACGATGGACATACTTATGAAGCAAACAAATAAGTAAAATAATTTAAATCGATTAACTTATTTAGAAATTTAAATGGCAATGCTACTACCTCTATGATCATTATTGGTCAAATCATAAACAACTCGTTATTTATAAATTTTAGATATTTAATCTATAAATTGCGTGGCTACTGGCTATATTAAATCACATTTGATAAATTGACCCAATAAATCATAATATATTGTGTATTACTATCCACGCAATTGGATTACGAAAGTTAATTTCTTTAATAAGATATATAATTATAAAATATAGTTTGCTATAAGTATATATAACTTTATAGTTTTAAAAAATAATATTAAATAGGCACTATATAAATTATTCATAATATTGAAAAATGACTGTGAAAGTGTGAACTTATTTTAAAACTCAATAAATTCTAGAATTCGGCATTCTGTAATACGTATTAAAAAAAAAAAAAACATTTTCGTTGAATTTATTATAAATATTACTATTTTACGATTTTCATTAACGGGAACCACTCAATATCTACTCTCAACTTTTGATGGATTTAACATTCCACAAGCTTTGAATAATATATAGCAAAAACTTTCTACTAATACTATATATTATAATCCATTATAGTGTAATCGGATATATACAAATTCCATTTAATTATTCGTGGACTCGTATTATCCTAAAATAATAATTTTTAAATTAATAACTTTTAAAATGAGTTCATATTATAAATATTAATTATTCTAAGTTTGTTACAAAGGATAAGAACACTGTGAGGCAATAATATAATGTTAATCGAGCGGATTGTGCGTGAAACTCTCTATCGGATGCGTCCTCGAGAAGGAGGTAATACTCACTATAATATTAGAGGACAAATTCCCTCCTATGACTAATTTTACATTATTGTTTATTAAAATATTTTATATCGATGTTATTCCCTCCAACAGAAATTCCTGACTACGCCACTTTTCGCCATAATATTATTATATGTACTTTATATTTTTGTTTTTGTTTTTTTATTTCATTTTTTTTTTTTTTTTTTATCATCTTATATATTTTTTATATTATCGTACAATATGCGTCCAATTATTAAAATTGCGCAAAAAGTTTTAAGGATATTAATTTCGAGATTGGTTAGAGCCAGTCATTAATGGCGAACAATTTTGGCACTATATAGCCGCCGTTCGAGGCTAAGGGGTTCCGGGGTGGCGTCGGCGGTAGTGTCAGTGGTCCCGCGTCGGCGGCGGTGGCGAGCGGAGGCGGCCAACTTCCGTAAAGCCGATAACCTAATAAGCAGCTTTTAAGTTTTACGCAGCAAAATGGCGTGTGTTTATTTTCCGGGCACAGATATTAGGCCGGGGAGGCGGCGGAGACGGTGCGAGATCGTTTGTAACAAGAAACTAATTTCGCTAATGGAGCACATCACCGCCATACCGTTCGGCTATCCTCTTGATTATGTTATTTGTGGCGTCTGACCCACAGAAAGCGAACATAATTCATCGGATCGACCGCCCGATGATTAAAAGTCATCGTTATCGTATAATAATAATTATAATACCAATTGAACGTTAAAAATAGTATCTGTTCGTTCCGGTCGAACCCGCCGTATCGTCTGTTTCGATCGTGTCGTTTTTACGTTTATTCGGACGATAACAGAAAAAATATCGATTTTAATACTTGCAAGAACAATATATTATTATATATTATTGTACGAACGATTCGAGTCGATCTGAACTATATAATATCGTATTACAACGAATTCTCGTTATTGGGTCGCATTCGTCCTGTCGATCGGTGGACCGGCACTCAGGAAATTGGCTACGTCCGAGGGGCGAATTCCGGCCTATACCATCATATATAGATAGTATATATTATTGTAGTTCGATTGGACCGAGACAAAGTGTCCGGGGTCGTCCCGGCCGGTGAATTATTGGAGTCCATTACGCCAACAGACCACTTGATCTAATCTATTTTCCACGGCCACCGTGCCGGAACGCCCGTCCCAGAATAGGCAATATATATATATGTATTCTATAGTTCTACTACAGATAGATGTAGTATATCTAAGGAGTAGCAGTTGTAGTAACAAAACAAACGATCTCCGGCCTGGTTTAATATCCCCAAAGACAAACAGTTTACCACCGCTATATTCACTCTCACTGTCATCCCCGGCCGGGGTTTGTTTTTGTTTTTGTTTTTTTTTTTTTATTTAAGTTTTTTACTATGTTTTTTATTTTTATTCCGTGTCCGACGATTTCCCAATTGGTTTCCTCTTTGATTCTCATCACCATTCGGCTGATATCAGGTGTTTTCCCCTCTTTATTTTTACGAGGGTCAACTATTTTATGTCAATCGCCTGCAATTGCCATTATAGTTAGTTCTCGTTCCATTCCTCGACCCCCGGCGTCCTTGTTCAATGTTGATGGTTAGTCGGAAGCCCAAACGATAGACGATATACGTATATAGTGTTCTATTTTATCTTCTTTATTACCGACGTTGTTATTCGGACGACGTGACGATGCGTATAGCATTTCGAATGTATACGTACAACATGAATATACAATCAGCGGCTATAATAATAATAATAACACAAAATTTTGAAATAGTTGCGCTATGTTATATTGCTATATTATAAATAGCGAAATTTCCAACTACTTCATTAATCTGAGTCAAACGTAATTATAACACATACACGCCTACACGCATACATGGAAATTATTTTATTAATATTATTTTACAGTAATGTAATTATTTAAACACGCCTGTCAACGACGCGGGAAGGGGTTGTAATAATAATAATAACAGACAAGTAACATTCAATCAACGCATGCCGAGCGAGAGTACTCTCTCATTCTCTGAAGCTATATCAAAAATGAAAGGAAATATATCGAACGGTATATTATGAATATGTACGAGCATCGTATAGCTACGTCAAAAATCATAAATACACGTTCATATAACGTCATTTCAAAAAAATGAAAACACACAACCAACATAATTGAATCGTAAAATGCGGATTTTATTATTATGTTTTATAATACAATTTAAAGTTAATTTCATACGAAAATCATTAATTAAAAAGTTCTGCAGTATTTCTGTTTTAAGACTAATCATTTTCTGTAATATATTTTAATATCGTAATTTTATCATCGTGTTGATTATTTTGGTACATAATTTTCACAATAATCATTGATGTTTCACGGTTGGTTTGAATTTAACAGAACCGTTTCTGTACGATCGGTCAGGCTTTTGAGAATTAGGTATATTGTATATATTTTTTTTTACAAAAACTCGATTGACCGTTATCGGAACAACGATCGTTTACAATATTTCAAAAAAAAAAAAAAAAAAAATCGAACAAAACGAATAACAAATAAAAGAAACGAGCATATTTTGAACATATTATATATTCCTTTATAATATTATAATGTACATAATTCTCTCTCTCTTTTTAACTGTCCGAATAAGAGATTTACTGTCCAAGTGTTAACTATATACATATAATATATATATATCATATTGATATTATTATACAACTGGCAGACGTAAAAATATGAAAAAACGCTGCCATTATAGGTATACAATATCTTCTATTATGTGTTTATAACCAAAATGGACCGCACATCCCCCCGCCACGAACAGCGGTCGTACTACGGAATCGAAACACGCTTACAGGTCAATAATGCCAAAGGGCCGGATTACGATTACGAGTACGGTCCCTTTCATCGCGTTCGTCCACAATGTGCGTATTTTAATATGAACCTATATTATATAGGTACCTACGTTTCGTGATCCGATTTACCTGGCCGGGTGAAATCAAATTTCTCGCAGACGGTTATATTGAAACGCACATATGCGATATGCGTATATGTATTATTACTCTCTGCGAGCAGTGTCATGTTCTCGATAGCGTCGTCCCTCGGCAATCGAAAGCGATATTATTTGTCACTGATGCCCTTTGTGCGATGGTAATCCGATGACGTCCGTGAACACGCTTTAAGTTATTTCCTTGGCCAATACGCACGCGGACCATCGCAGTGTAAGTCTTTGGAATTTAAATTATTAGACTGTACGGGCGCGGTGGATTTAACGAATTTCCTTTTGCCGGGCGGGTCTCAAAGTTTTATTCGCCGCTCTTCCGGAAACTGGCCGACGACCGGACCGTATAAAATATATATATATATATATATAATTGAGGTCGAAAAGACTCGCAAAGGGATCGGAGCAGATCGCCGGAGCGTGGAGGAACGGACGAACCCTGTTTTGTATTCAACATCGTCGTTAACATGCGATCGCTACCTTGTCGTCTTTCCGTCCGTCCGAGACACACGGTCGCGGTACAGAAACGTGCGAGAGATTCGCGAAATGACCGTCCAGTGCGTGCCAAAACCGCGCGCCATTATACCGTGTCGGTGATCGTCTCCACGTCCGGTCAGGTCCCGTTGCCTTTGGTCACCACTGATCGCCGTCGTCTTTCGCGCCCCCGAAGACTCGCGGACACGGTTTCCACCGCGACCCGGTCAACTACATATAGCGCGCGCCGACCGGTCGATAACCATCGCCCAGCTGCGTTATCTTCACAGGACGCGCGCACTTCGGTCGATTCCGTTAAAACGCATACGAGAATGCCTAATTCATATTCGTCGCTGTCGGACTTTTACGGAATATATTATAATATAATCGTACAATATATTATGTATAGTCGGCAATGCTTACAGCATTCGACTTTCGTATATGGTTCGATCCAAATAATAATTTAGAAATAGGAGTAAATATATTATAATAAAAAACGTGAAACGTCAATCTCCAGTATATATATACGGATTATTATTATTATTATTATTATTATTATTATTATTATTATTAATATTATTATTATTATTATTAATATTATTATTATTATAGCTTCAACGCTCGTGCCCGTATGTGTATTATATAATAATATAATATATATTATTATATTATTATGTACTCCGTCGTCGGTCTTATTTAAATCCGTCTTAATCGCGTGATCGAGCGACGAGGGACGTTAATTAATAATTATTCCACGCGTTTAGGCGTATGTGTGCGTGTGTGAGTGTGTGTGATGCGCGAGTATACGACGAGACGGATTATGTTCCCGCGGGGATCCACGGGTAGGGTAGGAATATATTTAAGCCGTTTTCCAAACGGTATCGTCGACGATATTTTGTTCAACCCTTTCGCTCTACTCTCCGTGGCTCCCTCACCGCCGCCATCCGTGCCAGCGTCCCGGTCCGTCTCGTCCCCGTCCCAGTCCCACGGGCCATCGTCACGTTGCCGGAAAGGTGCCACCCGTGATAACGACATTACCGCGGGCCCGCGTAATCGGCACGTGTGGAATTTCGTGCAAACTCCCTG
Organism: Tetraneura akinire; assembly: GCA_021307375.1. NCBI lineage: Eukaryota > Metazoa > Arthropoda > Insecta > Hemiptera > Aphididae > Tetraneura > Tetraneura akinire. The sequence goes on along the minus strand of JAIUCT010000007.1, from coordinate 21,242,983 downwards.
CATACCTGCCGTGCACGTCCGCAAGTTAATTAAATTCACGCCGAACACGTCAAAATAACAAATCGCGGGTCGACGGGAATTTCGTATTAATTGCTGTATGGTAATATTCCCACGCGGTAGACCGGTCGCCGCCGCTATATTATTATTATTATTATTATTATTATTATTATTATTATTATTATTA
>JAIUCT010000007.1:21192085-21242789 GCA_021307375.1 Tetraneura akinire | reverse complement strand
ATTATTATTATTATTATTATTATTATTATTATTATTATTATTATTATAATAATTATTATTGTTATGGTGTTTTTAGACAGAATTTTCACACCACGCGGACCACGCGTCGACAGGATATATTGTCTTCTCCAACGTAAAAATGGTATTTTTTTCCAACAAATTTTGGACTCGTGTGGATTCGTTTTTCACTTTTGAGTGATTTTTATTCTAATGTTTTTCACAAAACGTCACTAAACAATATATTATTAGACTGAGATGGACGTAATGTTAGCTAAAAAAATTAGACATTAAACATAACCGAACGAAAACGTTAGTTTATAATAACAATAAATTTAAGGATTAGGTCGCTCTAATAATTATTCCTAAAGCTCGATGCACACATGGTCATATATTATTTTAAAACACTTTTTTTTTTATCTACAAGTAGACTCAATTGAATAATATTTTAGATAAAAATATAAGTTTTAAAATATAATAATTATTATATCTCCACTTTTGAAATCACACAATTATGTTATTTAATATAGTAAATTAGTATAATTATACGTTTCAAATATTATATACGTATAAAATGTCAATACGTAAACTAATATTAATTTAATACGTATACATAAATATTAAATATTCCAAAAATGTTAATTTGCCGATGGCAGTTTTTTTTAAATATTTTTGGTTCCCTGCATGATCCATAATCTAAAATTTAAATATAATATTATTTATCTTTTTGGAATTCATTTTAGTAATTAATTTTATAACATGGAAATTATTTCCAACAAAATATATTTTATTTAATATTTGATCGTGTGAAACGGGCATAGAGAATTCTCACTCAACGGCGCTATAAAATAATATAATATTATTTTATAGTTTAATTTTAATATATTTCATAAAATTATTATTCAGTTATAACTTATAAAGTTCAATTTGTCAAGTTCACTGTCGTAATATTTTACATTTCAACAGTTCACTCTCATTGAAATTCGTAAAGCCATAACTTTTAATGGGATGTTGTGATTTTATAATTTTTAAAACTATCAACTTCAATAATAAAATTCACACATTACATATTATTATTATTATTAATTAACCCATTATTATATCAATTATATATTATAATTATACGTTCTTGATATATAGTAAAAACCTAATAGACTATAATTATTTAATGCAGTAAGAGCTGCGTAATACATAATATCTAATTATATGAGTCATTTTTAAAATTATTAAATCTATATGATTGCAATAAAAAACCAAATAAGTGATGATATTTCAATAATAAAATAAAAACCAATAAAAGATAAAGGTTTATTATTAATTCATTACGCATCCATTTGTTTAATAATTACAATAAAAATCTCTAAATGAAAATATAGTTAATTATTTAGTGATTAAAATATTAGATAATATAATGAAAATGTATTTTATAACGATATTCTCAATAAAATTTGTATAATGATATTGCGTTAAAATTAAAAATAAGTCGTAAAACGCATTGAAAATAGCGCATCTATATTTTATAATATATAACGTTCAATTTTGTGAAGCGAAATTGCGTAGACGTTTAAATTAACGAACAAATTTGTTTTTGATTATCTGCGATGCCGAGAAAATGTCAATTATTATTATTTATAATATTGAACGAAGAAAATAAAATCATTCAACCGTGAAAAATTTGTACTAAAAAAATTACTATAGATTATGCAATGATAATAATTTAAAATTTATAAATTTGTCGTCATCACGGTATATTTATATAATTAAAAATACCTGTATGGTAATCTCAAGTGGTGTCGTTGATAATAAATAATATCTATAATATATATATATATATATATATTACAATTATACTCGTATTAGATATTTTTTTATACGTATATAATTTTGTGGAAAATATTTAAGTAAATTACAATAAATTTTATAAACTTTGAAGGAAACAAAAATTCGACGTACACGTCTTATCACAATCACGTTTCAATAAATAATTGAAATTTTGTAATATAATATAACGTTGCCTGCTTTCTTACTCCGGATTGTCCAGGTCTGCAGACAGAGCGTGGACTTTCAATGCAGCGAATAAATTAGCACGAATGCTGCTGTGCTGTCCGAAGAAACATATTACACAAAGTATTCAGACCCACCGACCCTTCAGGACTCGACCCCCACCACGGCGACCGTTTATTGATTTCGGGACTTGGTTGTGCGCTACACATACCGTGTGTAGAAATCGTGGTAGTCCAAAGTACCGAAGGAGTACAACGTAACCCTTTTTCTACCGTCTATATATCTATGGCCGTTTTCCCTATTCGGGCTAACCTTTTCCGCAACCCTTGCGGCGGATATCTGAGCCCTTTGTTCGGCCGACCATATGCCCAGAGGACTGGCCGACGGGACTGTGGAAAACACTCTTCACGTATAAAAGCGGTAAAAGTTTGTACCGTATTATTTCTTTTTTTTTTTTTTTTTTTTTAATTTATTTATTTCTATAAGACGCCGACAATCTTCGGTTTTTATTTATTATTATTATTATTATTTGTTACAAAGGCCGCCGACTAACAATGTCGAACCGAATTCTTCGGGCACTGATTAATTCCGAGTCGCCCTCCGCACGTCATCGTCGTCATCCGGCTTCCGTTGCATTGGTGGCGGGGGAGATATTATTGAATTTTTCATTAAGCACCCTCATCAGGGGCTATGTTATTGTGACCGAAGATAATCAAGGCGTGTAGTTTTTTTTTCCTTTTTTTCTTTTCTTTTTTTTTTTTTTTTTTGTTATCGTCCCGGCCCAGAATAATTCTATACACAATTAAACGAAGTCCTTTCGGCCGGAGGGGTTCCGGAGCGGAAAATCGATGTACCGCCAGTGCTTATTTTGTAGGGGATGATGTAGAGGAATCATAGGGATGACGGAGAGGATACGGAGGGAGAAAGAGATCGTATACAGTGTGTGTATATGTAGTTTCTATATATAATATAAATATATATATATATGTATAACTGTTTGAAATGAAGGGAAATATTTCGAACTTGTTGCCAACAGCTGCCACCGTCACCACCACTGTAGTCGCAAAAGGGTGAAGATATATATATTATTATTATTATTATTATTATTATTATATATAATATATGTCGTATGACAATAACGCGCGGCCGTGCGGACCGTTACGCATTCGATCGCAAAGTCGGTGTGAGTTTGTAAACTCGCCCACCGTAATCGAGCGCGCAACGTCTCAATTTCGGCTGTGAACTTAAATATATTATATTTTATATATCATATCGGAAAATATATTACGATTATTTATTATCAAAAGAAAAAAAAAATCCATTATAATGTCGAATAATACGCGACTTTCGTAATCTTGCGACGCGATAAGATTTTGAACCGTCAATTTACTGATAAAGTGATAAATAAACTTCTTTTTTTTTTTTTTTTTTAAATAAACGGCGCATACCCGAAATAATTTTATGAACCATTGTGACGCCGTATTTTCATTTAATTATTTTATACGGCATAAAGATTTGTCTTTGTAACAAACGAAATAATTTCGTATGTCACGTTATACGACCATGTACATGTGAACGAAATAATGACATTTCCGTGTATTTGCATTACGACGGACCTTTGTACGCGCGTGTTATAAAATAATTGCGTCATGTTTACTGACCGGATAAATACACGAATCTGTCTATAATAATAATATATAAATTACAATCACAAACGTTACACGATAAAACAATGTGTGCTGTGTACACACACGGATTGAATGATGAAAACCATATTATATTTTACTCGCTTTTATTGGATTTATTTCAATGTCAAAATTATCCGAAATTCGTATTGAAAACAATATTGGTCGATATGGTCGTAAATTAAATGAAAATTTGATAACAAATAATGGTACAGATTTTTTTTTTTATTCAAAATCTGTGTATATAGCGTATACCATAACGTGATACCGAGGATATAATAATAATATTTTCTTCATCACATGTACGATGTACGTAGTAAATTTTTTAACTGATGAAAAGTTTAAATAAATCTATTATCATAATTTTATCATAATTTTATTTATCATATTTTAATTTAAGTTTTGTAAATGTCCATAAAATGTTTTATAAATTAAATTAATTATATCATAATTTGATTTTAGTAAATATATTTATTATATATTTATTATTTTAATTGATTTTTTTCATAATTCTATTTATTTAATAATATACATTTTATGAGATCGACTTCAACAAGTGAGTATTAAATGAATGTCAAAATTTTTAACTATCAAATGCACACCTATATAATATAACTTATTTCTACTTTTGTGGAAAATACAATATGAATATTACATAAAAATAAAAAATTAATTATTTGTTAAACATAAATATTATAATTCAAATTTATTCTTTATTATATTTTATAGACAATAGATTAGGTATACTATTTGTATATAATATAATATAACACATAACTGTAATATTTGTAGACGAATAATTATGAGTCATTGTATTAATAATAAATAATTTATTTTGTTCTTTAAATAAAAATTACAATTAAATATCAAATGTGTTCTTTTAACTTTTTTAATAAATAAAATCCCATATTAAATCCGGAACAATAAAAATTTATCATTATTAAAATTAATTACTAGCGTAATACGGACATATTCTAAAGGATTTCAAGTATTTTTGCTGTATCTCATTTGTCTTACGACGTTCCAATAATTAGATTCAGGGACCCCTATTGTTAACCAGTGTCGTTTAAATTAAAAACCATTCTTATCAATAAATCGGTTTAAGGATTCAAAATTGTTTTCTTACAGGAAAAAACTACAAGATTATGTGTGCCATCGTCAACCTCGTATTTTTTCGTTCCCCGTTTATTCGACCTCCGAATGCTAATGACCTCTCGCTTCCTCCAGTATTGCTGTCGATAGGGTGGTCAGGTGGGTAGGGGTGACAGAAAAATCTTAGCCAGAGAAAAAAAACCTTCCCCATCATTATTTAACCCCCGGGCTCGGGAGTCGAATTACCTTTGTTGCTTGCCTTTTTATTTTTTCCCCTCGTTTCACCCTTCGCCGAATTATTTTTTTTCCGCCGCTTTGTTACCGGAACCCGGAGTTATCTTGTTCATTCCACGGTGGCGGCAACAGTGGCGGCAGCCCTTTTAATCTGCAAATTCACTTCTGATAACCAAAGTGTTTCTTTTTAAACTACCTCCGCTGACGTCCCGTCTGGAATAGCAATGAGAAAGCGTACTGTCGTTTAGCCTTAAACGTTTTAATATAATATTATTATATTATCTGGCCAAATCTTCATGTCAGAGTGATTGAAGTTTATCTGTAAGGAGCCGAAATGATAGTCTTTGTTTGGGATGTGGCACGAATATGTCCATTTACACACACATATGACCGTATTATGTAATCATGTATAATACCAATATACCATATACGTATGTACTAATATATATATATATATATATAACTCCGTTTTAAGGGCAACAGGACAAACAGATTTATTGCTTTCAACGGGTGTCGGCCATAAATCGGACGATGCACGGGCAGAGGCGATGAACTCTGTAGGGAAAGTCTCCCGACGCGTATAAATAACGGTGCCGGTACGGGTTGATACCGTTCATTAATTTAAGGCCCTCGGATAAAGTAGCTGTTGGCCGACGACCACAGAATCTCTCATTCGCTACTGTCGGTACCATACATCCAATCTGGTTCCCCGGACACCACTTTGTAAACGCGCCGACTGTCAGTCTTCAACCTATATGATAGGCTCTTTGTCCTGCACATCATTTCTCAACCAGCAATACCACCATCTCACCGAAATCGTCCCACAAACAAACCATGTTCTCATTGCGGATCGTCAATATGAAGGTTTTTATTATTAATTTATAATCTGAAAATTATAAGTATCTATTACATATTATTATGTGATTGCCCGATTATGATTATAATAGGTACTATTTTCTTGATTATAGCTACTATAGGTACTCGGATATACGCAATTAAATTTTGGTCACTTTCCACTAACAAACGTGAAATAAAAATATAATTAACAGCTAGTATTCCGACCGATGATTTGTATTCGATTTCTAACGTTTAATTAAATTGTATTGTAACTAATTTGAAGACCATAAGTCGCCAATACATCCCTGTGCAGTGACGGTGAAATACCCGTGGGCTAATGTTTGGTCTCCTTTTTGACTGTCGAAATAAAAAAAACAAAATTACATTTTATTAGGTTTACCGACGTTGTGCAAATAACGATCGATTTAGGCTAATGCCGTCGTCAGTTGATATAGATCCCTTCGAAATGTCTCCTGGGTATTTAATAACCGATACACCGCGCGATAACGTGTATTACAAAAGCAGTTTCAGCGCCCAAACCCTCCTTTAAACCCTGTCTAGTTTTATAGCTTACAAAAGTTTATTGGAGCTTAGCGTTAGCTAAACAAAGCGCATCGTACAACACTATTTACGTCTAACGTCTGTTTGTCTTCATTAGCGAGTCTTAAGTTTGCCCCAGCTCGGCGGCATCGTTGATCACAGAACAGACCCGGAGATCCTCCATACCTATGAACCCATCCCGGTTCCCCCGGCTCTGTCTTTATCCTTCAAAAACAACGCAATTTTACGACTTTATATACACGGTAGCCTATATAATTGTGTTTATACCATTTACTCGTTTTACTCTGATTGGTTAACAAATATTTTATACTGCAGTTTTACGACGTGCACCTTTTTTCCGAGACCACGTTTTAACATAATATTTATGAAGTTGTTCAATATACAGATATGAATATATTTTATTTTTTGTAAAAATTCTACTCGAATATTTTGTAACAATAATTTGCAATACTAATTTTGCCTATAGAATAATGTGCATTTAAATTGAAAATTATATAATTACAAATGAAAAATTATTGAAATTATTTTGGAAAATTATCTGAATATATGAAAATATATTTTATAAAAATATTATATTATTATCTTATGTTATTACGAGTACAACTATCATTAAAATAAATCTAGTCTCTATAGCGTAGGAACAAATATCTCGAAATTTACTAAAAGAAAATACATTTTTTTTTAGTTTTTTATAAAATAAATTATGCGTTCAAGTTATAACGAATGAACTTATACCAACATGACTACAGAAGATAGTGTAAAGTACATAGCATATTCATTACATTGATGCTTAAGTATATAATAAGCTTCAGAAAATTACTTTAATTTTGTTTAGCGTGATTTAATAAGGTGCGTAATATTATAAAGTTTATAATACTTAACTTTTGATATAACGAGAAAGCAAACCGAAGACAACTTCGATAAAATTACTTTAAAAGTGTCTAGTTATATATATGTATAATAGCATTTTGCCATTTTAATGTTTTAAAAGTTTAAAAATAGTATAAGTTTATATATATATATAAGATGTTTAACTCTTTCTTTTAATAATATTAACTTGTTATTTAAAATTAATGAAGAAAATATAATATATACGATAAGTAAATTTAAAAATTTTGAAACATGATTTTTTCGATATTAAAAAACAATATTAATAATTATTTTATATTTAGAATAATATATATTATTATATTAATAATTTGATTAATAACAATTTACATTGACAGCAAAATTTTTACTTATGCATATTAATATATTATATTGAAAAAAAAATTTTGAAAATTATAGAAACATTAATTAATTTTAAAATCTAATATTTCAATAATAAAATAACTATCAATAACATATTAAATTATATAAATTTTATTAAATACCTAAAAACAAATATAAAAACAGTTGTTCAGTTAATTTGATTAAATAAAAATAACGATTAATATATAGTCCATAATACGCATGCACACACATTACACATAGGGCATAAATTAATAATAATACTCGTATTATGTATATATATTTATGATACATTGATATTATGGTGTTTCTGTATCTCTTCTAAAAATATAATATTTAACTAAGTAGTAATTATTCTTTAGTACAACGTATAAAATTCTAAGTTTAAAAATAATATTATTAATCATTATACATTATGAGTATTCAAATATGTTATGTCCTACGTGCATAGAAGTCATCATAATAATCACATACTGATAAAGTAGGTATGTTATAGGTATATTTTAATATAATTAATTCTAAGATATTTTATAATGTAATTAGGTCACATAAGTAGTATGTGTAAGTAGTAGTGTATGCGGTCACATAGTCTGATTTTAAAACATTATAAACCCATAAACGACTTAATATAGCATTATTATTTTTTTTGTTTAATTTATAATTATTCATTAGGTAGGTTATTTTCTTTACGCACAGATGATATTCAATTTTATTAATTTATATTCATAAGTTGATTTTTATAAAAACTAAGTAGGTATCTTACCACAATGAATTCAAATTAGTTTGTCGTATTTTCTATTTTATCGCTTACTAAAATTATTCAAAATAATATTTTTTGACAAACGGTTCGCAAGCTGTTACAATTGAAACTTTAAGGGTGGTAAGAATGATGGTGTGACGACAATTATTTAAATATTAGCAGACAATGTGTTTCGTTTTTCCGAATTTCTTTTCGTTTGAACACTGACTAAAATTAACACTATATTGTGTTATAATAATATTTATATTATAATTCTGTATAATATTGTTTTTATTGTTGAAAGTATTAACATTTTAAAAAAGACTATCACTAATAATATTGAATTACTACTAGTTATTTCGTAATAGATCCGATCACACAAGACCGAGTAAGGATAAAATCGCATCCTAGTATCCTAATAATATTTCACATATAATGTATGTAAAAAAGTTAAATCTAATAAAATTTCTTCAAACTAGCGATTGACCATATTATGTTGTGGTATGAAATTATAATTTCCTATTTTATAGATTTAAAGTTGAAGAAAAAAAACTTGTTTTTTTTATAATATTCCAAATTATTACAAAATTACGCCATATAAGAGCATATTATAAAAATATTGTAAAGACTAAACCTGTCGGTGGAAATGTTTCGCTTATGCCTCGTGTACGAGGAAATAGGAAAGACGTTCGAAAAACAATAATATTTTATTTATTCCGTCTATACTATAGAGTATTTTATACGGGTGTGACTATATAATCGACGAAATTTAATACGCTTTTCTTTTTTCTTTATTTTCTTTTTTTTTTTTTTTTTGTTATTTTTATAGTCCGACGACGACGACGATATTTCACCGCAACGGTGGCGTGTAATACGCGCGACAATTTCTGAGCCGCGATTTCGGAATGTAAACGCACCGCATTTGTCAAACAACGCGTTCGCGGCACGTATGCATACGTTGTAACGTATACATTCGTTTGTATATTATATATACGTTCACCCTCCGTCCGGAATTCCGGTCCGCAGTGTATAACACTGTCGGCACAGGTCATTTGTTTTAGAAAACCGTTTTTGAACCACCCCGTAATAATATTATAGCTATATAATATTCTTTTATTTTTTCGAGAAAATCGCCGTCCGACGCACGTATGCGATTCATCGTTATTCCTTATTATTATTGTAATAATAATTTACGAAACTTTTTTTTTTTTTTAATTTAGAAATAAATTTTATTGTATATTGAAATATAAAAAATAGAGGAAATAAAAATTATTTTTTTATTATTATTAATTAGTAATAAATTTTATTAGTAAACAATATTAAAGATAAATTTCGACGAAGAGAGAAATTATCGTTTAATACGGACTTGTCGACGGACTATTTGCCACGAACACATGCATACGAACGTCAGTATTATTATAATAGATATAGTGGAATTCCTGCACAACGATCGTGTATAATATTAAAAAGATATAATAATTAGATATATATTTAAAAAAAAAAGAAAATACAATCAGAATAATCTTTGAAAATTTTTAAACATTTTCATTTAAGGACCAACGGACTGGGCACGACTGACGACGTGCATCACAATAATTGATTATCGTCCTCGGATATTTACTCGTATATTGTCCTGCGGAAGGATATCATATTATATACGGATTTATACGCGTACGTATGTATTATTATTATATGCTCGAGTATTATATTCCCGCGACCGATACCCGCGAGAGCAGCTCACCCCTAATTCGTACAAATGACGACCGTGGCCCGAGAGCAAATTAGATTCCACACGCGCACATCCCGGGTCGGCACACACGGCCAACGTCTAATTCAATAATACAACGCCTCCGTTCCCACTTCGCACCCCCGACACACCAACTCACAACCCAATCTTCGCACACACCACCGTACTATTACTATAATACTATTCCAGCACACCGCGTGAAAACCTCCCGCGGTAACATGTGTGCGAAACGGCTCCGCGACAGACGTTATCCCGCGCACGCCTCCTGGTCGTGTCGTTTACTGACGTTATATATACGATATTATAATGTTATATACGTGTACGATACTCGTATGTATTATTATACACTTATATAATATGTAATGTTTCTGCCTACACCTATAAGCGTGTAAGTTAGTAGTCCTATATATTATAATAATATCATCACCGGAGTGTATTATTATTATCATTATTTAATATTATACGTATATTGAACGAAAAAATATTAGTTTGTTAAATACTAAATGCTTGAACATAAATGTATACCTATACAAAATATGTATTTTAAAAATGTGTTTGACATAATATTTGTATTTTCCCAAATATTTCTGCGTTCAAATATTTTCCCTTCGGTGATTTACTAGAATATATTGTCATGTAAAATGTCAAAAATTTGAATTTTATTTGTTTATTACTTCATCATTTAATGATATCACGTATAGACGCGTTTTTTTTTTTTTTGTATATGCACGTATATTAAATATATATTCATTATTGTCCATTTAATATCAATAAATATTATTAACATTTTATGGTACCTATACTAATATATTTTAGTTTCCATAAAATAATAAAAATAAATATTATATTATAACGATATTTTATTACCCATTTGAATATAAAATCGTAATGGAATATTTGTTTAATTTGTAATTGAATCGTATTATTACAATTTATTTATTAAGCAATAATTCGGGAGATCTAATCACGATGAAAGTATTTCGTCATAATATGGTTTGTTAGTTGTGTATGTATATATATATAGGTATATATTTTTTACACAGAGTTCAAAAACCGGAGCCCTTTAAAAACAGGTCACGTTTTAAATTCCCTTTGAGGTGATTGTAACCAAAGAGAATTATCCAAGAAACGTGTTGGGGAACGAGTGTTCGTTATATCAATAGCAGTATATAAATACAACTTATATGTGTAGATTTTGTAAGTGCTACAATAATAATATTATAGTGAACGTGGGAGTTGCGTGAATGGAGATTTGAATATATCGAATAAATTATTATGACGGTGACCAGTATAAAAGAAATATTATTACGTGGATTAAAATATGACTCGTATAAGTTATTATTATTATTATTATCATTTTTACCCACGTATACTCGTGATAATCGTATCCGTCTAAGAGTCCAACTAAACGTAATACGTACGTCATATCATAACGACGACGAAATCGGATTAATTTTTGGATATTTTTTTATTAGTACCTATGTGCAGGGTATCTTTATGTGATTGAAATGTGTCACAAGAAATTCACGGTTGGTTATTGTACATAATAATTAACAAGTACTCTTAAATATATATTTCATGTATACGATTTTTATAAAGAAAAAACGGAATTTCAAACGAGTAAAAAATATCATTTTGTCAGTTTTAACTTTTAAGTCTTTTCAAACGATTTTTAAAAATATTAATTTGATGTAAGTACATAATATTAATAACCTAAGTCGATATTATATTATTAAATTTTGCAAGTACATATAAAATATCTTAAATTATATATTATAATATTATCTAAATTAAAAATTATCGTATTTATTATTGGTTATATTATAGGTTTAATTGTATCATTTGATGTAGGTAAATATAAACAAAATTAATAGTTGTTAAATCTATGTTTGTTTAAGTTATTGAACTTTTAATATTATTATATTACATAAACAAAATTCTTATATGATATTCAAAGAATGTGATATTTTCATAAATTGTATCTCATATTTTAATTAAAGCATTCCTAATATTTCCAAAATATAATCTAGATTTAGTAACACATGCCACTGCCGGTAGATCATCGTCGAATTCGCGCTTAGATACGCGAATAATTCGCTATCGCGAGCATCTGAATATTTTGTTCTTACCATGAATTTTTCCCCTATTTGTGCCTCAATTCAACGTAACCGGAGTCGTTTCGAATCTACGAAGCGACTACCATATTATATTTTGTTCTAAAGGATTGCGACTTCCAGTTTGCCAAGACCAAAATTAGGGCTTCTGCGGATTAATGCGCACTGCGAGTCGTATCGCTGCAACGACGCAGGGACACGAAAGTACGCGCTAAGTACACGACGACGAAATGTTTAAAGACACTTAAGCCCGACGAATGGCGTATAAATATTCATATACACTTGCCGGTGGGGGGCTGGGAGAAAGAGAGACAAAAGCCTGGCGGAAGGATTAGAACCCATCAGCATTTTCACAGATCGTACACTATAACTATACATACTGATGCAGCTACACTCTTAGCCGTAAAACACACTTCGAAGCAGTCGTTCGTTCTCTTTTCGTCCACAAATTCTCTCTCTCTTTTTCTCATTCTATCGCATTGTCTACCCTTTCTTTACACCTTTCATACGCCTACACACACAAACATATATATATATATATATATATATAGTAATATATTTTATATATACATACATATCGCTGCTGTTGTCGGCTTGTGTTTTAATCGCTCAAAACCCTGAAATGGCTGATAAATCGCGTGCCACCTAACCCTTTACTCACTCCCCCCAAAAACCAATCCACTAACCCATTGTCGCACCCTGTTCGGGTTTCTTCGAGAATACCACCTATATATATATTTATTTATTTAGGGGCAAAATAATTATCGTTTGGTTCGACCGTGACAGAAGGGTTTTGTTAAAGAAACAACGAGAAAGATTGTTAATACTATTTTAACTCCCTCACGAATGCAAATCTAAAAAAAAAAAAAGAAGAAAAAGAAAAGCTACACCAATAATTTATACGAGACTTCGTGCCTGGTTCAAACTAAAATAAAAATAAAAACAACACAAATCCGAACATTAATCAAGACGGTCGAGTTGGCAAATAAATAAAATCGAAATATTCGACAGTTAAACTAATCCAAGTTTTTTGTAATTTAAGAAATCAATTTTATTATAAGTACTATATATTATTATATTTTTTATAGTGTTATCCAAATTTGAAATAAGAGATAATTACATACTTATATGTATTTGTAATATGAAACAATTTTTTCTCAAATATATTTTGTTACTTATAAGCTATAATTGGTTATATGATCAAAGATCAATCAAAATAAAATTAATAGAACATTATTAATAATCTTAATATAAATTGAAAGTTTTTCAAATAAAGAAAAAAAGTTGTCTAATATTAAAATTATATTTCTGATTTCTCAACTTTCTTATGTTGTAGTATAATATAATATAAATTAAATTATAAATTAAAAAAAAAAAAAAAATGATTATAAGTATTGTATATAATACGAGTATATTATAAATCTATAGATTTAAGTACATTATAAGCTGGTATATATTGCAGATTATATACGTATAATATGCTATAATGCAACAAATATAGATATAATCATTCACAATTGAAGAGCTTACTGAAAAAACCAGATTAGTCTACTTTTTGAAACTTTTTGCGACGAACAAAAAACACTTTAATAGTTTTAAAAATTATAAAAATTAGACTAACTTACAATTTATTTATTTTAAGAATATCGAATAATACTTGATATGTATGCACACTGTTTGTTTTTCTATGACGTAGGTATTATATACATTTTATAAAAATTTAATGAACTTGACCGGACATTAGTCCTTCTCCAATTATCTTCTTTTTTTTTTAATTGCATTAAAAAGTAATTATATTATTTTAAATTAAGCATAACTATTTTTGATATTTATTTAGGTTTAAAATCTATCTACTTATGCTACTTATATTTACTTATATTTAATGGATAGTGATAGTATATATATAGTATAATCCAATACGTTTTTATTAATTTTTAAAACAATAAATGTATTGCTTCAAATATAAGCAATAATAATTGTTTTTGAATTTATAATAATATATTATTGCAATTATATACCTACATATAATATAATAACATATTTTTTTTTTTAATTATTATTATTATCTATTAATAATTATATTATAATTATTATTCATAAATTAAAATTGTAATTGTAACTATTCCAATGAATGGGGCATCGATTGATGAAATAAAATGATAATTTACATACAAACTGATAAATGTTATATCTAACATTCAACAGGTGACGATTGTGAAGGTCTTAATTTTTGTTCAACCCTCGTTCATCAAAATGCTTTGATCAAAACTGAATTCATTAAAACAATTATATTTATTTCGTTGAATTATAATTGTTTACAAGTAAGAAATGAGAATGCGTATATTAATATATATTCATAAAAATTATGAATAATAATAATGTAATGTTTACAATACTATAATAATTTAAAACGTTCTAAAAAATTGAAATTTAAAAAACACAAAAAACAATCAATATTTATCTACGAAAAACAAAAAACAATAACACATCGTTAACAATGTATATTACACCTATAATACGTTTTTAGACAACGCATTCGAGAATAACGTTTTCATTAGCGTATTATAGTTAGGTATGTACAATGTACATATTATAAATATCTTTGACACCGTTCGAATTTCAAAATCGCTGTCAACAAACGTTTCGAGTTATTGGCGTACATTTCTATTAATTCGATTGAATATCGCAATAACGTATACATTATATTATACAAGTGTGATTGAACAGGATGTCTGTATATAATATAATAAATATATCATATAAATATATTATATTATAATAGTCGTACAAGACGACGACGAGGCGAAAAATATAAGTCACAATATAATAATAATAATAATAATAATAATAATAATAATAATAATATTTAACCGACCGGGGAAATTATCGCCTGTAGTATTGTGCAGAGAGCAAAAATTCGATTTCGACGAATATAATAGCAGGACGAAAAACCATTGAATCTTATAAATATATATCTTGTGTTAAACGCCTAGTCGGTAATTCGGTATACGTATATATTTATTACTTCGAGGGGGACAGTTTTGAAAACGAGACAAAACACGTCCGCGGATGATAATAACAATAATAATAATAATATGTAATATTTCATAAGTGAATATGTAAAAAATGCACGTGTATTTTGATCATAATCGATACAATAATACGCCCCCGTCGACGGACGCTACCGGTTTATTTTCGGTCAGTTTCTCTGTTCGGCACCGCAGAGGGGGGTCACTGCTGCGGTGACTGAAAAATTCGTATTCATCAGAATCCTCTTGAAAAGAGTAAAATAAAATAATAATAATATTATTATTATTATACGGTTTCGGAATGATATTGGATTGAGCGAAACGTACAAAAAAAAAAGGCACAATAATGCCGAATTCTATTGAAAACTTCGTTTCGCACATACTCGGGCGATAATAATGATAATAATTTAACTTGTCGCTGATATTATAATAATAATAATAATAATAATAATAATATTATACTCGAACATCGTCGTTATATTATTATATTATATTATATTGTTGTGTTGACGACGACGACGACCGCTAAAACGTAAAACGTTTATTTTTGCGATAATATATTATTATTATTATTGTGTTATTATACTCGCGACAGGCGAAAAAACTTACTTCATCGGTCGTCACATTGTATATAGATATATCCAAAACACGAGCGTTTTTATTTCGTAATAACGTGCGCGTGGTTTATTACGCACGCTGTATATACGCGTATCGAGATGCGATCGGCGAGAAGGGAGGATTTTGTCTGCGGACAAAAGAACGCAATTTGTCAACTATCGGTTCAGCTGAAAAACTGACCGGACACGTTCGCGCGGAGAGGTCGTTTTATATATATATATATATTATCATATACTATTATTATATTATTACGTTATATTTTGTCCAATGCGTTTTTTTCTCGCCCATTTTTTATTATTATTTTTTTCCCCTCCTCGACGTGACGAGTTTTATCGCGCGTTTGCGTCTTTTCTTTCGCCAAGTATACACGCACATAATAATATTATATATAGGTATATGAATCCGAGAAAAACGGGTATAGAGACGGGTAGACAAAGATCGCGAATTCCTGACGGGAAATCAATTTGCGCTCTTTCACCTGTCGACAGGTATTCCTCTCTCAGACCGATGTCAAAAGAGACCCGGCGAGCTTGTATCCAAGGAGACACACTCCCGGCGAGATGCGGGAGACGTCACCGAGCGTTCACGGCGAATTAGCCACAGACGCCGGTTCACGGTTCGCCAAACGCGCCCTTCCGCCCGCCGTCATTATATATTATATATTATACTCGTATACACCGACGACGGAAGCGTCACGTGGAAACGTAATAATATTTTACCCCCGTCGTGAACGGATCGCGAAATAATAATATAAACAACAATAACGCCAAGTGACCTGATGCCGAAATTTTCAAAAATTTTCCAAAAATCATTTCAGAGAGATCGAGAAATCGTCCCCGATTTATATGATATAATACATAGAACAATTCAAATAATTCAAAAAAATAGAGCAATTATATTAATAATAAGTAATATACATTAAGCGTTACGATCGAATATAAGTGTCGGACGAGGGCCGTTTCCCAAAGTGATGATATTATTATTACGTTTGTCGGCAAATCATAAAATTTATACGCAATAAACCACAGTAATTTTCGCAAAAATAATTATTATATTATTAATTAGGTAAAAACGATTTTTATAATTTTTATTATTATATTACGTCGTACGAAAATATCGTTTCGTGTTACATTACAAGTACCTACGCGGTATTACTGTAAATATTTTGTAAGTTATTGCGTGAAACGTTATATACTGAAATCAAACATTTCAGAATGTCTATATATACATATACAATCAAAGGAGTTATGAAACTATGTATTAATAAACATTTTTCTAAACTTATTCCTTTAAACGAAACGCGTTACACAAATTCATATTCAATATTATACGAAATAACAAATATTTACTTTTCGCAAAATGCATTATTTCAAATGCGAAAACTGCAAACAATTTACTCGATAAACTTATATTTTCTAGTTGTAAGGCACGTTTATATTATATTATATTAATCGTAATATTATAGCTTTTATAAATATTATAAACAAATTTCACATAATAATTTATATTATGTTTTTCAAATTCATTTTTTTATTACCTAATAATATTATTATTATTTACTGGCCATTTTTAAAGTAAAATTTTTATTCTGCTTAAAAAATATTTATATAGGTATAATATATTAAATTATAATTTTAAATCTTTATGATTAAATATTCAATAGTATATTAAATTAAACATTAATTTATTATTATTCAAATCTATATATAAAATTCAAATTATGTTACGCATTATATTTTTATTAAAATATTTTCTAATAACTTTAGTAATAAAAGTTCAATAAAATATAAGTTAGCAAATTGATTCAATTCATAACACGAGAAAAATATAGGTAGATACAAAATTTATGAAAATAATTTATATTTAATATTACGATCTTTATAAAAAACTTCAATATAAATTTGATGGATATTAAATTTATTATCATTATAAATTTCTTAACATAATATTATAGAATAATGTAAAAATGTAATGTATTTTGAGTACCTAACTAGTGTAATACGTTAAAATATAGTTTTTAGCGTCTTTGTGAAGTTAACATTTTTTTTTTTTTTAATATTTATTTAAAATATATTTAGATTATACTTAGGGGACATATTTCAAATACTTGAATCAAATAGGTACTCGTCCCATCAATTATGATGTTAAATTAAATCGTGCACATTTTCATACATACATATTTATTTTAGTCTCGAAGCCACATTTATGACTACGAAAATACATAATAATAATAATAATAATAATATATTATCTAAGTAATAATAAATTAATATTTAATATTATATTATTTTTAGTTTTTATGTTTACTAAGGTTATGGTCGCATAATTTTTGAATTTTTATATTTTCAGAACTAATATGCAAATTTTTAAATCTACGAAACAAAAACAAGTTTATATGATAAAACACTGTTTGGAATTATTATTACTCCAAACATAGATATTATAATAATATATTATATTACAAGGTTGATGACCTATTGGTAATATTTTATTTAATAAAAGTTTGTTATCCATATTAAATTATGTGAAAAATAAATTCATATAATAATATACGTACATATTACCAAATATTTATATTTATCGTTTAGTTCGGTTTACCTGTATTTAAAATAAAACAATCATTACTTATATTATTATATTTTAATGGTTGTAATAAAAATTACAATTATTAAATGACAAGATAAAACCATTGGATGATTAACAATCATTAATATGTATAATATTATAATTTATATGTTAGCCATGTGTGGTTATTATTAATATTTTATCTAAAATATTAAGCATCAGAAATGATTTTATAGTCTTATAAGAAAGTATTATAAATATTATTTTTAATAATATTCAGCATTTTATATTTTTATTTAATATTATTATTTTTTATAAACTATTAATGCATTTTATTTTACAAAGAATATTTTTTCTATTAAATAAATTCAAAGACGAATAATTTTATATTGCGTGTGTTACACCAATACACCATTCTTGTTTGAAACAATAATATAATATTAATTTTCAAAAATATACTAAAAAAAAATTTGAATTAGGAACGATATCAAATTATGAATAATTATAATGAATTATAGTTTTGTATTTTTAATATATTTTTGCCTTGAAAAACTAATTTTAAAATTATTACTTTAAAAGTCATTCTCAACAAAAAAAAAAAAAAAATATTTGTTGATATAAACGTATAAAATTTATTCTACGTATAATAATAATAATAATAATAATAATAATAATAATAATATTATTATTATGAAAAAATAACTGTGGAAAAGAAAATCGATGTCACAGTATATAGCTATATTATATTATATTTTACAACTTTTACAACGTTGTTGCTATACGGTTAAAAATATGTATATTATATTTTTTAATATTATTTCTGTATACGATGAGATAATATTAAATTAAATATTAATGATAATAATATATTATTATTATTGTTATTATTATTATTATTATTATTATTATTATTGTTATTATTATTATTAATATAATGGACGCATCTCGTATTTATATTCGACGTTTAAATTTATGTCTGTTATTGACCGACCAAGAAAAAAGAAGAAAAAACACACATAATTTTAAGCGCCATCGGACCACCCGCTCGTGCGAAAAAACCGGTAGACATTTAAATCGAATGCATACCGTGTAATAGGTATATGGTAACAAACACACCGACAACAGGCACACCCGGTGACGACGGATATATAATGGTATATATGAATAGTCTCCTCGTCTCATGCCAAGTTCGAAAGGACAAGAAACCTAATTACTTGTATTATTATTATTATTATTATTATTATACTATCATCATGCCGACGTGTAATATTTTCCGATATGTTATGTGACACGAGAACTCGAATAATATTATTATATTTAAATTCGATGACGACGGCGGCTTGTATAATATATAATACGAATATTAGATATTATATTATTTTAAATTACTATTTTACCTATAACGACGAGTTTGCGAGTGTCGCGGCGGCGCCGTCGCCGGCAAAGGACGATGCTCTGCCGTAGAAGACGACGTGTATTAGGTACAAGTAAAAAATAATAATAGTAATAATAATAATAATAATAATAATAATAATAATAATAATGACGAAAAATAATGAAAAAAATAAATAAATGAGAAAAAAACCGCTTTTTAATTAAATGCGTTTTATTTTATTATCAATATTATTAAATGTACACCGCGCATATAATAATAATAATAATAATCGTCTATAATCGAAATGGAAAAGGGGAGAAAAGAGGGGTGGACGTGTAGGATCGGAACGCGTCTGTTATATACGGGGTTGACATATTTATTCGGCCATCAAGCATCGGTTTTCTTCTTTTTTTTTTCGTCTCCCGACTACGACGACGGGTCTCTGTGTGCGCGCCGTCTCACGCTGAGCGTAATCCGACATTATATTAACGTTATTACCTATTACCGGGGTATTGGTATATATCTCTATATTACGTTATAAATAATATAATATGTATATGCGCGTGTATACCTCTCTGCCGCAGTATAATATTATTATACGGATTTTGTTTTTATTTTTTTCTCCCAGCCATTCAACAAACGGTTGACCGCCGAAAAAGCACCGCCGCCGCGATAATTGATTTCGTTTACGATTATCATCGTCGTTTCCCAGAGTTACCACGGTCGTGTTATGCGGACGGATTATCGCCAATCGTAAATATACGATTTTTGTCGCCCGACAATCGAATGCCGATCGACCCTAATAATAATAATATATAATACACTCTTACCCGAATCCGATGTTATATTAATATTATTATATCGTCGCGCGTATATAATTTAATAATGATAATAATAATAATGATAATAATGCGCGTGCACAAGTCCTTTTGTCGGTAAAACCGCACGAAAACCATATCGACCGTTTGTCGAGTCGCGACGGCGATAAAAGTCTCGAATTCGTGTTTTCACAGTCGACAATTATTTGAAACGTCGTCGATTTTTTTTATTATATCTTTGACCTAACAAATTTAGTTACGTCAATAACGCGATTGTCGTTTTCCGTACACTAATGAACGTACAATTCGTAACGTTTCGTAGATATGAAAATTCCAAAGAAAGTAAATTTAATGTGGTTATAAATATTTTTATCGTATATGGTCGTCTTCTACAACCACAATTTCTTTTCGACGAGAATATAGAAGATAAATCGTATAATAATACTGTAAAATGAATGTTATAAAATATAAAAACTTATAATCATTATTACAACCGATCGTTAAACGTTCGTTATTGATACGAATGGACCTTGAATAATATTGTTATAATCTATAGTATATTCAAGTTTAATAGTATTATCTGTCGATAAAATTATATAATTTAAACACGTATAAATGCAAACATAATAATATTATATTATTGTATTATATAAAATATTTTATAAGCTAATAAAATCTTAGCGAACAAAAAAAAATCCTAAAAAAATATAAATATAACCGTAATGAGTTATATTTATAGTTACATGGTAGTTATCTACTATACAATATTATTACAACATTATATATATTATATACGACGCTAATTTTTAATATCGTCTGTAGGATACAAAATTATAACTCGTGTTGTGTTTCATGTAATGATATTATGTTCTTTAGTATATGGTACGGTTTCTAAGAAAAAAAAAATGGAAATAAAATAGTAAAAAGTAAGTGTGTTTTTCTTTTGAAGAAATTTGGTAAATGCAAATTATTTCTTGGAAATGTAATCAAACACTGATTTCAAATAACATAATGCGTGTATTATATTTTTGATAGTCATATGTAAATATTACGCGTTGGACAATTTACATAAATTAAATATAGATATCACGTAACAAGCTCTATTATAATACTTGTATAAAATAATAATATATCGTATACTGCACCAGTAGAAGACGACTGCACAGTGTTCGTTTGAAAAAGTTAATTATACCAAAAACATATTATTATATTGTTTATGCTTTATAGAATGGAAAATAAATTTAAAATAACATTTCTGGTAAAAACAAATATTGTATTTATTGGTCTCGTTTATTTACGACTTCTAAACTTTAATGTTATATCCGTAAAATATAATTTTTCATTATTAAACCGAATATAATGATATTTTTTAGTTTTAAATTTTAAATTTTAAATTCGTCCATAGAAGTAAATAAATAATAATAAAAAAATTAAAACCGAACCGTTCGTCTGTAAAAAATTTCGCTGGCTGCCGGCCAGCAGTCGTCGTAAATGCGACCGACATCATATTATTATTGCCGCAATATGTGTTTTGCGATATTATACGCGTCGTAAATAATATATACATATCAAATATAAATAATGATAGAACGTACTCTCGAACGTCTTTTTGGTATAACATATAATAATATAATATAGTCTCAGCAGCGGGTCTTGAATATTTTAAATTATGCGTAAAAAATATAGCAACAATTTCTATATTGGATAATATAATCGTATATTATGAAATTGAATTCAAATCAATCAATCGTTCGGGTTTTAAAATATATAATATAATAATAATTATACGTGTCCTTTATCCGTATAATATAAGCGAATAAGGATCACGTCAGGGTCGAATGCACTTTAATATTATAATGACGACGCGTAACGTGAAACGTCGCGGGCTGGACCTCGTAATGTATAAACATAGTAAAACTGTATAATACCATAGTATTTATAATATGTGTACGGTAGGTATACGTATCTAACTTCTAAGTACGGCTACGACGGAGAGATTATGTTGTATAAAGGCTTTTGTTTCGCTGACCATTGGGACGTACTCTATTATATACGCACCCTAATTGAAAGTTCATTAAAATTGTACATCTGTGTCTATATCGCATATATATAAATAAATATAATATGCTTACGGATGCGAGATATCCAGGACCCGAAGTAATCGCCGCGTGTAGCTAAATCCACCCAGGTCGTCCTATTCAAAGGACCCTCGAGCCAACGAAAAACGCGAAAAAAACTACGATAATATTATATGTTACATAATATATTATTATTTTATATTCTTTTTGGTCTCCATCAGTAAATCTCGTCCGCCTCGGACGAAGAAAACCGTGCTACGTATATGTATATAATAATACGTTGTTATACATCATAGGCGAATATACGCCGTATATAATATAATATAGTTTCCCTTATCGCGAAGCGCTCTCGGCTCCGTCCTCACTCGTGTACGTATGTATATGATTCATTTTTCACGACCATCGGGTGTTCCGCGACCTCGCAGAGGGTCACACGATTTTCATAAATCATCGGTCCCCGTTCGGACGGTATATAATATAAAAGAGAAAAAAAATAATACTTTTCGTCCATGTGCGTAATACGCGGCTTCAACTGCAGTCTCGAATCGGCGACGTATATTGCGTACCCCTTATATGTGTGTAATTTTCCAATATATATAATAAATACGATATTGTGCGCGCGTGTGTGTGCCCGCGAATATTCGAGTATTACTTTTTTCATCCCCGCGTTCGTCCGGGAGGGTGCGACACACCCCCGCGTTCAACGCAAAACACGACCGTAAAACCAACCGACCATCAAACTGCCGAAGAGAGAGCCGAATGACAGAAACAAATGTCTCGGAAAATACAAGTGGCTCGTCATTAACATACATTATGCGCACATTTCTGAGAGCTTAATGTACCGGAATTTTTTTATTTTTTTTTTATCTCGAAAACCGTTTTATGACGCGATATGACCCGTTACGTTATTTCTGGTTGTGATGTTTTTTCCCTCCATCTCAGCCGTATTCTTTCTCGTCTAAGGAAAATATTATAATATTATTAAACGCGTAAACACGAAAAGAAAAAACCGATGGGTAAAATAATAATAATAATAATATATATAAAAATAAATTAAATTGCGCTTATTACCCGTGACAAATTATATTTCTTTTTATCTCATTTCTCCTCGCGCCCTCCATAACGGCCATAACAACCATCGCCGCATAATCTCGAATGTATTTCATTTTTTCAAGGCGTGCATCTGTTTACCCTTTATGTGTTGTCTATATATATATATGATGTTATTATTGTTATTATTATTCTCCAGAGAGTCCAAACAGGATCCACGTGTTCAGATGGTTAAGACTTATGTTAATCCTTCGTCGTTACCATGTCTTTCTTTTTTATATTTTATAATATTATTAACTATTTAGCTACGTATACGCGTGTATTATATAATATTATTACGATAATAATGACACTTTTATACGGTAGGTTTCGATAATAACATTCAAAACCAAAAGGATTTCGATATGTTTTAAGTATATGTGTATAATTATCGTATATAATATAATAATAGTACGGTTTTGTCGTTCACCAGTTATGTTTACGTGTGTACTATAGTGGTATAAGTATAATCATTATTTTTGTTAACAGTGTATTATAATAATAGTACGAGTATATATAAGGGTGGTTATTGTAATATTATACGTTTAATTTACTCTTTCCATGTTTTGTGGGCGACCTATAACGCGTTTATTACGAAAAAAAAAACCATCATCGTCCATACCACCGTTTCTTTACATTGGGTTTAAAAACACAATAGTCATAAAAAATAAATACCCCGAACGTATAAAAATAATGTTTTCTTCGAGAATAACAAGTTTTCCATATTTTTATCATTATTATATTCATATATTATGAACGAAAATAATGATTTGAATTTTTTTTTAAAAAAAAACACTCGTAGTAGATTCAATTTTTATCCCTATAATTTGTTTTAATATTTATAAATCATAAGTGTTAAACATTTATTAAATCAATACACGTTAATAATATATTGTTTAGAAGTATTATGTAAGACATAAATACATAATAATAACAACCCTTACTGCAAGAAGACGGCATATTTAATTTTATGTAACGTTAAACATCAATTATTATTACACATACATTATAAGAGATGTTAAAATATTTTATAATATAATGTGAATAATCGTTTTTAATGGAAAACTCATATTACATATAGCGTAATATGGTATAAATATATTGACTATACATAATTTATTACCATTCGTGAATATCGATCGTCTTTGGTAATATACTGCAGTATACTCGTATTATATAACATTTTCCTTAGCCGGTGGGTACACAATATTAAGTAAATTGTGTACTTGCTGAAGTATATTTATAGATTTATTACTTTGGGGTATTTGTTTAATATTTAACAAGAAAAGAATGGCAAACAAACAGTACGTTCATATTAAATTCTGTGTTTATTCAGAACAATCTATGGTTTATGATTAAAAATATTATAGTATGAAACATGAATATAAATTTGACAAACCATTTTAAAAAATAAATTAATAACCAACTATAAGATCAAAGATATTGGACGCCGAGGGGAAAAAAATGGTTTAATAATGTTATTAATTTACTTTTGGTTATTATATAAAACGTAATAAACGTAATATACAGGTTAAAACATAGTATTCTCCTTATCTGCAAATTATTAGACTGATTTGCCAGGAACCCTTTGAAATATTATAATTATTAAGCAAATATTGTTTTTTCCCCCTCGATATTTTGCTGGAATAGTTGTAAAACGTTATTGAAATTTCAAACCTTTAGAATGACTAATTTTACTACACGGCTGTAAATTAATGTCGTAATAATAATTATAATGTCTAACACTGAGAATAAATTCGATTTTAATTACAAAACAAATTGATTAGAATACAATATTTTCAAAAGGTTTTTATAAAAAAAAAAAAACTTCTCTCTGAGTAGTAGCACACGTTATAATAAGTATATATGAATTAATTAAAAATTTGTAGTAATTTAATTCATGCTATTTTTGTTGTGTTTTGTATTTAATGTAATTGATACCAATATGTATAAAAAATTGTTATTTACAAAAATATAATGTAGTTAAATTTTTTATAAAACCACATTACGAGTTATTTATTATCGAGAAATTAAATTTTGCATTCGTAAATGTAATTTTGAATAATAAACAAAAGCACCAGTTCTGTCATGTTAGACACAAAAGTAATAAAATATATTATTGTCTTTATTTTATAATAATATTATACGGAATTATTATTAGTATTAGTATTTTTTTAGATTCTTTAATATTTTTTAGTCTAATACTATCGTTTCCAAAAATGACATAATTGTATTTTGCCTTCGAAGAATATCTTATTATATTTATTACCGTAAATAGTTGTATAAGTACATGCTTTTTTTGTAGAATATACAACATAAACGTTTCAATGTTTCTTATAATATTTCGTTTATTTTTTCTCTAGATTCAATAAAATAATATATCTAATAGATTGATAAAATTTAAATTATCACAAATCCCGCACTAAAACGGTTAAACTTTCTATATATCTATAAATTAAATATTAAAATTTACTCAAAATAATATACAGGTACACATACGGAAGTAATGGAATGTATGAATAATATTATCACGATAATTAATACATAATAATAATATGATATGATGTGGAAATGAAATTAATAACTATTTCGTAATTAATTTAAGTACGAAGTACCTACAGTATGAAGCAAACGAACATTATACGTATTTCCAACATCCTGATAACGGATTGATATAATGATAACGTAAAATTTGTGCCACAGTTATCGCGTATATAATATAATAATATTATTATAAAATATTCTCACCCTTAAATAATATACTATATGATATTTGTGTATATATTATACGCGTTATATTTGTTCGTGCCACCCTTATATTATATATATACATTATACATACACGTTCACTCCTTACATCTTTCCCGGTGTCATGTTTATTGACAAGCCAATTTCCACCGTATCTCGCACGTAGTCGAATAATTCGATGTGCGCCCCCTGCCGACACTCGTTCCACCCCCGATGGGTTTCCCGAGCGATTCCTAATATTTGGTGTGAACACGACAGCACACCGTGAAATCACATTACACATCTCTTTCTCTCGCTCTATATGTATTTATAATATATATATATATCGCATATCTCACTCTGCTCTTTATTTCCAACAACTGAATTTTCGCCGTCCTCTTCGCCTTTTCTATCCATATACTTTTTTTTATATATATTTTTCATTTTTATATATTCTTTTCATATACACCGACACCAATGCCGCGACGACCCGCCACCATCACTGCTCATATTATATATATATATAATATTGTATAAAAACGTATATCTTATATTATACGACCCGCGTATATTTTATACGTGTACGTATCGTCGAACTCTGTCGCCTTTTCACTCTTTATTAAATCAACATCCCACTCTGCAGCCGCTGGCGGCTACTCGACCGTTTCCACGTCCCTCCAAGAGCAGCAATGTGACACGACTGCTGATTTTTCGTTATATCACTATATTATCGTTTGTATATATACGTATATGTACACGCTACTATACCGATGCTGCTATTTTGTTGAGCTTTTTTTTTTTTTTATTATTATTATTTTTTATTCTCGCTTCCCTTCGACGTCTCTTTCGGTTCAATCGACGTCTCTACTGCGCGAGCACGAACGCAATAAGGCGATTAGAGGGCGGTAAAAAAATATAAAAACAATCCCGAACGTCATCGGGGAACTATCAAAGTCATAAAAATATATAAGTTTCCCGCGTACGTATATGATATAAATTTCATACGCGTGTGTGAAGTTTCCGCGAACGAGTCTGCCCTATAACGGTAGAAAAATTAATATAAAGAATAAGAGTAAACCTAAAACGTGTGTATGATTCGCAGGGACATAAAAGTCCCGTCGAAAATCTTCCATACCGTTCGACTATACACTGCTTACTAAAATGCGATCTCGTTTATTTTATTATTACGATAGTCGCGGAGTTCTTATAAAACGCAATTAAATATTAAATCGTTAAGTGAAAAAAGAAACGTAATTTGTAAAAAGCGTTTTTCTCTCGGTGAACAATAGGAAATTATTCAAAATTTTATATACGTAATCGTTAAGTATAATAATAATAATGGGTTATTTTACTTTTTCGTTGTAATATTCGTAAAATATAATTATTATTTTTTTATACGACTTACGGAGTTGCGTATAGACCACACAATATACATTCACTTTAAAATTTCATATTTTCATCTTTTCACGTTTATACCGTACGTAGGTAAAATTTTTTGTAGGTAATATAAAAAAAAAAAAATCTAAATTATTATTTTGTTAACAACCAATAATGTTTATTTTATTATTCACATATTATAATATAATATAATAATAATAATATATGCTCATATATATATAAATGATTTTTTTTATATAATACTAAAATTAAACATACTTAAATAATAAAACGTGAACATGAAAACTAATAATCGTAGTGTAGATGAAAACGATTCACTTTAATAACTATACAATATTACGATGAAATACAACTGTTAACGGATAATATTTACGCTCGTGATGGCGGAATATGAATAGAAATAAATTATTGCAACATAATATTATTGTCATATATTAAATTGTATTATCGTATATCCAATATATTTAATTTATAATCATATTAATATTATGTCGTGGCTCGTGGTATTAAGGGTTAGAAATTTCGATATCTGGTATTTGGTAATTGACGCGTCAAACGCGTGACGTCTCAGTGTTAATTATGGTGGCTTTGCCGTATATTTACTATAACTATTCAGATACGTACGACAATAATTATACGGCATGAATATTATTTAGAATAGTAGTGCACTGTGACATGGTTTAGCAATAATATTATAAAATTAAAAACCATAGATAGGAGATCGATAAGAACTTGAAACTTAAAAAGAGAATTATATTATAATGTGCGTGTTTTCTAATAAACCGTCTAAAATGAAAATATGTCAAATTTTTACAAAACGATCTTATAACGTAAAACTGCATAAACTTGCAAAATAAAAAAAAAATAAAAAATTTACGTACTTATATCTCATAATATTCGTTATTTGATTAAAATAATATCACTTAGAGTCGTAGCAAAAAATGAAAAAAAAAAAAAAAAAAATGCAAGAGACATCAATTTCCCATCTTTATAAACAATAAATTATAATATAAAAACACGATAATACTGAAATTTATATAGATAATTATAATAATAATTATTCGATCCATCTGTCTAATATCACATTAAAGCTAACGGAAATAAATACGAGTAAAATAAAATAAAACTTAATAAACACAAGTATGTCATACGAATATAATATAATAATATTTTTCGTTTGCTTCTATTTTCCAAACAATTATGTTGAAATGTTACGATAATAACTTCATGTTGACGATTATGTTTTAACGATACATAAATATTATTATACCATTCAGGACGGCGGTGGACGAACTGATAAACAATAGTAATAATGATAAAACGTATTAATACGGTCTCCAGACGTCCGTCATTTGTTTGGCGTTGGTCTTGGGCGATATAGCCGGTGACGAAGTTTCACCTTCGCCGTCGGCATCGTCGTCCTGTGATGGCCGCAACCGCGTCGTCTTTTCTTCCGCGGCCGCCAAAGCGTCCTCGTCATCGACATCTACTTCGGCCACTTTTTGCGCCGCCGCAGCGGCCACGGCGGCCGCGGTCGACTCGTTGTCGAATATCATCGTGTTGCGTATGTGGCTCAGATATGGGTTGGGGTATAGTTGCGAGTATAGCCACTGAGTGTGCGGTTGCAATAGCGGAGCGTTTAAGAACAGGCTAAATAGCGACGGGGCCACCATCGGGACAGGTTGAGACACGGGCGCCGCCGGTCCGGAAGCCGTGGCCAAATGTTGTGACCGTTGAGACATCGTCGTCAGCGGCGGGAGATGTTGCACGGGCGGTGACGGTACGACGGACGTCCCGTTGGCCGGCCGTTGATGGCGACTGTCGTCCACCTGATGCGATCGTTTCGATGACGTCTTATCATGGTGTCGGCTCCCATCGTCGTCGTCGTTGTTATTGTTGTTGTTGTCATTGTTGTTGTTATTCGTTGCAGCTAAGGGAACTACTACGTTCGCCGCAGGCGATGTGCGGTCTACCGTAGGACTCTTTTCGGACTTGTTTTCCCGGTGTCGTTTATGGTGGTGATGATGGTGATGATGGTGATGGTGTCGCTTGTGTCCGCTACCGGCCACCGTGGTCAACAGGCCCCTGTGACCCCTGATCCCAGTTCGGTGGCTCCTAGTAGTCGCGCTTTCTGCGCTCACGTTTACGCTTATTGGGCCCAACGGCTCCGTGGCGGTCCTGGTGCCGCCGCCACCAATGCTGGTTCCATCTGAAAAACAAGCGGATCACGATTTTATAATAATAATTATAATAATAATTTTATAAATACTAAAGTTCGAATTATCTATATCATTATTTTTGTATGGGAATAAAATTTTTAAATTTATATATTTATTTTTATGTAATGTAAATATAATTTATATATATTTGAAAATATTCTCATATTATATATGAATATATTCTCCAAACTTCAAAGTATATCCGCGTAAATTATTTGTTCTGGGAGCTTCTGTACTATAATCTTCAAAGTATAATTCCAGAAATCACTTTAAAATGATTCGAAGAGAAGAAAGGCAAAAAGTAAAAAGCTCTCTGTAGTCTGATTTAGTTAGATATATTAAACGAATCGAATACGTCAAAGGAAATACGATTTGTATATACGAAATGTATAAAATAATACTATATTATAAATTATTATATATGAGATGTTCGGAATGTTGTTAGAGTGGTTTTCGTAATTCAAAATCATACGTTAGTTCATAATACGAGTATAAATAATAACGTATAAATCTACAAACCATTTATTTCACGTGTTTTTGTGCACTCGAAATGAATTTATCAAAATATACTTTTAGATATAATAATAAATAATAATAATTCTGCAATGTGTATTATTATTAGGATAATATTTCCAATAAAAATACATATTATACAACTTCGATGGCCATTTTTATGATTATAAAATGATGTATTATTCTGCAGCGCTATTTGAATAAAATATATTTAAATTATTGTTTTAATCACGTATTCAATTCAAATAAAATAGGTAATTATTGTTTTCAAAAATAAAGCGATCACATTAAAATTTGCACGTATAACGTTTTAACATAGCTATAATAATATTATATTATTATGATACATACCTGTGTTCATGTTAATCGTTTGTTGAATCACTTCAGTGGTTGCACCATTGTATGGGAAAATGTTAGTAAAGTTCGAGTGTTGAAACGTTGGCGGACCACAATTGTTAGCTAAATATGGTGGGTATGCGGTCGCTGGCAAAGCTCTTGAAAACGATGTACCCCACGAATGAGCAAGACCTGAAAAAAAACCGTAACATTTCTTTGGTATTAATCAATTTAAGTTCAATAATTCATTTCTAATCACGCGTTGAATTTATATTGATTAAAACATGAAACATTGTTAATATTATTACCATATAAATTATACCTAATTAATTAAACGAAAATATTAATGTTTTAGGCAGATATACCATTTGAACGGTATTATAATATTTATATTATATAATAACAATATAACTAGGTACGTATTATTACATATTTATGTAAATATTAAAATATAATTAATATAAATTTGTTGATTATTAATTGAATAGTTCAACGACTTAACAAATTCTGTTTGCTTTACAGTAAATATAACGTAATGTTGTAAACTTATTGTTACCCTGACTTTGCCGTTTTTCTTTACGAACGAAATGACTGTATTTGCACTACTCGTATAATAATAATATAATAATTGCATAATATTTCAATGTGAATTCAGAAATCAAAAGTAACCGTTAATTAAAACAATAATTAATAAGTTAATAATTATTAACATCAACACGTTTACAAAACGTATAATATTGTGTCCTATATAATTTTAAATTGTAATATATATACTCGATTTAAACGAAGTTTACGTTCGGTCGGCGATAAAAAAAAAAATTTAAATTAAATTAACTCGGGAAAGTGTTAAGTAAACGATACAAACAAAAAGTTTTTTAATCGCAAACAGTATATTACAATAATAATAAATGGACAGAAATATAATATTTTAGGGGACGGCACAATGGATTACAATAACCGTTTTCAGGAAAACAAGGCGAAACGAGCGCATATTTCGGCGGAGTAAAATATATTATTATACGCGCACGTGTAATAATAATAATATAAATTTATGTGTGAAAAGTTGGGTGATAAAAATTCCACCGAAACTATTCGAACCGGTAATATATTATTATACGCGAGTAATAATAATATTAGACTGGGTAGCAGTCGTACGAAAACGTTTACGATTTATCATCTTCTATTATAATATTATTATCGTAATAAATTATAATTTATATTATAATTATTTCAATCGCACCCGTTCTAATATTATTATCGTACGAATTTTCCGCGGTATCGGCGGTATACCGCGATAATGGTGAGTTCGTCTCATATAATTGTAGAAAAAAACAAAAAACAATTAAATATAAATATAACGACTATCGCGCGAAACCTTTTGCGTTCGTCCGCCACCGCCCGCCACACCGAAAGCACGAATTTTCGCTGCGTATGACCTTTGAGGTGTTACCAAAGGGTTAATTTAATTTTGCCGCCGCCACCGACGACGACGACTACGACGTTATCAGTTACGAAAAGGGTTGGCAGGCACTTACTATTGTAAAAGGTCGCGAGGCGGCGGCGGGAAGGTATAGCAGCAAAAGATACGGCCGGAGAAATTGCTGCAAGAAGGTGATATTTACGCCTAACGGCGGCGGTAGTTTAACTTTTACAAGCGTCAACACGTATATAAAATAGGGACCACCGCCTGTCCTCATATAATATATTATACGCGCGGGGGTGTGCCGACGGGATCGGGACTAGGGAAAGGGTTGCAAAACCCTTTATTATGTTGACAGCGGCGTACCTTTTGTGTTAAGCCGTCAGTGCGTGTATATAGCAGCGTGCACTGTACATATATATATATATATATATATATAAAGCCTAACCCTTTCTTGCTGCCTGCCGCCCGCTATACGCGCGCGTTCCTATCGCCCGTTCGCACTAATTACATCCACTCAAACGGCTTTTAATTTTAAAACGCCATAACAAGCCTCTGCCGCCGACACCGTCAACCGCCCATCACCGGTACCGTTTAATCTCTTGCTCGTTCTCTTTTTCTTTACTCGTCCATAGCACTCATTCTCTTTCTCTCTCTTCCTCACACACCTAACACACGCTCTTTGTCCGAGTTAATCGCGATTTTACACGATTCATGAGTGGTGAAAAAGTAATATCGTACATTTTACGTGTAAAACGATATATTGAAATAATAATAAAAACGCAATATCGATATAAACGCCTAACATAATGATATGTATATATATTATTATAATTGTATTCTTATTCGTGAAACTCGATCGTCAACGATGACGATGGAATTATTATGGGAACGAGTGATTTTTTTTTTTTTTTTTAGTTTAATTTGTTTTCTCTATACGATGTGCGTGCAGGTCCGACTCAGCGAAGGACCGTCGTCCTTGTGCGAGACGAACGACGAACGAAACCGAGCCGTGAAGAAACGCCGAGCGAGAGAACGAGAAAGAATGAAGAGCGCTGCGTCAACGTAGGCGGCCGAAAGAGGGATGAAAAGAAAACTGGCGAGAAAGCTGCCGCCGCCGCCGCTACCGGCACCGATGTGGTGTGCGGGAAAGCGCTGCGGTAGCGGTACGGGCGCGCGGAGAAACTGCGCTGCGGTGTCGGCGGTGACGGCGGTGACGTCACCCCCGGTGGGTTGGTTCCACTGGCTTGCGGCACACCCCATTGGCTCTCCGCAAGCACACCGCACCGTCTGACCGACGACGACACCGACACCGACACCGCCAAACCGACGGCGCTGCGGACGGGCCCGCGCGTTAACCTACATTCCGTTTAAACGCGTCGTCTTGTTCCTCCGACGCCCGCGCCCGTTGTAATATTGTATACGTTATATTATGCTCCTGCTCCGCGCGCGCGCTCGTTCGTCCTACTCGTTCTCCTTGCCATCTATTCGCATCCCGCGCTCCGAGTCGCCGATATTATTTAATATATATTTTCGTTATACCGCCACCGCCTCGTGGCCAACTTTTCAGTGTAAGCCACCGCCGCCGTTATTTAACTGTTTTAATATAATAATATATTATTATATATTACATTTGTAAATGTATAAATACACCCGTGCGACCTTTTTAGACGTGATTTATTATTTTTACAAAACTTTTCTAAGTATACCGTACTTAGTGTGTACTATACCGTTACCGCGGTACTGTTATTAATACTTGCTATCATCGTCAAGTCACATAATAATTATTTTATTATTATTATTGTAATTTTCGATCATCATTTAACTATATTTCGTATAACATATTACGTATTATCAATCGCAAAACTGTGGGTCATAATTTCCTACATGACGCTCGATTTTATATAATTATTATAATAATATAAACAATATTTTATTTGTCGTATTACCCGTTTAATACTCGTAACATTTATAAATTTTTGGAGACATTTTTTTTTTTATTCGAATTTGAAATTTTCACGTTATAATATATTTTGTTAATAAATTTATAACTAAATAGGTATTTACTTGTACTAAATAGATATGATTATGTTATAATAAATTGTCTCAAATATTTTAATAATTTTGAATAAATTTAAAAAATAAAAGTTTCTAAAATACTACATAACAAAATTTAAATACATAATATTATTTTCAAGACATATTCGTATAGCACGGCGATTTACGTATGCAATAATGATACACACGTGTATAATAGAAAAATATAATTTATACTTTATACCACCTATAATATTATAATATTATATTACAAAAATCATTAATTAATTAATATTCAATAAAAGTTTTTCAAAATTATTTAATTTTTCCTATTTAAAATAAATAAGAGTATAATAATTATTAAATAATTATAGTGTTTATTAATTTTATTAAATGTATAAATAAAAATAAAAGTGTAATAATGGAAATTTATTTCCTTGTCGTAATGTTTACTGTATAATATCAAAAATACGTTTATTATAATTTATAATTAATTTTAGAATAATTATACATTTTTATTTAAAAAAATTACGTGTATATTCTGTTTTATTTTTCAATTATGTTAACCAAATATTGGAGTAAAAGTAAAAATTAAGTGGTTTTTTAAATTAAAGATGATTGATGTAATGATGTCTATGAAAAAACTTTCCCGATAAAAAATTTAAAATAAAAGGTTAAAAACAATAATTTTCAATAACATCTATAGTTAGTTAAAAATTTACAATAGTTTTTTTTTATATTTATATCAATTTTTAATGATAATAAATTAAAAAAATAAAAACTATATTCAATAAACACTCATAGTATATAGTATATTATTATACTATATAATAACATTATTTGACTTAATATTATCACGTAAATTGTTTTAAATGTTTAATTTAAAAGTAGGCTCATTAGTACTTAATTCAATATACGTATTTATAAAATTAATAACGTTCAATTTCATTTATTTATGATAAAAAAAAAATTTATATCATTAATATATTAAAGAATAATCCCTTAAAAGCATAACTACCAATAACAATAATATATTAAATAAATTCTTAATTTATTCATTTTGTTTATAGAATTTTTTTGTTTTTTTTTTTTAAGTTTATTATTTTCCAAAGCACATTTAAATAGCATAACATAACTAATGAATTATTTATTAAAAATCGTGTAGATATAATTTTACGTTTGGTGTATTTAACAAGTATTTAAATTTTAAGTATAATTAATTACTTACATAATATTATATAATAATGACAAAAATATATTAAATAATTATTTTGGTATTTTAAATTGAATATATCATTTAGTAATTTAATCAAAAATATACAATAAGAATTAATTTTTCGTTATTTACTTGATTTGTAGTCTATTTCAAACAAAAGTTCTTACTAATAATTTATTGTCCTTATAAAGTTCAAAATTAAATTATATTATACACATATTTTTAATTATTATTTACGATAAAGTTTATGTAAACAACATAACAAGATAGAATTTATAACCATTTTATTATATTATCATTAAAATATTATATGATAATAATATATTTGTATATTTTCGCTAACTACAATTTATTTATTGAAATAAAATAGATTTATTATCGTTTGAAATTTAAATTGCATATTGATACATCTAAAATATTGTGATTAATAAAATCTTATCTAATATATTCGATTTTATTATTGATGTGTTCATATCTAGTTAATCTTCTAGTCTAATGACTAGTGCAACGAGTTAAAATATTTCTTATAATACTTTTTTTTAAAAAAAAAAAAAATAAGTCTCATAAAATATATAGAATTTGAAGATAGCCAATTTAAAGAGCATATTTTATACAAATATTAATGGGTTGATTTCATAGTAAAGATATATAAAGATAGTCTATATAAAGATGGCGATTTTTAGAATATTTTTTTTGAAAGATAAATTTTTGATATTCTACATAATTTATTGTAATATTATTTAAACTATTTAATTTATTTGTATTTTGTGTAATATAAATTAGTAATACTTAAATAATAAATCAAACTTTATTATCCATATTTTATTCCATCTATATAAAATCGTATTAGCTTATCACTTGAGAACTTTATTGATACTGATAAAATGATAATATGAATTTCTCATGATGTAATAAATTAAAATAAAAAAATGACTGCAATAATTAAATACATTATACATTAAATATTAAAATATAATTCTCCAAAATGCTATCTTTATAAAAATTTTAATCGAAATGTACTTTTTAATTCTCATTTACCTACTAAATTGAAATGAATAAATGTTAATTTTATATGAAGTATCTTAGTTTAAAAAACTAATATCGATATTATATTAGTTACTTAATTAATAATGTTAAATATACTGCATTTAAAATTCATAATTTTTTAATAAAACATTTCAATTTATATGTATCTGGGGCACCTTCCTTTTAACCAAAGATAATAAATAATTATGAAGTTTGAAGAACAACGTTAGTAATCTTAATGGTTCCTTTATAATCTTATATAATATAATATAATATGTAAATTAATTAATAATAGGGTCATTTTATTAATACATTATAATGTAAATTCCATTATAGCTAAATTACACAATTAATATTCATTATTAATAGTATGTACTCGTACAATATAAAATGTATGTATAAAAATAAAAAAAATTAATATACTTTTATCATTTCGTTAAATATTCAACTGGGATTGTGTGAAAAAATCACCCTAATACCCCGTTCTATTTAATATTATTATATGTTGCCAGAAAGGAAATACAAAATAAATGATTGCCAAGTTTCACTGTGATGCGCATAAGTTTAAATAATAACATTGTGTTATCGTGACTAGGAAAATATTTTAACATAAAATAATAATGGTGTGTTTTAGCCTTTTGGGAGATTTACAGGAAACTTGCATAGTATTATTAATATAATACGGTGCGCAAGTTAAGACCATCATCGGAAGCAACGGCGCCTTCGTCGACGGTTTCGTGGCCTAGAAAACGAAGTTCATCCCTTAAATGGGTAATGTGAGTATGTGTATTGGACTGAGACGAAACGAGGGACCTCAGATTAATACAGTCCGTTAAGGGCTACGCAACAAAGAGATTATAATAATATATAACAGTGGGACGGTCGTGAAGGGATGATCGACGGGACGTCCGTGTGTAATAAGAGCACACCACGTGCTAGCCGGACAGCGACTAATGAGACCGACGTTTCGGCTCTTTAAAACATTTCACCCTTTCTCTTATACCATCACCGGACATTCTATACATATATAGCTGCCGTTTCCATTCTCCCGTATCCTCTCGTCTCAAACGTATATTATACTCATATATGTATATACGTTTACCCCGTTTACATACCACTACAGCCGATCCCGAGATGTGAACGGATATGACTTTTAATTAAACGGCAACAACAAAGTACGTCGTCGTCCCGAGTTCAAACGCGTTCCCGGTTCATGGACACGTCATGATCGTTTTGCGGTATATACGACGTTCGGGTACGTTATTATTATATTATCATAATATAAAACGACAGGTCATCATCCGAAATAAAATAATAATCTACAATTTAATAATAATGTTGGTAGGTACCTAGCATGACTATCATTACTGGATTTATTAAATTATTATATAAACGGCGTTATATATCATTATATCAAGTAGTTTTAATAATATTACTATTGTAAATATATCTTTATTAAATCAAGATAAACAAATAAAAAATAACTTCATAATACAATATACTATAATAATATTATATTTATTCAATGGATAATATTTTTTAAAAAATAAAATTCAACTATAACTAAACTTAATAGTAGGTAATAAAAGAAACATATAAATAAGTTATTAGTTGTTATGAGATATCATTTTAATATTATATTACATAATTACGTTTTGTGAACAAGGATAATAATTATTATCGTTTTTGTAAGAGAGTGTTTAATATTATTTTCAATATTCTACGACTTAATTGTTTTTATTTATTATAAAATAGTTAAAATCAATATCAAATACAATAATAATTTTTATTTCAGCGACTTTTAACATTTTCCCGCAAATTCGCTAATATAGTTTGCCTTTCGCATAAGGTAACTATATTGGAGAAATGATACATTTCCTTTATAATGTGTTTCAACTAGTTAAATTTCTCTACTGCGAAACTACACTATTGTTATCGTAAACAAATCACTCTTACAGTGCAAATAAATGCTTATAAATAAAGATCATCTATTGTATAACCAAAACGTTATTTCCTGCGATCGGTATCCAAAATAAAATTTGTTTTCATTATTAATCTATATAAATGATATCAATGACAAAAATCTTAATTAGATATTATAATAATATAAAATGACAATATTTAATCTCTCGTTCTTTTGTAATAATAAATATATTAGGTATGTGTAAATATATCAAAATGTATAGGTACGGATAAACGATATAGCATAATAATTAAATGATTATTTTTATTAATCAATAAACACAATTATAATTTTGTTTTCACACGTGTAACCGTTTACGAAAATAAATAAAAGACGCGTGGGTGAAAACAAGAATAGGTACCTACCTACCTACTATTTTATAGTTGTTTGAGTGTCTATAGTTAACTATATTGGTTTATTATTTACATTTTACCATTACTTTCGCACCTGACCCATAACAATTATACGGTCGAACAGTTTCGGTTCTAAAGAAAATCGTATTGCAATAACGTCTAATATCGTCGTAATTAAAAGCGCCCTGTATAGTTATAGCATAATATACACATAAATAGAACAAAGTATATTATATATAACATGATAATTTACTACACGTGCCGACGGGAATCGCTTATTTTTATATGGAGAGATTAACGCGCGTTTTTTTTTTTATTTTTCCCGACGAGTTTACGTCGATTCGCAGGACGAACTACATTTTGAGTAGATCGTAATAATTTCGAGTCGTACTCGTCACCCGAAACCAAAATTATTTTATTAAACAATATATTACGCTCTATTGTACGCCGTTTCCAACGATTCCGAAAAGGTTTAAAATTCGTGTGCCAGGTCCACGAGCCTTAAGTATCGACTTACACGATATATTATTACACCGTACACACACGTACTTTAATGCAGTTATTAAACGTATATATATATATATTATTATTATTATTATTATTGTCTTCAATAAGAGGTGGAAATTAGATTTGTAGCGCTACTAAACGGCTGAGGGTTGAAGCCGACTTCCCCTAACATTATAATATGTGCGCTTTAAACTCTGTCTGGGCGTACGCGTGACAATATTTACACGTGCACACACGAGGGGTTGCTGTAACTTGTGAGAAATAAGGGGATGAGCGAAACCGTGTAATTTCGTGTTCTTATAGTCTATTTTTTTCTTTCTTTTTCGCCCGTATTATTCTTTCGTCGTCTGCAAGGTGAAAACTTGGTTATTTAATATACGTAGAGGTATAGGTAACATTATTACGTAACACAATACCGTTATAATATCATTATGTCAGACTTGAGAACGTGTTGTGACACGAACCCCGGGCAAAAATAGGCGACAAATCGTATCGGAAAATTTGATTTTTATTTTTTCCGAGAACCCCAAAAACGAGTATGTATTAACTTTACGACCGACATACACCGGTGGGTTAAAAAACACGTGCAAAAATGATACTCGTTATTCGTGAGCCTACATCACAATTTATAACGTTTGGCTTTTGACACGTACGAAAGTTCATCGTTATTTTTAGTCGATAAAGATATCTTATTATATTCGTTCGTTAAATACCGACGTTTTGGAACATTACCAGCAGAACATTGTGGTACTGACCACTCGATTCGATAATATTTTATTACGCAATAACGTATGTCCAAGAAACTTTTTTGCGACTGTTGCACACACAATCAAGTCTCGTTCGAACGAAGCTCAATCAGAATCCATTCGGAAGAATTTTAATATGCCAAAAATTAATAACAAATAACAAATTTGATT
This sequence comes from Tetraneura akinire, assembly GCA_021307375.1. NCBI lineage: Eukaryota > Metazoa > Arthropoda > Insecta > Hemiptera > Aphididae > Tetraneura > Tetraneura akinire. The sequence goes on along the minus strand of JAIUCT010000007.1, from coordinate 21,202,345 downwards.
GATTTAAATAAAGAAATATTATAATTATGTTAATTTTTCAATCTCATACGTGTTACTCCCAGCGGTATCTGGCGGTTCCATCATCATATGTGTTGCCCCTAGTCTACATTCTCCCGTTAGATTTCGCCAACTCGATTTCTGAAAATCTGTCCATCTCCGTACCAAAATATTATAATATTAAGTTTCTACGATCAATTTTCAATGTTCAACCCGAGTCGATTAATGTGTACGAGTATCCGGGGCGGACCCAAGGTGGGGGGTTGTGAGGTCAGCTGACCCACAGTTTTTTTTTCTTAATAATATGTGGCCCCTATTTCTACATGGCTAAATAAATATCGAAAAGAAAATTAGAATAATAATTATGTAAAAATAAATAAATATTATATATTGATCTCACAAATTTTAATAATAGAGTGTTTTTATATGAAAAGAAAATTTTATAAATATTACAAAATATACTGGTACAGTTCTCTGTAATCACCCCATATCTAGTGGGTATAGTTTATTTTAAAATTTAGATGCATATATTCAACAACTGACAATAAAAAAAGATATTTATATTTATTTATATAAAGTTATTGGAAGGAGTTTTCTGTTATAATAAAATATTTATTATTGCCTGTATTAAGGAAATATAAAATTAATAAAACTAATACTCTAATAGCTATTTGCAATAATTTTAGAGTTTACATTACTCGTATACTTGTATGATTGTACGTTATAAATTATAATTACCAATTACCATCATATTAATGTATCCGATAACTCAACTAAATACCTAGGTACTAATTATTATTATTGAAATATTATTTAATTATATATTTATTATCAAAATTTATTATAATTAAAATTATTAGCAATAAATAATAATAATTCTTTTCGAAGCGAAGTTTCCGGTTGGAAAGTGGCTGTGTTGGCACTTTATTTAAGTCATTTTTCGAATTTCTCAAAATTGACCCTATGCGATAGAAAAAACGACAAAAAAACGACGAAAAATGGCATTTTTCACGAAAACTGAAATTTTGACGAATACGATTTCAATATTTCACGATAATTAGGGAAATTTTTACTTGAAAATTTTATTGGATGTTTACATAGGCACTATATATATGTGGTACAATTTTGGAACCATTGCGTTAATTTTTCTACAAAATATAGGACTTTGAATATTTTGTAAAATTCTCGATTTATGTACCTATATGTAATGTTTGAAAAAATTAGCAATTTTTGGCATTAAGATCTGAATTCATTCAAATTCTAATTAAAAATTGCAACTGTAGCGAGCTGCTTTATAAAACATAAGTGATAGATGCTCGAAAATCAATAATAAGTGGCCTCTCATGAATTAGGTAGACCCACTGTACTAAAATTCTGGATACGCCACTGACGAGTATGTAACGTTTTATTCTTCTCCGATAATATTATAATTTGCAAAGTTACATTGTAAAATTCGAGGCCCTTTAATAATTCTAAAATATTTATTTGACCAACATTTTATAAGCGTCTTTCTGTTCCTACAATATTTCACATTCGACCTGACTCTAAATATTATTTTTTTTTTTAATAATACACATATGTTATTATCATCGTGTAGATCGAGTGTAATTATACACTTATGTTCGATCCGAAAATCACTCACAGATAAACTATAATATATTATAATATAATATACCCAGTTGAGGTTTATCAATTATATTTTATATCTATTATATCATATTGGTTTATCTAACCTAGAAATTATTACTCGTTTTCATTATATAAAATAAATAATCAAATATAATATAATAAACATAAAATAATGTTAAGAAATATATATAACATATACATATTGATGGTTGTTTTTAATTAATCATAGTTCATAATATTAGTATAAGTTAAAACTATAAATGGATTCTATAGTCAAATCTCAAATATTATCAATCTATATCATTTTATATTTGATTTTATGATTCAATATGAATTAAGAATTTAAATATATTACAAATATTTTTAACAATTATAATTTAATTATTTCATAACATAGATAAAAAATAAGTAATATAATCATTTGGTATCAAATTTCAATTACGATTTACCCTTTAGTAATATTATATTGGATGGTGCTATCTAAAAAAATGTTAAGAAAATAATTTAATAATATAAACGTAAGGATTTTTTAAATTATGAAAATAATTTAATTAAATGTTAAAATCTTAACAATATAAATTAATATAAAACCTTATAAAGTAGAAAAACTAATTTTAATATAAAATTCATTACATTTATTAAAATATAACTTTCAATAATTCCACTTATTAAAAGTACTCGTTTGAATAAGGGGGAAATGACAACTTACTAATTATTATTACAATCACCACTTTTCTCAAGTTTCTTCAACAATTTATTTAGTTAATTTTATGCGTATTATTATAAAAACATTTTAATATATTATGATAATATTAAAATGATTAACTCAAATATTAAAGAATCCAATAATTATATAATTTTCAAACAAATATTTAAAAATGCACAAATTTTAATAAACATAATTTACTAAAATTAATTACTATGTATTATAAATACTCGTATTCATATAAATAACATAATACATAATTGTAATTTTAAAAGAAATATTTTTTTTTCACTCTTAGTTAAGTATTATAAAAGATATAACATAATAATATAATATAGTATGATAAAATTAAAAATAATATAAGTTAAGTGTAATTAGAATTATATTTAATGCAAGTACGCATCATTACTTGCACATTTTTTTAGTAATATATATCACATTAATTAAATTCATATGTTCTGTAATAAAATGTCATGAAATTGTTTTTATTTATTTTTTATTTTTTTTTTTTAATTCAATATCAATTAATTCAATTTTTACAATGTTTTAAGAAAAGATATATAAACTATATTGACTTTTAATCCAAAATTTTTTGATTTTTTGATTTACATGAATAAATGAAAATGAATTATATTATATAATATTAATTATAATAAATAAATTACAATAAAATAAAAAATAATAAATTTTAGTATTTAAATAAAATAATATATTATATATTTATTAAAAAGAAATGTTTCTATTTTTAAATAATATAAAATATTTTTTTCTCGTAATGTAATATAAATAAGTTAAGAAACGAAATAGTGAAACGAAATTTTTATAATAAAACCCATAATATTAGTGACAAATACTAATTTACATTGAATAATAAAGTAATAATAAATGTGCTTAAACAAAAGTAAATAAATATTGGGAAAAAGAAAAAGTTAAATTAATTTATCGAAAGAAGACGAACTCATATATATTTTATAATTATAAATTTTGTAAATATTAGATTATTATCGATTTCATTTCGTCTATACCAGATTTTTATTGAACTAAGAAAATTAAAATATTATATGGATTATAAATACGATTATAAAATAATAAAATTTATTTATTAATATAATATGAAAAATAATACAAAATATATTATAATCCATATTATAGTTAATTTAAATTAAAATATTTAATATGTATGTATCCTTGATTGACATAACCTATATTATGAACAATACTATACTAAATAATGGATAATAATATGATATGATAATATAATATGATATTTATATAAAATACTGTTTGTATTATTGTGTATAAGTACTTAATGACATATTATACATATATCATTAAGCTTGTGTAAAATAAATAAATTATTGTAATTTTATATTAAATTTTATAATATGTTCATTAAAGATAAGCAATTAGTATTAAACTTGTTTATATACCTGACAATTTTAACGGCAATTCTGCAATCCTGTTGGGGTCCAACGGTGTACCAAATGGAAAAGGTCTAGGTCCAAAATGGAAAGGGTGAAACCCTTGGTTTCCTGCAAACGAATTAAATAATAGGCCTAATACCCGATTTAATTTGATAATTTATCAACCATAAGTGTGCATTAATTTACTCACTGGTTTTGGATCTCGGCTCCCTGGGACCGTCCACTGTCACTTTAATGGCTTTCGAGTAAGTGGCCACTTGTGGTGGACACGAATTTAACATTATCGTCAATGTAAAACTTTTTCCTGAAAAAGACAAAATAATTTGTCAACAAAACTTTCATGGTAAAAAACTTTTAAAGTTTTTAGCGTCTTCATGGCGATATGTAAGAAATATTTTTAATATTTTCAAAAAGCAATGGTTTAATAAATTTTTCGTGTATACCACAATAATTATTAAGTGGCGAGAGCTATAATCAGACCTTATAATATTTTCGAAATATATATACGAGTATTATATATAATAAATCGGCATGATTTATAATAGGTATATTTAAAGTTATAATTCATTTAAAATTTTTATGTAATCATCATATTAATATACATTTACGTTAGTTTATATACTTATATATTACATTTTAAAAAGCATAATTTGTTTATTATTTATATTGTCTACTTAAATACTGATAAGTAGGGACCGGATTTTAATGCAAAGTGCATATTTTTTTGGTTGATCTTACACAATGCTTTCTAAGTACATAATTCGATTCATGTAACGAGAGTTTCAAAGCTAAAAATTTTATTTTGCATATTTCGACGTTTTTTCACTTTTAGAGCATTTTTAGCATTATTGGGTCATTTTATTGGTTTTTAATGCTTATTTGTTCAATATACGATAAAATTTAGCCTATATTTAAAATATTATGTAACGGTAAATTATTATTGTTCAATATAATGCTCAAAATTTAGTATAAGTATAATAGGCTTACTTAGAATTTAATTTTACATAAATTTTAATATAATATAATATATTGGTATGTTTAGAATGAATAATATTTGTCCAAAACGGCCAAAATATATGCATTTCAGCATTAAGTCATCATTTACAATTTTCATTTTATTTTTTAATAAAATAATAAATAATAATTATATCTTATTTATAAATTACAAATTGAATAAAAGATTATATCCTACACTTTAAGGTCATTTTTATGGTAAAATACATTTTTAAGGGCATTTTAGGCTATTTTTTAGAGCATATTTGTATGGTTTTATGTGGATTTAAATCCGAGCCCCATTAATAAGAATACAAATTATATAATAAAATACACCACCAAATAATGAATATTAAACATACGCGACTCGCGTATTATTTGTATTACTTTTTTGTATTTAACAAATAATATTATTAATCGAAAAAAATAATATAGGTATAATATATAATAAAAAGTCTGCTGTAGACATACTCGAAGAAAAAAATAATCACTTTATCGAGTCATAGGACGTTTTTCTTCTCGTAAAAATACGTTAAATGAGAAGACGCGTAGAATATAATAACTTTATGTTATACCAGCATAAATAAATGACGAAAAAGTGAAAAAAAAAAAATTGAGAAAACTATTAATTGCGTTTATCGTACAAACGATCTTGGCACGAAACGCTATGTTCATGTAAACATTAAACTGAATTTAACTTTTCCGGAAAATTAACCGACAAGAATCAATTGGGGGTAGCATCACCGCGGAAACCGCCATCGACGCCGCTGGTCTCATTATTCTACCCCGAAGTTGATTAAAACGTGAAGGGTTAAGTTCGCACGAGATACGATTAATTCTTATAGATTTATCGTCGTACAATTTAATAATATTATAATATCATCGTAAAAATAAAATATATAATATGCGAAAGAACGCGGGTTTTTCGAGCGATAAAAGTTTTATCTACCACATCAGTACATTATTATTGTATAACATCTTATTATTATTTGTCGTATACGGTATACCAATATACCATAAGCCCATTTTCGGACAATAAACTCGGCGTGCGCCAGATTTAAAACGAGTGTTCTTTTTCTCTCTTTTTTTTTTTCTTAGCGACCCGTGTCTTTTTTATTTGCCCTCCGGTAACAGGGATTTCACTGGGGTATTCGCTTTAAAAAAGTATATACATATACATGTTATATAGTTATCGAAAAAGAAGAAAAAAAGGGATAATGTCGAACGCTGAAAACGGAAGAGAGAGGGGAAACGCACACGGGATCGCCACCGTTACAATTTACTCCGCTTTGTGTAGGCCAATTTGTCATCATTGCTTGTAAGGGAAGTTTCTTCGGGTGGCAAAAAAAAAAAAAAAAAAAAAAAAATCCCACGACGGACGCCGTGGCTTTGGGGGAGAAAACGCTCCTCGTTCTTTTTTTTTCTTTTTTTTACCCTCACATTATATAGGTATATGATACGCCTCACCATCGGATATTATTAAAACTCCGAAACGTTTAAGTCCCGTCTGTGGCGACGACAGCGTATTTATTGCAATTTGATTCTATATCATACTACAGTTTCATATAACGCGGATATTTATTAGGTATAGGCCCGCTACTGTGTTTTATACGAATAATTCGAGTAGGAGAGTTTAATATCTGCAGATATTTTCGTTTGGTTTTTAAATAAAGTTTGTTTTCAAATAACATCCCCCAGCTATTCAATTTATACGATATAATGCCATCGCAAAAATCGTCATTTTTGTACAGAAATTTAATAATATTCAATTATTATTAATATACGATATCATATTATATATTTATATTCCAACACAACGAATCTGGATCAAAAGTGTATGTCAATTGCCTATACTCAGCGCCGTTTTTGTAAAGTTTTGTATTATATAATATTATTATTATTATTATTATAACGTGTGAATGATAAATTTTTGAACTTTTAACGTATTACGTGTGGTATATTCAAAAGTAAAAATTGGTATTCCACAGGTGTCGACTTGCGTATATGAAAGTTTAAAAAAAAATTATTATTATAAAATCATACACGAAATATTATAATATATTAGTAAAAAATATCAATTATAATTATTGTAAACAAATTAAAAATGAATATTATGCCCGATTATAATATTATAAATTACGTATATCGTAATCGTTTATCGTAAGTGTGCCATCAAACCGCGTGAGTATAAAACGCAATCATAATATGCGCGTATAATATGCGGACTAAAACCGCACGATGTGAAAACACGTGGTTGCGGTATTTGCGGTATAAATTATATATACCGAACTGTCTACATAATTTATGCGCGAGAAAGAGCAAGAAGCAAGAAAGACAGCGATAAAGAGAGTGAGAAAGAGGGAAAGAAGGATAAAAACTGACTAGATATAATATAATATACGTAAAATAATTTACGATAATAAATAAAATAAAAAAAAGAGAAAAACTCACCCCGTCCGGAACGGCCTACGAAACGCAAATCGTTAAACTTGGCCACTTGATTTTTCATCAGGGCCGTGCAATTTCTGAGTTCGGCGCAAAAGTTCTCATCGTTGCCAGCCCGTATAGTGACCGGCGTGCCGTCCGGCACTTCGCCCAGCGCTACTACTTTGAATGCGACCGGCAGCGTCTTGTTAGAGCGCCAGTGGGTGGGCAACACCGTGCACACGACGTGCGGACAACCGGTGCGGACCAGTTCGCCCGGATGTTCGGCCAACAGGCTGTCCAGCGTCCGTTCGGCCAGCACGTCTGCCTTGAGGAAACCGTCGCGGTTCCTCATCGATTCGGACAGGTGCATCGGGTTCGGTAAACGATTATAAAATAATATGATATATTGAATATTACAACAACTTCGTAAGGCAAATATTTTTTCTCCGAAATCGCGTACAAAAGGGTTGTAATTTTTTTTTAACAGAAAAATAAACGATTACTATGATTTGCGATGATAACGTATTATAAAATAATGTGACATGCGAATCTGATAATATTTTTCGCACGTTATTATTATAATCGTCTGTCGCAACGTTTATGTGCGGGTTCGAAGCGGCGCGTGTCGTCGAGGACGGGCGGACCGCGGCGACTGACGACTGTTAAAAAAGTATATTTTTTTTTCGCGGCCGGTTCTTCGGTCGGAGGTTGCGGCCGTTGCGGAGCTTTGGTTTACCGCCGTTGGCCGTGAAGGGGTGGGCCGGAGGAAAGTGTTCGCGCCCCGCCGTGGGCGGAGTTTGTTGTGTGCACCGCGCGCGAGTGTGTGTGTCTGCTCTGCGGAAGACCGCCGGCCCGGGTCGGTGCGGCGGCGTCAGCGGTGTCGGTGGCCGCGGCGGTGGCGGCGTTGGTGGTAAGACGATATAAGAAACGGAAGAAGGAAAACGATACGGCGAAACGTGGTCGTGGCGGCGAGTGAAAGAGTGTCCCGCGGCGGTGGTATATAGAAGATGGAAGAAGGAGAAACGAATGAGAATAAGAATAAAAGGCGGGCGAAAAGAAAACGGGGACGGAACGGAAAGAATATGCGGGAAGAAAAAGAAAACGCTATACCTTGGGGTGCGCGAGGCAGAGGCGGGTGACGGCCGTCGTCGTCATCGTCGTCGTCGTAGCGGCGGCGTGCGGCGTCCCGACGCATGCTTAGCGGCTGTAGCCTGTTGATGATGACGCGGTGTTGTTCCACCGCCACTGACTGCCGGATTGAGTTTCTCCCGTAACGTTTCAATTATTACCTTATCCGCTGCCGCCGCCGCCTCCGTCAACGTCCGTCGCGGACTCAGACTTCTTCGACGCGGACAAAAGCCGATCGGGATTCGGGTTTTTTCCGCCCGCATCTTCCTCTTCTTGCACGACGACATAATTATATAGACCGGAGATTTTACTTCGTTTTTTTTTTTCATCGTCCCACATAAATACAAGTTTATATAGGTATAACGAAGGATAAAAACAAAAATACATAAAATTATATTTTATTCTTCCGTTATATAGTCTAAAATATTATTATACCTATGACCAAGTTTAAACCATATTATTATTATATTTATCGTGTTTACTTTTGCCAACAAGCTAAAAATTCAAAAAATATAATAATATTAATTCTCAAGTTTTATTTAAAAAAAATAATATATAGCTGTTTCATATTTTGTATACGCTTATAACGAGTTTTTAAAAGTTTTTTTTTTTTTTAACTCTTTGGACTCGTTGAAAAACCCCGATGGTATTATATACAGCCGTTGTTAATATTTTGTATTAAGTGCTGTGTATAAAAATAATATTTTTTTTTTAACTCGTATATACTCGTAATTATTGCACGTTAAAATAAAAATACAATTTTAATTTAAAAACTTTCGAAAAAGTTTCTTTTCTTTTTTTATTAATTGGACGAACGATTAAAAATTATATATATCGCGGCGAAAATGAATAAATAGGAATATATATCGTATAAACAACATTATATACTCTTATTATACGATAAATTTATCAGTTATTTCTTTCAAAAAACTACTCGTAAAGCTATTGGCCGACTGAATTTTTTTTCTAATCGTAATAATTGATTATATAAACACGAATATTATCATAATTTGTTATGCTTAATTTCATTCACCTCAGTATAATGTATAAAACATTATCACGCCGTTCGAAATTGGACTAGTTACACATATTATTAATAACAAAGAGGTTACCCTTTGATAGAACGGTACACGAATGATAATATTATAATTTGATTACCACGGTTAGTAATTTACTCATTATATATAATTATATTATATTATATTACAACAAAATTATACTCGGTATCGTACGAAATGTTTTATACCTACGTAATATGCGACTATTTTATAATATAAAATATTGTACAATACCTATCGTATTATTCGAAATGGTCGTATGCATACTTGAAAACTTTTTCCGAGCAAGTCGAAAATGTGAAAAACAACATCCCGTTGACCAAATACGGGGAGGATTTTCAAAGCTCTCGCAAAGGGTTTTCGAATACGATATAAATATTCTAGTGGCACGCGTACAATAATATACGCAAAGTATATACGTAAATGCATATATTATAACGTCGTGACACGCGATCTGTGTCCGTTTGTTTTGTCGTGAAAATATTACACATTATAATACATACGTCTACCCTCGTTAATTCACCAGGACGACGGACACTCGTCGACGACGACTGGAAATCCGACGTAATCCGCGAGCACATTGCGCTCGCGTCATTAAACATTCAACAGAAGCGTCGCGAGTATGCCATTATCGCGTACCGATGACGTGCCTGTCTTTATTTGTACGGAAATAGTCTCATAAGTAATATACAACGCGTGTTATTCAAATCGCCAAGTGTGAATAAAAAAAACCAAAAATACGAAGAATAAAAACACGTAAAATTCTCGAAAACTGAATATTATACGTACACGTTTTATCTCGCACCCTGATTATAACATTACACTAACGATCGCATATTATTATTATTATTATTATTATTATTATTATTATTATTATTATTATTATTATTATTATTAT
>JAIUCT010000007.1:21181439-21192075 GCA_021307375.1 Tetraneura akinire | reverse complement strand
ATTATTATTATTATTATTATTATTATTATTATTATTATTATTATTATATGCGACGTGTGTTCGAAACTTACGAGCGTAGAAATATTTTATGGTCCGGTTCAAGATTGAAAATTCGAGAAAAAAATGTACGTGGTAAAAATATGCCGAAACTTGCACGCACGAGATACGATATTATGTAATATTATACTCGTAGGCATATACACGATCATTTACTTTTTTTTTCGTCTCTACATATCGTTTCGCCTCTGTGCTGCTTGCGTATTCGAGTATCTCGCATACGCACAACGCCCTCGGGACGTTTTACCCTCGGTACACACTGTATACCGTACACCCGGTTACTAGTATAAATACGCACGCACGTCGTGGTTTATTATTATTATTTTTTTGTTTTCGTTTTTAACGCGATTTTTTTTTCGCGTCACGTTTTCCGTTTCTCGTTTAATAGTTCCCTCGGGTATAGGTCCGATCTCGTCCACAAAAGTTACAGTGGAAATAAGTGCCAATATCGTCTTTGAAATTTTTGTCTCGTCCCGGCCGCTTATTTTTGGCACGGGATTCTTATTGTTATTACGCTTCGCAGCCAAATCGAACCACAGTTCGGTCAGTGACGACACGACAGGCCGTGCTAAACCGAATATGTAAATGTTATTACTCACACCGATGTTACGAAAATTATAATAATAAAACACATATCCCATGTCGGATAACACGTGCGCAGTATGCGGATCGGCTGCCATGCAATGTTGTGCCAATTGTCGCGCGGTGCGGTATTGTTCAAAGGCCCACCAACGGGTCCACTGGAACGGCGGCCACAAGGCAGCGTGTCGCCCGTTCCGAGTGGTTTCGTCCTCGGTGCTCGGCCGACACTGGGTGGCCGCCCGAGACGTGGCCCCCGGCGAGGTGTTGTTAGAAGAAAAACCGTTGGCCACGGGTCCAAAGGCCGGATCACGGCCCGTATGTCTGACGTGTTACGCGCCATTGCCGGAACGCGGCGGTTACACGTGTTCGGCGTGCGGCTGGCCGATGTGCGGCACTCAGTGTGAGACGGCTCCCGTGCACCGCGCCACGGAGTGCCCGTTGATCGCCGGCCGTTATGATCCAGGCCGGGCTGCAGCGGCCGCATACTGTTTCGTGCTGCCGCTTCGATGCATGTTGCTGGACGAACGCCGTTGTCGGAAATTCCGGTCGCTCCAATCGCACATCGACGACAGGTTGGACACGCCGCTGTACCGTGCATACGCCGTCAACGTAGCCAAATTCGTGTTGGACCAGTTGGGCCTGCGATCATCCGGAGGCCATGACGAACGGTCCGCGCTTGAAGCGGCCGCCATACTCGACACGAACGCGTTCGATGTTCGACGGGCCGGTGGTCGTAATTTCCGGGCCGTGTACGACGAGGCGTCTATGATGGCCCACAGCTGTACGGCTAACACCAAACACGTGTTCATTGGCGACGTGGTCGACGGCTGGCCGTCCATACGCGTGCTGGCTACCATGCCGATCGGTCGCGGGTGTCCTATTACGGCCACATACACGCACACGCTCTGGTGCACCCGGGATAGACGTCAGCATCTGATCACCGCCAAGTGTTTCCGGTGCGTGTGCCCGAGGTGCGAAGATCCGACAGAACTCGGCACGCATCTTGGCTCGGTGGCGTGCCGAACGTGCAACGCAGTGCAAGTCGTCGCGGAGTCTGTCGAGCACTGTTGGCCGTGCCAAATGTGTGGCCGACAGACTGACGGTAACGTGGTTGAAGCCGAGCAACAGATTCGTTCACTGGACAGAACAGAACTGTTTGATTTCGAACAGTTCGTGGAACGGGTACACTCCGATACGATGCCGCCACTGCACGCCAATCACTACACTACCGTGAGTGTGAAATACGCACTGGCCCAGTTATACGATGAACGAATCACAGGTGAGTAGCGGACGTAAATCTCGTATTTCATTTTTTTTTATTAAGTTGTTTCCTTTAAATCTTTTTTCATTTTAGAACTAACGACGAAACAGTTGAAAAACCACACGAAAATATGTCAAGAATTATTGCGATTGGCTGATATCCTGGAACCGGGAATCACGAGATTCCGGGGCTTACTTCTCTTGTACGCAATACGCGGTTTGAAAAAACTGAATCGGACCAAAAATAAACGGGTATGTATTTTGTCTACATCGCAATAGATTTTTTATATTTTTTTTTTCACGGAATTCGTCGAAAATTTTATAATCGTACAATATTCTTTTACATTATTGTTTTTTCGCGATGCGAATGATTTCAGAATTACAACGAAATGATTAAGAATTACACGGTAGAAGCGGTCACAATTCTGAAAACCGAACCTGACCTAGTGCATTTAATCGAAGAATTACAATAATACACTATATTATAAAATTATTATGTTATTTGGATGTACAACTGCATTTCTAATATTTTGAACATATACGTTTAGATATTATTATTCCACCATAGTTAAATCAATAGCGTTTTATTCCTATGTGTGTGTCTAATAATATATTATCATAATATTATAAATATAACGAATTTTCATTATTTATTGTATATTTATACTAGTGTCAAAAAAAATTTTAACATTTTTTGTGCATATAATATTGCGATTAATGGGTATACATGGTGTAATTTGATTCATAAATCGCATCATATTAATACTTATTATTATATGATTTAATGTACCTAATCACAATTTTCACTGATCGTATATGAAAATTACACAATATTGTCATACAAAAGTAGAAAAAATAATATATTATGTTCTCATATACGCATTGGAAATAATAATGATGTTATAAATTTATAATATAACATTATAATTAGTAAACGGTACAATAGTAAATAGACAAATAGTAATAAATAACTATAATAACACATTAACACAATAATATTATATCTATTATAATATTGTGTTGATCATAATATGTCACTATACAGACGATAAGATAATATTTTTATGCTCACAATTTCTTTCAGCGTTTAAAAATCTTTTATATAATATGTACCGTTCACTTTTTATAAAATATATTTTAATTATTAACAATTAATATGGAAAATTTGAAAGGAATATTATTACGTCAGCCCTTGACTAATTATAATTATTACAATCGTTGTATAGTTAAATTAAGTTAATCTACACATTGGTCGTCAAATAGGTATAATAATTATTCAAATTGCAAAATGATCAAAATTAATTTTTGACGTTTGAAAACATTTTATACCCGAAGTAAAATCTAATCATTTTAAGTGATATTTTTCGTTAATTACAATAATTTACACTGTAAATCGCAATCATGTATATAGTTAATATTATAATTTATTACGTATTAATTGTTTCGTTTCATGTACCTATATGCCGAGTGTGTCATGAACGCATTATTTTATAATAAAGATATTTTTTTTTTTTTTTTTTAGTACAGAAAATATATAACGGTTTAATAATATTACAATTTATTACTAGGTATATAATTTACATTAACACACAGACATGTGCCTCATTTTAAAAAATTTATACATAATATTTATATTATATAACTAATATAATCTATCGTCAGTTCTATATCTTGTACACAATTTAAATTTTCTACAAAATAAAATATAATATTAATAATTACATTGTAAGGTAGGTAAACTTAATGTTATATAAATATTGTATATCGTGAATATAAGTTAACAATATAAAATATTATTCGATTATTTAATCTACAGGAAAATAAACACATTGTATTGTAAATAGTGATTTTATGCAAATGCGCAAAATATATTACATTATTTTTGCGTGCAATATTGAAGCATAAATTCTATGCGAAATATAATATTACATATAGAGATCTTAAAGAAATATGAAGAGCGTGAACGTTCAAATGCGATAATTTAATTATTGTTTATGCCTATATAAAGACAATAGGGAAAAAATCCGAACTGATTGAGTTATTGAACGGCGGACACGCGATTTATAAATATAAAAATTCGATTCATATTTTTATAAAAAATAATTTTCTTCGTATTTTGAATTTTTATTTATTTATTACATTAGCGACGTTCGAAGGCGAATATTTTACGTAACTTTTTTACTGGTCGACAGTCTGAGAAATAAAATTCACGATATAATGTAACGTAGTTTTTTTTTCTTTTGTATATACGAACGTTTCAAAGTCGTTAAATCATTTCAGTCTGTATATACGATTATTTTTAACGTCAACGTGAGTTTTTTCTATATAATATTTAACATGTTTTTTTTATTATTATTATTATTTTTATTTTCACGACCAAAAGGTTTATAACAATATAACATTTATACATCTTATCCATATAGCATGTAATAGGTATAGGTATATCGTAATATCAATGAATTATTATAAAATATAATATAAATGTTGTAACGCTACGAGAGGGGTCGGTATAGATATATAATATGCATATGTGTATGGGCGACGGTATTTACCGAACATTCGTCCAGGTTAATGAGGTAAGAAAAACGCGGTAATGTCGTCCACAAAAACAATAACAATAAATATCATAATAAATTGTTGTTGAAATAAGACGCAACTGAACAGTCGACGAACGGAACGGCGGCGGATTTACCGAACTCCGTCCAACGGCCCACTGTCGACGACGGCGAAGAGCTTTGATGGTATTCCATAGCGGCGGAAGCTGCGGAAGTCGCGGCGGTTGTAGCTGCGGCGGTCTGCGGTAGCGGCGGCGGCGGTGGAAGTAACCGCTTGTTCGGGTTAGCCGCAAATTCGTTTGTCGCCCCGACGTAAGCCGCAGCGGCATTCGAACTGAATCTGTTTATAATCAAAACAACGAGCAATTTATTAATAATAACAATAATAATTACTATTATATTGGTAATAAATAAATTAAATAAACAATAATCAGTATATAGTCGAGATAAGAACAATACGCGAAACGATATAAAAAAAAAAAATATATTATAATATAATGCGTGGATTGTGTTATCAGAAAATTCGATGTGGGTAAAAATGATAACAATGCACGTTAGAATGGATGCGCGTTGACTTCGAAATAACGATCGACCTTAGCTTTTTGAAGGTACTTTTAAAATAATGTATTGCTATGTGATTAATCGTCGTAGTACTTGAAACGCCTTTACTGCTAACGACTTCAGAACGACTCGAGTGCCAGGCGGGTATTTGCACGGGACCTCGACAAACTTTGCCGGGAACATTTATCAAAATCAACAAATTCCATTAAAAAAAAATTCGAATAGTGTAAAATCGGAATGCAATTGTTAGAAAACGACGATATTATGTAAATTATGTTTTCCCTGAGAATAGATTTTTCCTGGTAATGATTTTGAAAATTTTTACGAAAGAAGTAATATTATTCCTTGCAGTCATTTTCCTTAATCGCTTATATTTTATCCTAATATAATTCGTTGAATTTGACAAAATCGACAATTTTACATAAAATACACTTCAAAATATAATAATAATTATATGAATGTTCATATAATGTTTCATGTTCACAGAAATATTTAATTTTTCTAACTGGTAATTAATATTTACGAACTTATAAAAGAAAGGTTTAATTAAAATTATAAATTGTATTGGTAGGATCAATATTTTTCTAATCATATTTTCATTTTTGCAAGTCGAGAATATACAGAGTGTCTCACCAGGTTTGTCCCAGCCAATAACTATATTTTATAATCAATTTATGTTCCATATAAACTGCAGTGTTTCATATCTGTCTCGAAACAAACGTAATAATGTAATATTATAATCGAGGTGTATTAATCCACGTTTATTGTAATTATATTTTAATTGATTAATGATAATGTAACACTTTAATATGATAACAATAATTGATTAAAAGCAGAATAACCACAAAACGGTCGAAATGTAACGTTTTAAAAAAAAATCAATCCTACAAATTGACAATCTTAAAATCTTAATTAATATAAAAACAAAAATTATATTTTTTTATTTCGGTTTAAAATACTCAAAAAAAAATATTATAATGAGAAATGTGACTGGGGTATACACAAATAAGTTGCCTATAAATTAGATTTTAATTTTAAAAATATTTAATGGATGAAAAACCTGGTGTAACACCCTATATTTTAATAGCATCTATATAAATATAAGTATATTAAATGGTCATATCTGTATTTAGTATGGCGTATAGGTAAGTCTTAGAATTAAAAACAAAAGATAAAATACAATTTTAGATTTAAAACACATTGAAGTAAGTAAAAACTCTTTGATATAGCTAACACAGATATGATACTTATAATTATTATGAGTAATGTAAGTATATTTAATATACATAAAACTACAATTTTGAAATCTTTTTGGAATGAATAACGAGAACTATATGGGTTCTCAAAATTGTAAAGTTATTTACTTCAATTATAATATATTAACAAACAATACTGATGTTTTCAATAGGTATTCGTGTCTTATTTTGAATGAATATATTACTATTTATAAAGTGCTTTTTTTATAATATATTATAAATGTTTTAATATTTATTTAAGTATTTAATTCACAAATCAAAAAACTATTCTTTATTCATTTTCGTACAAAACAGTTTTTAATATTTACTAATTCCAATTTTCAAGATGTTATATCGAAAATATTGGCTAGTAAATATTTTGGTAAAAGTTATAAAAGTTTTCTAACATGTCTCCGTATTGGTGAACCGCGTTGGATCGTACGTTTTGTTGGTATCCTTCCCACGCCGAACCGTCATAGTAACCGTTGTATTGAACACTTGGCTGAAGTCTCCAATCGGAAGTACCTTTTAAGAAAAAAATCAAACGATTATAATTTCAAATCTAACAAAAAAATACGATGGTGTCAATTTAATTACATATTATTAATTGATTATATAATAACTTTTATTAACAATTAAATTTATTATTAATCGTAAATATTTTATAGACAATATTTAAATTTATTTTAGATATTATTGTGTCATCACTTTACCAGAATAATAATATTAAAATGCTGAAACTTAATATTATATAAATTTTATAAATCAAATTGGAACGTATAAAAAAATAATACCACGTTGCGTTATCCGTCGGACAACACACTTATGAATATTATACATCTACACACCTAGATGGCGGTATACGTAAATAATTCCATTTACAATATTTTTATACTAAGAATGTCGTAGAAAGTATTTTATTGAGTAATAACAAATTATACCACCAGAGGGTATTTTAACTACAATATTATTATAAAATATCAAGTCATTTATTATGTCTTATGTGAACGAGATGTATTTTTAATATTATTATATTATGTTTGTAAATAATAAATATTATTGTAATTACTAATTTGATTTATGATAAACAGATTAATAATTATAATGTAAATGTGTAAATATTATAAATTGTAATATTGTTATATTTCAGAAACTATCTCGAAGCGTGAATTCTAATTTATTCTATTTATTTCTATTTCTAAAATAAATCTAAACAATATTATAAATATCATTGTAATATTTTTATCAAGTTAACAACCGTTATTAGGTATATAATTGATTATAATTATCAAAAAAATATTATCAAAATATTAATATTAATATTATCAAAAAGAAGAAGAAGAAGCGTAACTATTGAAGACCGAATCAAGTAAAGAGAGATTATTATAACTAGTATATTATATTATAATATTATACACACGTATCTGTTTTCAAACTGACAAATTATTTTTGTTTTGAATTTACCGATAAATTGTAAATAGTGAACGTGTATAATACGTTGTAGGTAATCGAGAATATTAATAATAATTTGTATTTCGATTGCATTATAAATATATTTGCATACGTCATGTATAAATGTGCATATAATAATATATATATATACAGAATGATGAAATAAATCATATTTAATTTTTTATGATAACTCGTTTATCAGACTCGGAGCACTAATTTTTTTTTTCTTTAAACACAAATAATTATAATAATATATCATATCATTATTGTAAAACTACTTTTATTATGACTACCAGTTTGTATAGCAAGTATTAGTCAATATATTACAATATAATTATAACGTATGTTAACCTAAGTTTTGTAATTTTCTTTACTGTTATTAATATGTTATTGACGTAAAGTAATTAATATTTTAATAGGTCAATCCGTCTAATATTTAAATTAATTACAAAAAATAAAAAATAAAAATTATTATTTTAAATAAATTTAATGATAAAGTTGTATAAGAATACGCGCGTGGTCGTAATATATTCCCACCAAATAAAATTGACGTTCATCATCGTCTCTAAGTACAAATATTATACCTAGGATCGAAGACGCCAATGAATTTTAAATATTGAATAGTATAATATATTCAACCGAATAATATTATATTAGATGAATTTAATAATATACAATAAATAATAAAATTACAACATTTGTATGATAATAGGTTTAGGGTCAAAGAAAATATTAAATTATTATATTATATATATACAGCGACATATCGTGAGTTCATATTGCATCATGATGATACTATAATATACAACATATTGTTATTAATTTATTATTATTCGAAAATCGAACATGATTTCTTTTTCAGGTTTATTATAATAATACGTTTGGTAATTCAAAAGGGTTAGTGGTTACCAACCAAACCATTAACCAATAGCGGGGTAACCATGGGTTATTATAATACACATAGGACATAGGTATAGAAACGCGTTACAAAATCATTGCGAATAATTTCCATAATTCAAACGGTTTAAAACCATATAGTCATCACAACAAGTAGGTATAGGTACCTAATATAATATATTATAATAATATAGACAATATACGAAATTTTCAATATACGATTACAATATTTTTCTATAATAAATAATGTCGTGAATACTCGTAAAAAATAATTATGCAGTAATGTAACTTAAAATTACCTGTGTACGAAGGTGTGTTCATGTTCTCAGAAAAATTGCTGCTGATTATGTTATGCTGTACGTTGGAGCTATTCTGTTTTCTCCACCTAGCTCTACGGTTGCTGAACCACACCTGATAAACAATTAAATTAATTTTTTATAACAATATACAAGTGATAGCCGTATTATTATATTCTATATTCGTCTTAAATGCACGAAAATGAATAATTTACAAATGTACGAATAAATGAAAAATTGATAATATTCTTATGATGATAACACTATATTATAGTATTATTTTGTTTAAATATTATTGTCATATCACATTATTACAGTACAATATATAATTTTTTCAGAAGGGATGATACATATTTTTTTAATAATTGGTAATTATTTTTCAAAATAAACTTAAAGAATTGTAAGTACGTGGTTATAACTTTTATATTTTCAAGTTGACATAAAATTTAATTTATTTATTTCCACATGAAATCATAATGAAATAACATTAATAATTATTATATTAAAAAAAAAAAATTAATACAATAAATTCATCAACAAAATTGTTTAGTACGAATATGTCGAAATTACTTGGAAACGTAACCAGCTTTGTAATCCCCTAAGAAGTCCATGCACATAAGGTTTAAAAATAATATTTACAAATAATACTAAATGGATAATACTTATTACAAATAATATTATAAACATTATACGTTTATACGTATATGTTCTCATTTTGAATTCAATTCTCTGGAAACAATACACGTTGACAAAATTTTGTAAATCGGTATTTTATTTATTTTATATATATTTATATATGTATATGTATAGAAATTTCATATTTTTATATTACAGTAATAAATTGCAAAAACTTTTAACTCACTTGTACTCGAGGTTCCGGAAGTCCGAATTTTACGGCCAGAGTTTCACGTGCCGCAATGTCCGGATACTGACAAGCCAAAAAGGACCTTTCTAATCCTTCCAATTGTTGTGCCGTGAACGCTGTTCTTCCTCTCCGCTGTTTTCTCGAGATAACTATACCCGGTTCGGACGGTACGTCCAAGTCGCCTGTTCTTCCTGTAGAAAAAAAAAAACGTATATTATTATTTTTTACATTATACATTGTTATTATTGACGTATAATGTACATCATATTTTTATTATATTGCGTTACAATATATTGTCGAGTCAAAATATTTTCACGATACGATCGCGGTCGGTCGTGTAAACAAGATTAAATTTTATTTCATTTCCTATATTTTATTATTATAACGTATAGATACGTGTTTGCTAATTCCTCGAGTAAACATTATTTTTGTTATTATTGATTATTATTTATTGTGGCTTATGTTCGATTTCGTATTTTACAAATAACATACGATGTACGATAATGCGCCACAATACGATATTTTATACATTCACGAGGAACACGAAGAAAATAAGAGAGAAAGAATAATAAAGAGAATATAAAAAAAAAAAAAATCGTAATAACAAACACGACCCGTGTCTTCGTGTGGACCATCGGAGGTTACTGCTGCAGGTATGGGTGGTTGATCGGACCGTGTGAATTCAATCGCCCGTGAACAGGTTGTATATTTTAATATACGTGCCAGCCGGTGGTCCCTTTTGACTTCCCTGATATTTTGTAATGCATGAATATTGAATGCGAATATATTATTATTATTATTATTATTATTATTTTTATTATTATTATTTTTATTATTATTATTATTATTATTATTATTATTATTATTATTATTATT
>JAIUCT010000007.1:21092451-21172158 GCA_021307375.1 Tetraneura akinire | reverse complement strand
ATTATTATTATTATTATTATTATTATTATTATTATTATTATTATTATCATCATCATAATATATTACATATATTATAATGGGACGTAACGCGAATATTATACACATATATATGATCGAACAGACCAGCCGACGACGATTGTCTCGTGTTCGATTGTCGGCGATGACGCGGACTCGCAAGAAAACCCCGCGAACATGGTTCTTCGCGTATGATTATAAAATATATTTATATTTTAATATTATCATCGAACGCGTATATTTTGTCAATGAATCGCCGACGACGTGTTTTACAAAAACATTGCGTATACCGCGGTCGCGGTAGCGCCTAATTTTCCGGACGGCGACATCAATAAACGCGGTATACTATAATAATATAAGGTAATAGCGTCTATATGTACCGCGGCATCATATTATTATTATTATTATCATCGTGTTGTTGTTACGATTGCAGGTGAATCGAGGATGCAATTATATACGATAGAAAGAACAGAAACTTTATATACGTATATTGTATAATAATATTATAATATTATTTTTTGGACATTTTTGTCGATCGACGTGGTAATAAAATCGTTATTTAACCGGAAATGGAATATATAAATTATATTATTGAAAAAAAAAATTAGACCGAAAATGTTCTTTGATTAAAAAAAATAATAATTTTTCAATACTATTTTCTTTCCTCGTGCCAAAATATTCGGGTAGAAACATTTTTTATGACACGCAATTTTTTTTATTATTATTTCAAAGATCTTAAAAATTTGAAATAATAATATTCTACCTTTGACCATGTTTTTTTTGCTGTATTTACCATATTAAATGCAAGGGAAATTCTTCCTCGTAAGTCGTGACCATCATTGGTTTGACAAGCGACATCGATCACTGCTCGCAACAAACAACAATAATATTGGTTTATCGTTCGTCGGGTTGGTACTATCCTGGTCGACTGTACTCGTTAAAAATCATAATATAATACCTACGTACCATTGCTATCTTAATTGTTTTCAGCGATATGCCTCGTGTTATCGCAACGGCGGCGCGGCGGTTTAGAAATAAATATGTGGTCACGTCATCGATCGTCTACAGTACTATACACGAATCGAGATTACTTATACTGCTCAATAGAAATCTGTTATACATAATAATATATACTGCACATATATTAATATTAAATATTTTATTTTCATTAACGCTTATCACAATCATTAACAGACTAATAGTTGTAAAATATATTTATGTAAATTTGTTTGTAAATTGTCTTTGGAATTTTTTCTATAATATATCTGACTATTATTACTTTTATACGAATCACATAAACACGTTTCAAGTTTATCGCATTACTTTCTATCAAAATAATTGTTTATTATAAACTTAACAGTAGTAGTTAGTTGAACAGTTCATTTTTATCATCATATAAATATTATAATCAAATGTACGCATTCACACATATTATGTATATTTAAATAGTTTTTACTTTACACAATAATTAAATTGTAAATTTCCATAATATCTTCCATATAGCGTCCCGAATCCGATATACAAATATACTTTTACTCGTATTTCTTTATTTTAATTTTATAGGTACTGTTATATTATTACATATAAATCTAAATCTAAATGTTTTGGAATATGAATTAATAATGATCAAACTTTAACCTCATTGTACGTTTCTTTGTTCGATCATATTGCTTAAATATGCATCTTTTGTCTGGAGATCAAAAAGTTAATATATTAATCGCTATAGAAACAATTAAAATTAAATTTTTAAAAATGCTTGAGTATCGTTTATAATATTAGCTCTAACTTAAAATCGTTATCTGATATCGTATTGATGATGTTCTGTTTATTTATAAGTTCAGTCGACTCACCTGACTTATAAGCTAAATTACGGTTTGCTGTTCCTTCCATTAATTCCAGGTTTCTAATAACTTTTAAAAATAAATTTCACAATAGGTACTAATATTAAATTACGTAGCCCCTCTTGCAGATCGTGCATTTTGTACGTTGGATATAATGATATATTATTGAATATTGCAATATTTTCCACGATTCTGTATAAGTACTTTATATTATAATGGTAAATTAAAATAAGTAATCTACATATTGTTCGTTTAATTTATATATTATATTATTAATTTTCCATCACTTTATTTCTCTCTTTTGTAATAATATTAAATGTACAACTCTGTGCCCTTGGACGTTGAAATTCAAATAAATAAATATTATAAGTATAAGATTTTTGCTTATCGGTGAAAGAAATTATAAATGTATATTTCTGTATTTTATGACAGTGCACAGTATAATGTTATTATAATATATAAGTAATTTTTTTTTTTTATACTGATTGCGACAGTATGTTATTTGTTCGCGAGTAAATTGTTTCTACAAAAAAAAAATCAGTTCAAAACTATAACATAGACCCCACGCAGCAGCTTATCGATAATATTATAAAATGTTACACGACTTGTGTGTATAATATTAGAAACGTTATACGTGATATATAATAATATTAACTTTTATATTTTTATAATATCATATAACATATATATATAGTGTATAATAAAGTTTGCGGCGTTGAGAATAGTTTTATATTATAAATTATAGGTCCACCGGGTTACTTAAATTTCTTACCGTAATTTTTGTAAACACGATCGTGTAGTTTTTATCGCGTATAATAATAATAATAATAATAATAATAATAATAATAATAATAATAATACGTATACTTCCAAGGTTAATTCGTATAATATTATTATGGTTTAATTATTGTCGCCGTCCTCAGATATTAGTGGAGCTCTTATGTATATTATTATCGTGTCCCATATTTTACAAATTATTATAATACACATCATACGTCCAACGATCGCCGGCCAGTTTGGCGTGGCGTATCGACTTACCAAACGCCCTTCTCCACGTGCGCTATTATAGTGTTTAAAGTTATAATGTACGGTTCATGACGGTCCGTCGGCACTTCATTGTAATTTCATATATTTTCAGGTCACACACAATATTTTTCCGTCCACCATTCGTGAAATCGTGAATATTATCATAATAGATATATACCTATATATTATATGGGAATAATATACACGTATATTATTATTATTATTCGAAAAATTTACAAATTTCAATACACACGTATATATTATAAGTATACACACTCTATTCGATCCAAATACATCACGCGAGTATTGTAGTTATATTTACTATTTATTCATTTTTGACAATATAACATGATCGAATTCGAAATTCATTTGTACGATAATGATATCATACGTTTATTGAACTTTCTGACGAAGCGATAATAATATACATTATATATTATTACGGTCAAACGGGCCAACTTGGGACAAATAAATATATGCTTTATTATTTTACAACCGTATCAATCTGTTATCACATAGAAATTATTGACAAATATTTCGTTTTAATCTTAACAACATTTGTTATCATTTGACATTTGTCCGAACACCTATAATACTATATAGGTATACCTACTCAATATTATATACCTGTATAATATTGATTATGTTTTTGAAATTGAGCGTTTTATTGAAGTGACGTATAATCGCATATATAATATATAGTAGGTATGTATAGTGTCATATGTTATATTATATAATATACATATAATATATGCTCAATAATATAATAATATGTTTTATAAATGATATAATAATATATAAGGTCCAACTATTGCCGATTTGGTGTGAAATGAATTCCGTATAATGCACTTCGCGCAATGGGGTGAATTTTCCACGTCAAAAGAAACAATTTATATCGCACGAGATACGCGATCTCTTCTTCTCGCTTCCAATCATCGCGGGCACGCACGAAAAAATAAAGAAACGTGTAAAATATTCCAACGCGGATTATATAAGGGCACGTTTATGCCGCATGTGCGAGGTGCGACATGATGATGATAATAATAATGCGATATGTAGGAACGATTATAAAACAGCGGGACGTTAAGAAAACACAACGCACATAGAATGCGGTCCCCGTCGGACCAGCTTGGGGGCTGAAAAATGCCACTGCGAGCCGACACGGTTGCGGAGTTAATGATGTTTCCGGAAGCCAAACTAATGTTGTTAAATCTATCATTAAGATTATTTCGGCGATCGGTAGCTGCTGCTGAGATACCCGATGACAATGGTATATAGTTGAGGGTGAAGGGCTGTATATACTCGTATGTTATATTACGAGGACGCGATCGCGTATACAGTAAATGGATGCGCGAGATTGATTAATGGAAGTATCTCGATCGTATACATAAATATATTCTTATAATATAATATTATATGTATTATATAATCATTATTTATAATAATATATTAAATAATATTAATAATATTCGTTCCGAACGGTCAATTATATGCATTACTATATCTATAACGCACATTGTTGTATATACATAATATAATAATATTATATAATATGCACCCTGTTGGTATGATATAATATTTTACTTGGCTTTTAAGACCGATCGCACCAAAACAAGTTAAACGGTTCGACGCATATCGGTAGCGACCGAAAAACGACCATTATTATAATATACCGCGGTATTAAATATATTTAATAATATATTATATTATGTTATATTGCCCATTTTGTTGTATAAATAATATTTTAACTCCAACGATTATTTGATATCGATAGAAATAATAATATTATTTAGGTTGGGTTATTTATTATTATACATTTTAGGATAAATACAGTAAAGGGTAAAGGTGTGTGCATGATGTACATTATAATACATATAATAACTAACTATAACTACTCGTATATATATAATAATATTAATTTAACGGATCCGCATTTTTCTAGTTGCCGCGAGAAAACGTTTTCACATAATATATTATTTTTATAATAATTTTTTATACACTCGTATACCTATTTTTATAAACGAGTTGTGAGCATTTTATGATTTATGTTAAATAACGCATCACATTTTCCTTCATTAACATCATATTATATTTGAATAACTAATAAGTCCATACTATTATACAATTCCCTTTCCCTATATATTTATTCTGGAATGACATTAATTAATTTTCCTAAAGTATACCTATATACTCGCGACTATTATTATTATTATAATATATCATATTATGATGATAAATGTAGTAATTCAATTTAATAACATTAGCATTTTTTTTTTGAAATTTTAATATATATAATTCATATGAGTATATTATGATAATTTGTGAATTTATTGTATGATATAAATAAAATATTTTATTATATTATAGGTAGGTATACATTATATTATTATATATATTATTTTTATTTGTAAACATGATTTAATAACTACGCAAATTTATCCTCATTATAATGTAATTATTTATGCCATACGCTTATAATATAATATATAATAAATATTATTTCTAGGTATATATTTTAAACTTAGAAAGCCTTCCTCAGAAAAAAAATAAGTGTTTGAATTCGTCCATTTGATAAATGTTTTGACTAATTTATAAAAGTGTAACATATATGTATATCATTATATATTATCAATGAAAATCTAGAAAACATCAACATTATTTGCAAATTTGCAGTTTTCAAACTATTCAAAACATATATTATCATGACAATTATATGTATAATATTAGGTATACATAATATGTTTCAGTGATCGCACGCGTGGAATAATGAACAATATATTTTAATTAGATTCGAAAAATTTACATATTTTAGTTTTGGTGTAATTCTCGTGTAAAATAATATATATCATTATATTTTAGTTATATATTTACATTAGAGTTTTAACTAATATTTGTTGTTCTATAGAATATCAATATAATATACAATTTACAATCATATTATTATATTATTATAATATTATATTTTATTAAATATTAAAATAATAAAAAAATCTCGTATACCTACTTCTCAGTATATAATAATAATTAATAATAATATAGTTACCTGATAATATTCCATCGATCGAGTAATTACTGTGTCGATCTGATCTGATAGTCGTGTCTCTAATGTCCTCGGGACAATACGACGTTCGTTTCGAACAGTTTTTCTGAAAACCATAAAGTATAGTTTTTTTTGTAAATATTATTGTAAACACAATATGGGCAAGCCGAAGCGTTTATAAATTATGATAAATAAAGTATACGAGTATGTAATATTGTATATAAACGTTTTACGAAAATTATGCATTAATAAAAAATAATAATATTATTATAAGTTTGAATGGATTTATCGCGGATATCCGCCGCAAGATCTCAAGAGATGAAACGTATAAGTATATATTATAATATATTATTATACAATACGAACGTGGTAACGAGTCCAGAAATGTATAATTACTCTTCTACGTGTATATATAATAGCGTAATATTGTTTGATAATGCGGATATAACGTGTCGATGCTATAATAAAATCATCATCGAAATGCCGAACGGGAAATGACGACGACACGTACCTATATAATATAATATAATATAATATAATATATACGTTTTGCCGAAATTATCTCGAGATATTTTTACGACCGACTATATAATATATATATATATATGTATGTAATAAAAAAACAATGGGTCATAATACACGCGTGGGCAGAGTACGGTGGAGCCGGATTGTCTGGTGTCTTCGGAACAGGTAAGCCGAACAGATGCCGATGAAGAAAAGAGAGAGGAATGTGTCGTATACATATATAATATGATACACGTGCACACGGCAAGACCAAAAAACACTTGGGGTCCATTAATTAATAGCGCGCAGGCGGCTCATCGCATGTTGTATGGGGGGTCTATATGATATTATAATATATATATATATATATATATATATTTGAGAAGTAAAAATATAAAAAAAATAAAAAAAAATAACAGAAATGCCAACAGCTAAAATGATTGATCAGGAATTTTCTGTGTGTGTGTGTGTATATATATATATATAAATAAATAAAAATAAAAATAAAAAATCTAAAAAAAAAAAAGGTGTAGTTGTATGCATTAAATATTCATGAGCCTCGTGTATAACCGTGTTTCATAAAGTACGTCCTGCAATAACCCTTAGAGCAATCTTAAGACATGATGACTACGTCTTCATCACCAGGCGGCCCGATTTATTGGCCTTTATAATGTTTATTATATTATTGTTATTATTTCGCCAATATAATCATTTAAATCCAAACACTATATAATTATGTTAATGGCCGCGCGTGCTAACAGAATAATTTATTTTTAATTTATATATATCCACCCGAGTTGCGTGTATATATACGCAGCCTCTCCGTCTAAGAATATCACGTGAACCAGCGTGAACCCGAAGCTAATTTTTGAAAATTGAAATAAAACATAATATACCTAACGTTGTGCACGTTCGTTAAAGTCACTATGTATTACATAATAATAATATAATATTACAGTTAATCGATTGTAATTTTTTATAAACTGTATAAAATTATATTATTATTACTAACAGTTGGTATAATATATAAAAAAATATAATATTATGCGTACCTATTTTGATGGTCGCACGATATTATTAATATATTCTATTTTTCACGCGTTGTTTTAATTAAATAATTCTGCATTTTACTTGTTGTAATAACGTTCGATATGATATTGTATTATAATATATGAATCTTAAATCAAGAATAAAATATAATACTTATATATGTATATATTTACAAGAATATTGTGACGATTCAAAAACTGCATATTAATGATTAAATGACCATACAATTTTCAAAAAACCATAATTCAAATGCTCTAAATGAATGATATGAAAAATCGCAAAAATTAAATATTAATAATAATTACTTTCAGTACTTAGCAATAAGAACGTTGTACGCAAAGATTCTATTTATTATGCCTTTCACATGCCTATATAATATATGGGCGTATAAAATAGAAATTTTTTTAGATACTATTTATTCTACTATACTTTCAGTTTGAGTATATATAAGAGTAATAAATTAATAATAATTAAAATAATATTTATGCGTAGATATTTATCAAAATACATTGATATTTAGTCTGTGTGTTCACATTATTATTTATATTTAAATACGAATTTTGGTATTGTAAAATATTATTTTTTTTTATAAAATATTATTGAAGAACAATACACATAATAATATAACATATATATTTATGTGTATGCTTAACCTGTGTTTACTTTCGGTATAGTCGAATTTAATTAATATATATTTATTAAAATTAATTAATTAATTTAAATATTAATAAAAATGATTTATCCATATTGGTTATATTAATTTTGAGTAACTTTCACCGTTTACTATTAAATATTTATAATTCGTATATAACGCAAAAGTTATACTTATGGAATTGTACATTTGACTTACTTGGATGTGATCGCTGTTCACTATTCCCGGTCGAATGCTACCCGTTTCCTGGTATCTGTTTAGTATTTTGGAAACGCATCCGTGCGATACCTTGAGCTGTCTGGAAATATTGCTGGGCCGCACACCAGAAGCCGCCATTTCGACAATTTTCAACCGTACCACATTTGGCAGCGGCCGACCGTTGATGAACGTACCACCCAACTGATTCACACGCCCTTGGCCTAGATGACAGTAGTTATTGCGATCTATATAATACCGTTTTGATCTTTGTTAGATAGCATCGTTAGTATATTTAAATTTGGTGATAGGTTTTACTATTATTATAAAAGCTCGTTTGAATTTTTGAAAACGAGTTCTAAAAAATGATTCATACAAAATCATTACACGCGAGTCGTAATCAATAACAAAATATTAATTGTTACAAATATTAAACAAACAATATATTCGTATTATTTGACGTGAAATTTTAATAATTATATCGAAACTAAAAACTTTAAAACTACATATTTTATCTATTATCATAATGTCACCGTATATTTAGAAATCTTTTCATCGATACAATAACATATGTTATGAATACGATTTAATAGATAGTTTTTAAATCGTTATAACTTATAACTTAACACGACTATAATATAATATAATCTAAATAATTCGAAAACATACCTGCAGTATAACAAATAATTTAATAAATTTTGAATATTGGGTACCTAATTATAAATAATTTGAACATATAATAATAATTTATTATTTAAAAATGACAACTGACCGATATTACGGACGACACAAAATATTAGTTCACTGCTGTTATAATATACAATAATACGTATATAGGTACATGAAGCCAAAATCTCATTATAATTTACACGATAAAACTATAAACAACATCGACGAATTTATATAATCAATTATAAATTATGCGTAAACGGTTTATCGCATTAATATTTGAAATTTTAATAAATAATGATAATAATTTGTTTTCCAACGGGAAATGGAATCGCGGTTGGAAATACGCAGATGGGAATGAAAAATCGCGAGACGTACAATATTATTATATTAATATTTAAAATTAAGACGACATAATAATTTTTATAATTAGTATTTTATGATATAATTATTATATAGTTTTCGACTTTGAAACGTCGACTTACCTTGGAACGTGAATCCGTTGTAATGAGTGGAATACATGTCGGCCGAAAAGATAATATTTGTTGTCGGTTTTTCGACCACGGTATTATATAATAATATTATAATATCTGTTACGACAACATGTTAAAATTATTATTATCGTATTTTCCAATAATAATTTATAATTTGCGAATAATAACAACAACGATGTGGTCGTCCGGACTCGGAAACGCGGTTATAATTTTATAATATATACGTAAATGTCGCGTCTTCGGCGACCGACTTCGATTCGACTGTACGCGTAATTATTTTTTCGAAATCCTCCGCCGGCGGTTCGCGTCCGCGCCGATTGTGTTCGCGCCGCGACGTTGTGTAACGTGTCGGAAAAACGTACGAAAATAAAAATATACGAACGACGTGTGTGATATGATTTTATGTGGTGTTATCGCGTGATTTCAATAAAACGCAACCGACGTATTTTCGTAAATAACGGCCATGTTCGTTTTCGTCGTCGTCGTTCGTCGCGTTTGCGCGCGGGATTTGTCGTCGACGAGTTTTACGCGTTTCGTTTTGTTTTTTCGCAGGGGTACCGCGCGGAACCCCTCGCTCGCGAAAAAAAAAGGCCGCCGACGAGCTATTGGCCGTCCGCCGTCGAATGGGTGTCAACCCACGTGGTCCCCTCGCAAACGAGCGCGCACGACGCGCTTACCGTCGTATAAAACACGCGCGGCGGCGATCACGTACGAAACGCGCACGCGCGCGCGCCACCGTCCCGTGTACATGACGTTCTTCACGAGCATATAACAATAATAATAGGTATAATAATATTATAATATATGATAATAATGATAAGAATAATGATAATTAAGGCCAGGATTTCTATGCATTTGCATATTTTTTTTTTTTTTTTTTAACTTAAAAAGTAGCTATAAGTAAGATTTAAATCTAAGTGTAATGAATTGATGGTTAAAATATTTTATTATACGCATCATATTTGGGATATTTTAAAATTGTGTGTGTATACTTTACTACCTATTTGTTAAAAATATAACGCATTTATTGAAAATTATATTAAAAAAATATAGATTTTAATGACTCTTTACATTCGAACGTTTTGAAATTTTTTTTTTCCATATTTAAATTTCCTACTAACTATACTCGTACGCATCAAGAAAAAAATATTGTCGTTTGGTGATATTTTTATCGGTAATTACACTGACGACTGACCTCAAGAGCTCACTATAACTGCAAGATAAATTTTATGAGAATCAATACGAATCGTCACTTTTTTCGTATATTTTAAATAGATCGTTTTAATTTGTATTATTTATTTTATTATATTTCATATAAATTTATAAAATTTATGATAATAATAATGATAATGATGATGATGATGATAGAAACAAATTACAATAATAATAAACACGCGTCGACACGATATATAATATTCAATTACGTGTCTTTTGTGATTGTACCTATATATTTTTTTTCACTCGCCTCTCCTTCATCGCCGCCGCGTCGTTCTTCTGTCGGCTCGGGACATTACGTTGAACGCGTTATCGCATTTAAGTTTTATTTTTTCAGGAAAATAAAATATTCAATAATTACCTGTGTAATATACGCGCGCGGCTCTCTCGGCTACGACGTTTTATGCGTGTGTGTGTATAACTATACATATATAAGTGCGGTATCGGGTTTAGCATTTCTAATGGGTTCGAGTTCAAAGAGATTCCGCGCGCACATTGTCTACCTAAGCCCGAGTTCGTTATGGAAATTCGTTTCGTCGCATTGGCAACACCTTATATTATTATTGTACCTTATACGTGCGGATATAACATAGAGAATAATAATAATAATAATAATAATAATAATAATATAATGTTATGCGCGTGTGACGTCACGTCTTCGTGTCGCCGCCGATACGCGCAATTGTCGTAAAAACAACGGAAGAAATCAAACGAAATCGAACGCGACAGACTATAATAGAGAGAGAGTGAGAGAGAGAGAGAGATCGTATATATTACTAAACTGGCACGTACCAATCGGTCACAATGGATGCTGTATCGATATTGTAGGAGCATTTTCTGCTGGCGAGTCAGTCGCGAATAGTGAAAAAAAAAATTATTTATTTTTTAAATATACCTAATAATATATTTTAATCCGAAGGCCGTTCGAATCGCAAAAGAAAAAAAAATGGTAAAAAATAATAATAATCTTTGTCGCAAATCCGACCGCCGCCGTCGTCGGTCAAAATCCGTTTATTTATTGCGTATATTACGTATATAGATATTATATATTAAATCACGCGTGTTATTGTTATATTATATGTTCTTAATACGAGTATAATATCGTATATAACGTGATCTATATTATAAAATATTAAAATATTATATTATTGGGTGTGGCGACATCAGATTTCGATATTATTATTATTATTATTATTATTATATTATATGCCCGAACGCGAACATCATAATCGACGAGACCAAAATCCGTCGCCACCTGTGAGATCGATCGTGTTAGACATAACATTATAATTATATTTGATATGTCGATATCGGATATAGATATGAAACATAATACTTATATGTTATATAACATGAATAACTTACACGTTTTCGTGCGATTTTTAAACTAAATGATTTATCGTTCAAGACTAGAATCTAGTAAAATAATGTCTGTTATAATAATATTATAGTACCTATATAAAATCATAATCTACATATTATTATAAAAATAATTTTAAAAAGTATTACGAGTTTTGACAATTTTTTTTTCTCAACGTACGAAAAACTATCTACAGGATAATATTAATAATATAGTTTTTAATTAATTTTATTATAAAATAATATATAATATTATAATGCGTCTAATATTTTGATGATGTATATATTATAGACTTTAAATTTTTAACTGTTTATATAGTTATTATTTAAGGGAATATTGACATATTATAGCATAAAATACGATAATAAAGTATCGATTGACTGGTGTAGATAGTAAATCGAATTTAAAATGTATCTAGGCGCAGTAGTATAAGTATGACGAATTTTCTTTTTTTGTTTAACACGCACTTGAAATATAGAAAACGCTACGATCAGTCTGTAGTAAAACGATGTAATAAGAGATCTGAAGATTGATTTAAATTCATCATCAAGTCTACTTTAGATCGACTTTCTTATTTTCTTCATTTTATCGTCCCGATAAAGAAAAAGGTCGAATATTTACACCTTTTTAATTTACAATTTGCATTTAATTAACATTGGGAAAATCTAGGATAAAATTCCAAAAAAAAAAAAAGAAAGTCGAACTAAAACTGATTCGATGACGTAAAAATCAATGTTCATAATATTTCTTATAGTATTACTAAATCGATAATCGTAAAGTTGGAAATAGAAAACGTCTAAATTCTATTAAAATAATATATTTAATTCTATACATTCGTGTGCTAGACGAAGAAAGAAATTATCGCTACTATACCATCCCTTTATGCCTTATAAGTTTATCGTTTAGGGTCTTCCAGAGGTATTATACACACATATACACAAATACATAATACTATATCGTATTCAATACATTACTGGTAAAATAATAAATAATAAATATTATATGTATTTAAGAATTCCGTATTATATTTTTTATTTTTTATAGATTTATATAAAAATAATATAATATTTTTATGTTAATCCGAGTGCGGCTGCAAAAAAAAAAAAAAAAAAAAAAGAAGAAAAAAAAGAAACCTGGCACACGTACACATGTATATTATATATTATACAATGTAATATCGCACGGTAGAAGAAAACGAAAGGGGATGACGAAGAGGAAGACGAAGACGCAATAATATAATATGTAAGGAACGAAATAAAAACGCTCCGCGTCTCGCGCATTCGGTCGTCACGGTGCCCGCCGCGACGACGGCGGATTTCGCGCGGTGTCGGGGGGTCGCGTGTCTTGGCCTCGCGCAGCTGTACCCTCCGTCACGGACGTTAAGGGTTTAACCTAGCACACGAGAGTATACAGCACATTATAATTTACATTATACGATATAGGTACATACGCCGTTGTAGGAGGTCCGAATTAGATATGGACACATTGCACGCGATGCGTAGGCAGGACACACGACGTATATAATAATATATAAGGTAAAATGTTTAAACGCTGAAAAAGCGTTTTGTTCGTATTATAACATATTATATTATATTGTGCTATATTATACGTTTGTAAAATATTTTCGTACGTATATTCTGATGATAACACATATTATAAAAGTATTGTAAGTATATTGTCGAGATAAATATATAATATTAATCCTCTCTCTCTATTTTTTCCGCCCAAAACGCGCTGGTATATACTCTCTTATTTTGGTTTATACCATACGTTTGTGATTTGTCGAAGGACTGACGTGTTAATTATAACATTTTTTTATGCGAACTCCGAAACGCTCCCGACGTTTACGATTATGATAATAAAAAAATATTATACGGCTTATCTTATATTATTCGAATACGTTCAAAATTCTTCGTCGTAGTTCGTATTCAATTTTAACGCCGGCCGATCCCGGATGTAAAGTCCTTCGGGGAACGTATACACAAATCGTTATCCGACCGCGATGTTAAAAATTATCCAGTGATAATAATTAATAATCTATTATAACGTGTACTCGTTTAAACTTTGAATACGCGTGTATTTAAGACACATCCAATTGATTTTTCAATAATATTTAATCAAATCATTTCGTAAAAATTTTGTAGGCACCAATACCTGTCTATACCATGTCGTATATATTAGAATATTATTCTGCAGTTATCAATAATAATAATATATTAATATTACGTATTGGACGTGAAAAATCGTATGGACCCGGCGGGAAGCGAAAGATTTCGTTCGGACGCAAAGGAAATAATAATAATAATAATAATAACGAAAAAAACGAAAAAAAATTGTTTTTTAAACAATATTATTGCCGCTAGCATCGCGTGCGTTTACCGGACGATCGTAAAATTCACGCCTCCCGGCCTCTACACCTAGAATATGAATAACATTCAGCAACATCGTCGAGGTTCGCGTGTCTTGTGGGCATAATTTACGTATACGTACGAGTAAAATAATAGAATATATACCGCGTGTATATTAATAAATTATAATGATTGATACCTGTCGTTAAATACTACAAAAACGGGCGCGTGTTCGTCGTATACTTACGTATATTATAGAAATAATAATACGATTTCCAATACGATCGTTTATTTATAATAATATGTAGGTACAATATATTATATATATATATTTTTTTTCACCAAAAGCAGGTATAATTCATCAATCGCGATTTAATGACTTCGGCCATACACGAGTAATATACGATATAATAATATTATACCGCGAGAAATAATAATAATATTAATAAGTAAATAATATAACCAAATAGTCATACCACGCGTTCAATTTTATGGTACATTATACGTTCGGTCCGTAATCCATATATTATTATATACATTAGTTATCTATATATACGTATAATATATTATAATATACCGTGGTTACGTGCGGTTATAGAAACTGGCTTCCGGTCATACGAACGCGTTCGGTTAAACAAATATATAACATTATATTATTACAATCTCCGCCCAATAATAATAATATATACCTGTACAAATGTATTGGCGTAAATATTATAATAATATAATACACGCACTCGAAGGAATAATATCAGCCAATTATCGTCACTTATTCCGATGTCTATATATTATAAATATATAATGCAAATATACAAAAAAACAATATTATAATTATAATATTATTGTTCATATATCTTATATTTACGCGAACCGCCCTGTGTCTTCGACAGCCTCCGGGTATACACTAAATAAAATAATATGAAAATATATACTTTAAATGATTGGAAAAAAGAAGAAAAAACGTTGGAAAAATAAATACTCGTTCGTATATTTTAAGTTCTTGTTGAGTGTAATCGTATATTTTAAATATTATGCTGAAGGCATACTTTTTTTATATCTTGAAAAAAAAAACATCTCACGATTTTCGCATATCGTCTATATGCAACAATTATTGTCAATTTTACAATATACGTACGATCCGAAAAATCATCGATCAGCAGCTGACTAGATTCGTTCATATACGACACTATAACTATAATAAAATATAATCATGATAGAAATGAAAAAAAAAAAAAAATTATTCACCTCTTCGTCGATGGCACGATATATTATTATAATGTAACGATACGCGACGAACGATAAATGGCGAATCTAACAAAAACGCTTTTTCCGCCACTTTGTTGGCGACGAGGTGCGTGTATATTTTTATATATTATTATTACAATAACGCACACGACGACGTGTATAATATTAAATCTAATACAATATCACATAAAGGCGTATATGTTATTATTATTTTTTTTTCCTCCCTTCGTCCGTCCCTCCGTTCACTGTTCGCCGGTTCGACGGCCGTTACGGGAAAATCGCGTTTCCGACCATCTCGACCGCGCACAATGGCCGCAAAAGCGCGAATTCGTCACGGTGCCAGTCGTCGTCGCCGCGTTTTCGCCCGGACAGATGTACGTTGCGGCGCACGCGGGCGCTTCGTCGCGCGGCTCGGGGAAAGGAAAAGGACCAGGACTAGCTATTATAATATAATACACATATATACGCGCGGTAATAATTTAAATAATATAATAATATATATTATATAGTGAGGGGGACCTCGGCGATAACACCCGGCAGACATTATTCCTATACACTATATATAATAATATAAATATATAATCTCTACACGTATAATATTATCATATTGTACATTCGTATATATGTGTGTGTGTGTGTGTGAATATATGATACATAAAAGTGAAGAGAGAGGGATAAAATCTGGTGGATGTACAAAAAAGCGTTTGATTATTGTTATAAAACTATATAAGAGATGATATAACTATTTTATAACTATATATAAACCATCACTCGTAAAACCGAAGACTGAATATAGTCTTCCGGTTAAAAATTCCGCGTATACGTCCTCAGGAATAATATTTATTATTATATTTCGAAACGTTATAAAAATTATAATTCAATTATTACGCGTATACAAATACTACAATAATATATTTAATAATAACGAAATATTATTAGTACCTATTATTAAAATTGTGCGTTTTGTGAATTTAATATTTAAATAAAACAAATTATTATTATTATTATTATTATTATGAAGGCGATTCGTAGAATTTTTCACTTTTTTATAGGTACTTTTGAATATAAATATTATACGCCGTATATTTAAGTTGTACTATTAAAATTAATCTATACGCGCACAATAATATGTCGGTAAACAAATATTTATACGATTTGTGTGTTTACCTATAATAAGATATAAAAAATAAAATCTTTAAAATTAATAAATAAACTATACATACGATACGATCCAGTATATATACTTGTAAATAAAAATATAACTGCGATAAAATCGGGTCGCATTTTTTTTTTATTATAAAAATATTATATTATTATACGAAAACAAAAATACGATTTTGACGTGTTTTATGCGATAAATATATATACACTATTTATAAGGTTGTAAAAAAATCGAAAAAAAATCAGGAAATATTATTGTAAACGTGTCGTATACAAAACGAAATTTACGAGTAGAATAAAAACAAGCGCCGGACACGTTATATATTATAATAATATGTCAATCGCAACATTATATAGTGAGACCGAGTCTCATATTTATTCGTATATATTTTATTGTATTAGGAGCGGTATAGGTACCTACGCGAAAGAAAAAAAAATTCCGAAATACTTAACGCCACCGTTAAACGTTATTATCGCGTATAATAACAATAATTCGGCTCGTGGCAAGCGTTAAAATCACGTCATAAGTGTTGGTTTAAGAGGATACATATAATATAGATAATAATACATAAACGGCGTATAATATATCGGATTTCACACGGATTCGGTATATATAATATTATTATACATGGGCAAATCATATACTCCCGTGAACGGCATTACGTTTCGGGATGGTTAATTTGCGCCACCCAACCGTTACATCGCGGTTATCAGTCCGGCGTGTCATTTTATCTAACCGCTTTTTAGACGCGGTAAATCTGCCGGATCGAAATACGATTTGAACGCATGCACGCGCGCTTGAAATCTCAATAATCGCTGCGAATCCCGTCCGATATATAGGTGTAGGTATATAATATTATGTTAATATATCTGATAATTATGATATATTATATAAAAAAAAAAAAGAATTAAAAAAATTAGCACCTCGTTCGTTATATAATAATATTATTATATTGTATAATCGGGGGCCCAATTATACAGTGAAATAATAGGGGTTACTAAAACTCTGATAAAA
The DNA here is from genome assembly GCA_021307375.1 of Tetraneura akinire. Classification (NCBI taxonomy): domain Eukaryota; kingdom Metazoa; phylum Arthropoda; class Insecta; order Hemiptera; family Aphididae; genus Tetraneura; species Tetraneura akinire. The sequence goes on along the minus strand of JAIUCT010000007.1, from coordinate 21,154,328 downwards.
TTAATATTTACTGGGATAAATTGATAATTTTTTTTATTTAAATCGACTATACGTGTATTTCATATAAATTGGGGTGTTAATTTCGAAATTGTGAGTGCTAAGCTTGGATTTATTTATATATAAAAACGAAATAATATCATGATACGGAATTTAAAGATATATGATTTTCTCGAAGAACGCAATAGTATTATATTATTGCGTTTATAAAATACAACGCATACGCAAAATAGGTGTATATTATAAATTTTTATTTGAACGAGTTTTAAATTAATATTTAAAAAAAAAAACACTGCCCTATTGTAATATACTCATATTAGTCATATTCATATTCATATAATATCGATTAAGTAAATATTATTTATCATCATCTTCGATTGCGCGTGATCGGCTATATACAAGTACATAATATAGATGATGTATGAATTTCTCAGACAATACTACCGGAAGATATTTGTTTTAAATGTCGATTAAAGACGTATTGTCACTGGAATTATCGAGTATACATATAGTAATACGCATGATTATTACGAATTATCCTCGTGATTTATAACCCATATATATTATATAAAATTTGTGTGTCTAGCGTTAGTGATGGGGTTGTACACACACACACACACACACACACATATATATATATATATGCATTATCTATAGTTCTATACTATTTGATTTGATTTTATACCCCTTTTGCGTCCGTATATATATAATAAAAACTATCGCTTATATCCGCATTGTCTGCATGATATCCATGCGAATATGGGGAGAAAATATATAATAATCCTTACACCCCATTTAACCCCGTACGGATGACGATCGTCTGTGTATATAATATATAAATATACGTGTGTGTGTATTCAGTGTAATATGCACTACAATATAATATATAATATATTTTATTAATATTATATAACTTAAAGTGTTGTAGTTTTGCGAAAAAAAAAAACGGGGTCAACGGCGGGGAGCCATTTTGTTGGTGTGGACCATTGTGAGTCTGTGCATAAAATCCGTAGCCAATCTTATGATTAATATTTGTTCGACTAAACAAAGAGACGACGGCGTTGTACACGCAACACGCATCGCGCAGAGATGAATAGTAATATTATAATAGAAACGACGAGAAATATTACGAGAGAGAGAGAGAGTGATAGAACGAAATAGAAATCGGTTCGCAACGCTCGTATCTATATATTATTATACTCGTATAGGTATATACATATACTAATATGTATTTATAAATAATATATCGTTTAATGGAGTCAAATATCGAATATCATATTATATATTCGGTGTGGTGGAAAAATAATAATTATAAGGAGGGGAAACGTTTTTGAAACGCCTTTTTAGTAAATGATTGATCATACATAATATAATAATATAATATTATATTTTATCATCGTATATGCGCGTGTTCTGGTAACGAACCATGTCCGCGTCATGAGGCCTCCACGCCGAGTCCGCGTTGTTTGATTTGTAACGATTTTATTGATTTTCAAGAAAATTCACACATTTATAATATACAGACATACAGTATATTACCGCTCGACTTGCTAACTCGACAGAAGGGTGACCGAGATTCTCATAACAAGCAATGATATTATAATTTTTCATAATATTCTAAATACTAAATGCTTAACGTTATTTTATCAATTTTATGATAGTACGCGTTTATATTATTATTATATTATATATATTTTCTATAATCGATGTTATTTAGTGATTACCATTATACTAAATTTAATATTCATATTATACAATAACAATTTCTTTAGAAGACAATTTTAATATTTAATTATAATAATTATGACACGCGTAATAATTATTATATTATCTTCTTTCTCAACCGATAAAAAAAAACACGACAATATATCTATATGCAATCGTAACGAAAGGTGGGTCAAACATTCGAAACTCGAAAGATGATCAAATCGCATCCTACACATTTTGCATAATATATATATACATTAAAATATTATATTAAACTTATCCAATTATTCCCTTAGGTGAAATAGAAAATTTTAATAAAATGTATTTTGCATTAAAAATAATTTTACCTACCAAAGTTTTGTTGAAAAAAAACCCCTAAAATAATACAATAAATATAATATTTTAAAGATTTTTAGTATTAATATCAAAATAACTCTTAATTTTAAATAAAACAAAGTTTGTATTTTTTTTTTTTTAATTTTTAAACAATAAAAAATCTTACATCATATAATGATATATAATACTATTATATATAAATTACAATGAATTTGAAAGTACTTTATAGAAAGTATTCGATAGGCGTAAATTATTAATTTATATTGATAACAATATGATCGCATTTATTTTATATATTTTTTTTTTTTAATATTTTTTGATATAGGGTGAGCAAATACATAATAACGTGAAATTATTACGTTTATTTGTTCATATAATATAGACGTGCGATAGAATGAAAATCGAATATCGAATTTCTTACATTTTGACAATATCGTATCACGTTCAGGACACAATCACGTCAATATAATAATGTGTAACAGGAATATTATAATATATTTATATTATATATAATACAAATAGTATATAGAGGTACCTATTATCGCTATTGTGACTCGTTGCGTTTCTCGAGAAAATCAATTATATTATCAAATCATCGGGCAGACGACACGTCGAGAGATCTGACCGCACTCGACAGCAGTTTTGACAGTTGTGGACATGTGCGTAAGGTCAGTGAAACATGAAATTGACCGGCAGACCCATCACTGTCGTTATACAATATTATATTATATCATTATATTACGACAAGAATAAGATGACAAACGTATCTACGCGTATCATGTCAACGGGACAAAAAAATTTTGGACGTTGACGATTAAATCCAATATTGCATATTATTATACTCTTCGCTTCGTTCTTCCAGTTTCGTCGAACCGCAGCGGGAATCTGACCGTCGGATAGGAATATATAGGGTGTCAAAACAAATTTATAATTTTTTTTCGCGACACGACGAAACCCGGGAGACGTTACTACATACGTACACATATTGCAACCGTACCAAAACCGTATTATATACGTATAATATATAATATTATATTATACGATATAATATAACATATAATAATAATAACCGCATAATAATCCGCGCGCTATGAATTTGCCAACGACATTATGCTGTATATAACGCGTAATATTATATTTTATAATATACCATATACGTGGTCATTGGTCAATGGTCGTATACAATAATGTTCGCAAACACTTTCTAACGCGGAATTAATAATAATAATAATATAATAACTGCCGGACGAACACATTTTCAGAGAAATTTTGAAAGGTCCAATATCAACAGTTTAATTTGCAAGAGAACACACGCTGGGCGTGCGTAATAATATAATATTATAATGGTTTATAATAACTGCCGATTATTATATTATTATTATTATTTACCACTACCGCAATTTGGGAGCACTTTCTCCTACAGATTGCGATACAACCACTGAATGATAATAATAATAATAATAATAAACATACGAGTGTGGGGTTGGTTTCACCCGCACGACGTGTCCGAAATATAAAACGACGCGGTTGTAGGGAAAGTGTTCCGACAGAAATTTTGCGTGTATATATACACGAACACGCGATTTTATTGCCGATTTTGTCCGTGTATTATTACAATATCATATGATATACACAATACAATAATATATATTATTTATATACGGTTTAATACCATTCGGGTGTTGATTTATCGATTAATATTTTATTTATAATATAAGCACACCGAGTTGCAGTATATTATATACATAATACATAATATGTAATGCCTAACGCAAGCAGAAAATATGATTCGGCGATTCTGTTGCGTATTGCGGTAACGTTAGTTAAAAACACATTTTTGTCAGTAATTCAAACGAATAAAAAAAAAAAATAAATATATTTATATATTATATCCATAACTATACTTCCGGTATAGATCGTATATCGAGTATACTCGACCGCCCACACGCTGCTGCGTTAAAGTCTCTTTTGCCGTCGTCCTTCTGTGCGGATCGTCAGATTGTTTTTTTATGATAATCCTAAAAACGAAAAAAATAAATTCAAAAACGTAACTCATAAATATTAGTATAATAATATTAAAAAAAAAAAAATAAGGGTTTTTTGCGGTGAAAAAAAATAAAACTCTATACCTATATTCTATATAAGCACGACCTAACCTAACCGTGATATTATATACCAGTAGCATGTTTTTTTTATTGAAATCATTCAAAGTCATAAAATATAATATCACGTACATTGAATTGAATTGCGTAAACGAATTCCGGCCTTGCATTCATAAATAGACAAGCAGATCCCTTAAAATGACCATAATGCGGTTAAACACTTATATATAATAGAATATCCTGCTGTGGTAAAATATATGTTTTTTTAGGATCACTAAAAAATCAAACGTTTCAATAATGTTCGAGTATACCTAAATGTAAATGGTAAATTTTTTTCTCTAAATCCCAGATTTAACGCACAACGCGTATTTGTAATTTATATTATACCTATGTATTATTATGGACATAAATATAAATGGTAATAGTATCTATATATAATATGCGTATTATTACAATAATTTTATTCGATTATATTTTATAATATGATTTTATTATTTATATTATATTATGATAAAAATAGTGTTGACTATTTTTATTATATTATGATGTGATATTGGACTATTTTTTTTTTTTCAATTTAAAAATTCCAAAATCAACATACTATAATGAGTTATTATTTAATATTTACTTAAAAAATTTAACATATTATTTTAGCATTTTTCAAGTTTACGTTGTAATAATAAACTAAAAATAAACTATATAGTTTTACCAACATGATAAAATAATATTATATAATGACGTATAATTTACAGTTCTTTTGTTTTGTACTACAATAATTATTTGAATAATATTAATGAACATAATATATTTACAACGATTAGAAATTATATTATTTAAATAATAAACTATAAAAAAAAAACACACGCGTATAATTTATTATAAAATATAAATTACTAAATAAAATAAATACTATTGTTATATTTTCAAAAGAATATTAACCGTATATCGATCTAAGTGTTATATAATTAATAAGAATAATAAAAATACGTTTCGAGTTTTCGACAAAATATAATAATTTGGAAATGGTATAAAAATATATTTTGTATTCTCATTGAGCGGCTTAAGATTTAACGTGTTAAGTTATAGGTACGTATATAATTTAAATCAAATTCGCGGGTGTTTAACACTCGTGTCGTCTCGACGAATGATTTATCGCCTTAAGGGCTTGTCTAGTTGTCTTTTTTTGTATACGCATGGTATAGTAGCGTGGGGTTGATCATCTATGGCTGTCCAATTAGCCGGTGCGCGTGGGCGTCTTGACTTTTTTCCCTCGAGTGAAGGATTTACGACCGTTTTGACGCGCAACAAATGACTCTTAATTTATAAAAAAAAAAAATCTATCCGAGTTTATATTATACACGAGCTATCCGAGTATTACAATAACAATGAACAGTCAATATCAATTAAACGCGGCATGTTGGAATTTTCGACGGTGATTTATGAAGTCCAGAGATCATAATATAATATTCCGTCTTATACGGTGCGCGAGCGTATTTCTGTTTTCGTTATTACACTGTTTTTTTTCCAAATTTTTTTTTTTTTTTTTTATCCCGAATATCCGGTGGTGGATTTATTATTTAAAACACGCCGCCGCAGCAGACAACGTCGACTTAGGTAGGTATATGATAATAATGCACGTTGAACTAATCGAATACAATATTACTACATATATTAATAACAACCTAAGTAATTTTGTTTTCAAAAATCTTTTATCATTTTGAATATTAAAAAATTTAAACCTCGCTTCAAGATAGCATTATACGAGTACTGTATGTACTGTGTTTGAACTGTATTTTTGTCTCCTTTTATATATATAATTTGTACGACTTTAAAAACGTACACACTGTATAATTACACATATATATATATATATTATAGGCAGCCAGATATTATTATAGTTTATTTCAAGAAACCATTAAAATATACGAAAAGTTGAACAAATCCAACAAAAATGGGTGTTCGACGTGTTATTTTATTTTGTTACATTTTTATAGACCACTAAATATGAATACTTCGAGAATTTTTAAATCTCGTAAAATTAAATATTTGTTTATAGCTGTATATTTTATAAATTATTATAATATTATATCTAATCGATAGGGGTATACGCACAACATATTAAATCGTTAAAATCAAAACAAACATAATTTTTTTAAAAAAATATGATTTTAAAAATTTTTGAATTTTAAGTATCTTTCAAAATAAATATATATTATAATGTAAATAGATACTATCTATAAAACGTATATTATATACAGTAGAAATTATTAAAATAAACGTTTGTTACCTAATTTTATAGCCATTTAAAATATATATTGAAATTAAGTACATAAGTGTGTTATACATTATAATATATTATAAGTATAACAACATTGATATCATGAATAAAAATATGACGTTTTACTCTAAACCACTTTTATATTTTAATACGATAGCGTACGATCGAACAATAAAAACTTATATTAATTTATATATTATTTATTATCATAATAATATTGTAAACTTGTTACAACATTTTTACGACGTTATAAAAATAATACGTATTGGACATTAGTATTATAATATAGTATAAATAAAATTTTAATAATATTTTTTAGTTATACAAAAAAAATATTAAAAGATAAACATCGATGATATTCGAAGATATGATATACCTAGGTATATATATATGGCATATACCATGTTATATTTCTAATAATAAATAATAATATTCACTTAAATTTCACGTTAAAATATTATTTGAAAAAACAAAATGTACCTACTTAGTACTTACTATCGTATGCATAATAATATTATAATCTAATGCAAATTATTAATGTATTAATGTACCAACATGTATAATACCAACTACCAAGGATATTATAATTTAATTGATACTCCTCGAAGAAACAGTTTATTATACAGACCTGTATTACAATTTTTCACATAAATATTACAAATAAAATTATATTATACTTAAATTATAATTTTTTTTTTTTTTTTTTTTTTAAATATAAAAATTGTTGATTAATATTATTATGGGATAATATTATTATTTTCTAAACCTGGATTTATTTGCATTTATTCCCTCCTGTCCTCACATTTTTTCAAGGAACGATCTTATGTCTTATCTATGCATATTAGGTATTTTATTATTATTATATATTAACGATATTCTTGCAATTATTCATATAATGGAAGTAAATAAACAAATGAACAAAATCCGAATTTAATCTCTTCGAAATTATGTAGCAAACACGCGCTGCTGTTAATATCTATACGGTGTATATATTGTATTTTTTTTTTCTTACTGCACTATAGACATTATATTATATTTTTATCCAGTACAAATTACTTTTCATGTAATAGGCACGTGCAGGACATGTAGTTTACGTGCGTGTATATATTCCTTAATTCTCTATTGTATACTGATGTGTATATTGAACACGCGTTTTTATACTGTTTAGTGTTTACTAAAAACAAACAAATCGTTACAAAAAAAAAAAAAAAAAAAATAGTCGTTTTATCAAATATCATTATACCTACTTATAATTGTGTAAAATAAATAAATAAAATCTATTTTGTAAAATATATATTTTCTAGAAATTAACGAAAGAACTGATTTTATTTCCCAAAATGTGTGTAACACTTATTATTATTATTTACAATACTTGTGTTAACAAGGTACATTTTTTTTATTTAAGTAAAGGATTTATTACAAATATATAGATGGTAAATCTAACAATAATTATTAATATCAGTATTATTATAGAACACTTATTATTATTTAAATAAAAATAGTTTTTTTTTTTTTGCATTTTATTTTAAGTACATATACATTTTTGTTACTAATTAGTAATTACTTAAAAAAAAAAAAAAAAGAAAAAAAAATACACGTGTCTAAATATAATAATTATGTAAATTATGTATACGAATATATTATAATAATAATATATGATATTATTATGATAATTGATAATATTATATTAATAATTATAACATATGACTTTAATATTATAAATAGAAAATTATTTATTAAAAAATTATAATTATAATATTTTATGTCAATCAGAGGAATAATAATATGTATAATATAATTAGAAAATTAGAAATTATTTTGGAAAACGTTTAAAATCGATATACATTGATTCACTCCAGGCTACACTATAGTATTACATACATGATATTATTATGATTAGACACACGTATACGTATAGATAATATATACTGTATCTGTATAAGACGCGGTCCTTGCGAGTTGTGTCAGTAAATTACTCGTTTAACAGTGGTATATATACTTATACGCGCAAGTTTATACCGTGGTTATCCACCGATTTATGACGGCCACAAATCGTGTATGTTACGAGCGATTTAACCGTATTTGACTTGTGGTGGGCTAAAAAAAAAATATATATATAGGTATATATATAAATAAATATCAACAATAAAAAAAACTCGCGTTCGTCGGATTGATTTGTACTTCACAGACCGGACTTCGCACGAATGTCGATCGTAAAAACTTCTCCTGTTATACTTATTATATTATATACTTATTACAATTATATACGTTATGTGCAATACGCATATACACGACAGTGTAAACGGCAATCGCGGCCGTCAATGTTTCGACTTTGTTTATGTTCGAAAAGCAACAAAAATAATTATGATGATAATAATAATAATAAATAACAGACAAATTTTACGATCGTAATTGCGTTTTGGGTAGGTATTTATATTAACGAAACGACAAAAATAAATATATATTACGAAATCGTAAAACCATATGCGTATTCGCGTGTTTATTGCGGTCCGAAAAATATCGCACGTTATCGAATGCATCCAAGAACGGTTTTTCGTTTTTTTTTCTTTTTGTTACTCGCATTACTATTGACTCCGAACAAAAAAAAAAAAAAAAATTATATATTTTATTGAGTTTTACGAGTTTTGGGCGCGTGTGCTAATTTACGACCGTTATATTATTATTCTTTTTTTTTTTTTTAAATAACTGCAATTGTAGGTTATAATTTATAACTATTATATTGTAAATCATATTATAAATAATACGTTCTATATTCTCGCATGCTCGAACTTTGCGTCGAATTATTATCGTTACCTACGAATAAGTACCGTTTTTTAAACGCGACGATTTGCAAATATTTTGTCCCGTTTGTCACCGTCGTTGGCTATAAGAATTTATCGTTTTTCAGGTGACAACAATACACTGGAGACAAAGATTTGTACGAATATAACGACGACGAGTATCTATAATTTGATATTTTATTACATTTTATATTCTCCCACGACATAATATTATATTATATATTATTTTATTAACTCACCGGGACGTGCAATGAGATTATAAATCAGCGAAATTCACGTGTGTCAAAAATCGCGTTATTCGTTCATCGGACACTATATTATATAGTCCACACGCGTAGCTCTACGTTAGGGTGACCATATTTGAAATAATAAAATACAGGACAAAAATATTATCCATAATATTGTTAAATTAATAAATATTTATTATATTTTCTTTTTTTCTTTTTTTTTTTTAATTGTGAAAACTAAAAATTTTCAATCATTAATGATTAAAATTAAACACAAGAACATTATTTTAAAAGACATACCGATAACAATTTGATACAAAAATAATTATGGTAAAAACAAAAATACAAAAATTCAATTGAAAAGTATTGATTCTTATATTATTCTATTCAATAATGTCATTTCAAAAGTTTCAAAAATTATAAATTAATAGTACCTAAAGTAAAAAACGGGGTTAATATGGGACGGACTTAAAATTACCTGGAAAAAAGCGTCCTGAGAGAAGTTTGTCAGGACAACAGGACACAAAGCCGAAATAAAGGACCATCCTGTATAAAATAGGACTAAAATAAAAATATAAAATAGAATTAATTTAATCTGAATTTTATAGAATTTAATTAAATTTAAACATATTTTAATAACAGATAGATGTTTAAAAATAGATATATGTATTATATAATGATATTCGTATGCAAATAAATATTAATATTAATATAATTTTATACTAGCACGATTATAATTTTTCAATTTTTTTTTTTTTTTTTTTACATATTGACTTTTCATAAAATTATCAAATGATTATAATAATTATCAAAAAATCGTACAACTCATTAGTACCTATATAATTATAGTAAAACCTTAAGGACAGTAAACGTGAGTTCAAATTCATGACGGTTATCTTTATACCTACTTACAATCGTCATTTTATTTTTCGCGCAAACGTAGGTAAATATGACAAGCATATGTGCAACTATTTATGCCCTGAAAAGGTCCTAAATAATATTAAATATATATAACAGCGCCTGACAGCGGGACGGCTCGGGCACATATTGGTTTCCCGCGTACACTTTATTATTAAATAATATATTAAATAATATTATATAAGTGTGCGACAATAATAATAATAATAAAATTACTGCAGACCATAATCTGTAATATTGTGTGCGCGAATTCAAAATACGCGACATTATATTACGCATTGTATGATGTGACGACGAGATCATAGTGAGATACGGCGAGTCACCGCGACCGCGGTATAAAAGGTAAGTGTATACCTACCTATTTATATATATAATAATATAATATTACGTACAGGTATACCTAACCTAATATACGACAACGTTCACCGTCCGTCTGAGACGTGGAAAATTATTGTCCGAACAATTTACCGCGTATAATAGAGTTAATTATGTGCAAAAAAATAAAATACGATACAGCCTCATCCCCTCAACAGCGGACCACCCGCACGTCTTTAGCTATACACTGACGCGATTCCATATCATATTAAATCGGAATATATCACTGTAATGCCAAATATTATTCCGACTATGGAACACACAATAATATACACAACGTAACAATAATAATAATAATAATAATAATAATAATAATAATAATAATAATAATAATAATAATAATAATAATAATAATATGTATAATAGTACACGGTCGTCAAAATCGCGACGTCCAATCAACCGACAACAATATGATGCGTTCGTGTCACATTTATATGCGTCGTATAAAGACGCGACTGCCAACGCGCGACCGACGGCTGGGCGGTACACGAGAAGAATACGATCGTACGTGTACGTGGTAGGAAAATATATTTATGATTTTTTTTAAAAAGTCCCGAATAAAATATATTATACGAAGTGTACGAAAATTAATAATAAATATTAACCTCGAATAAAAAATATTTTGTATAATACTTTTTTATACAATTAAAAACGTTTCCAATTATATAATTTTGTAGTCTTCGTCGTGAATATCAGAATTTCGAATATTATGTTTATTGTATATTATTATAAATTTCAGTAAAAAATGGCGACGACTATACTTTAGACAACTTTCTAAAAAATACAAACTCGATTTATCATTCGTACGTGTGCCTATATTATAGTGAATTATAGTGAAACGGACTCGCGTCTCGAGGGTTCGACGACGAGAAAATTATGAAAACTTAAATTTCGTATACCGACAGCATAATATTATAAAATATAGTATGATGAATTGATATAAAATCCAATTTAACCGCCGAGTCAATTGTATTTTTTTTTAAATATAATATAATATTATTGTTAGATCCGTGTAAAATTAACGTCTAAAACTCAGGGTTATACGATTATTTTAATTTTCAAAGTTTGAAAAGTTTTCGCGCACGGAGATAACGAAAAATATAAAGTCCGACAAACCGCGGTACAGGTAGGTATAAAAACTATGGTTTATTACGTTTTCGGTCTTTTGACAGCCGACCGTACGCTCTTATACGAGTCGTGGCTCGCGCTCGGTCGGTCGGTCAGTTATAATAATGTATAATAACAATAATAATATAAATATTATAACCGTGTCCGCCGTCTGAGCACGAATCCTCCTCGTCGCCCGCGAAAGACACAAAACGACACAGTACTCGCAACGTTTCTTGGGTATTATTATTTTATTTTCGTATATATTATATATTTTCCCCCACCCTACTTATTATAATATTATTATTGTCTATATATAACGCGTGCTGTCTCTCGAGAAAACGTTTGAAAACGTCTAAGTTCGTATATGTGTATAATATACGACAATAATAATAATAATAATAATAATAATAATAATAATAATAATAATGATAATAATAACAATAATAATAATATATATTATAGTATTATTATTTTTTATTGCCATCACGGTGACTTTTGTTTCGCGCGTCAATAATATAATTAAGTTACGCCGACAAAAATAATAACGATGAACGATAAATAAATATAAATATCGGCACGGACACGAATAAACAACGTTTTCCGACGAAAAGCAATATTATAAATATTGTTTAGACGACGAATACAGGATTTTAAAACGAGAAAACAATCGCCTCGCTGTCTCGAAAAAAAAAATTATAATAAATAAAAAACGATCTTGCGAATAGGCGTGTGCGATTTATAACGACTTATATTGTTGAACGCGCGAAACGTGATAATTTTAACTTTAATTTTCAGACTGCAGAACGGTTTTATGACAATATTCTCTGCAAACAGATTTTTAATTTGATTTGATTTTTTAATTATTTAACGTAGGTAGGTACTTAGGTACTTATAATATAAAGTTATATGATATTTTTTTTTTTAAAAGGTTAGTTTTGAAATTCGTTAAAATTCGTTAAAATATAATATTATATAATTATCTATATTTATCATTCGAAGAGACTAATATTAGGTACCTAAACTCTCGATAAAAAAAAAAATTGACTTATTAGATATCTATAATGAATAATGCGTTAAAATCACGATGATATTTACGATCCGCCATTAAATGTATAATATTGCATATACACTACGGCCTTATAAGTTGACTGATGATTGATAATTACGAGTACATAATTATATAGCAGTATTACTCGCTATAATTATGGTTGACTTTGGTAAATTAATTTTTCGGAGAGTTCATGCGTAAACGCGACGTAGGTAGTCTGTTTATTTTATACGAATGCGTTCGATGTATTTTGTACACGATATAATATATTGTGTTTGATCATTTATCATTTTATATATTATTATGTAGTTCTATATTACCAATAATAAATAAATAAACCGCGTACGTGTTAGGAAAGAAACGTATTATTTATAAGCGTATAATTAATAATTTTTATCAACATTATTAAGTATACAAGTTAAATTAATTTAAATATAATATAATTATCCTCGTATAAAAACGGTTTTGGATGATAATTTTTTTTCTTTTTTACATCATAATACACAAATTTTGAATAAATCAAATATATTATTATACACTTAAATTTGCAGGTCTGTACTGATTGATTATTATAATTTATAATGTTTTTACTTTTATATTTTTACTATATCGTTACTAAATACTTGAAAATATTTACAACGTTATTTAATAATAATCGTGTTATTTTGATAAAGAATATTATTTATTTAGTTAGTTTTTGTAAGGACACTGTATACAATAATAATATTTAAGAAGAGAATATATGGGGAACCATATAAATGCGTATATTGTGTGTAATATTACACTGCATTATTGTATTTAAATGACCACCAAAATTTAACAGGAAAAAAGGTAGAATGGGCAGTTCACAGTAGGACCTGCCTTGACAACAGAAGTTATTGAATCCGTGTATATGTCTGACGCCAAGGCTCATATGGCTTTATAATATTAGTAAGAAACGGTCAGTTTAGTTGTTCAAAATTTCAACAAAAAAAAAGGTCATATTTTACGCAATAAATAATAAATAATAATATTGTGTTTGTATAAATTTGAAAAAAAATATATATATAGGTATATAGGTACGTATAGATTTACTTAAATATAAATTTCATGGTATTCATTATACGTATATTATTACTTATATTTACAAAATAATTTACGATAAATATAAAAGAAAACGTTATGAAATAAATATGGTACTGCGAGTACTGAGAATGACGAGAGTCGAGATTTCGTACAAATTTTATTTACTATATTTATTATAAAATTGCAACGTTATATTTAATATTTTAACGTGAATTTTACATTTTTTTGATAATAATTCGTACCCACTATCACTCTTGTAGAGTGGCGGATGCGTATTATAGTTGTACGATGAAAATAATATTATATGCTCATCTGCCGGTATCCACGGTGTCCGAATAACACATCCCCGTATTATAATTTATACAGTCGTCGGTCACAAGTCGTTTTTTGCGAAAAAAATAATATTACTATATTATTTAAAATCGATTTAAACGATCGCATTCGGTTAATAATATACGATATAATATACGTATTTCATATGGTAGGCGTAGAAAATTGGAAAGGTCAGCGGGAAAGGAAATGACTATACATCTATACGAGTAGACGTTTAATAAAAGAGTGCGTATAATATATAGGTATACGTTACCTATATGCATTTATTTCGAGGATAAAATAAAAACTAGACGGGTCCACGTCAACCGTGCAGTGTCGACACGTGAATGGACGGCCAGAATATAATGCATATACTTATAATAATATGTTACCTGAATCCCAAATGGGCAAAACTGTATAATATGCTATAAACCGATTGAGAAACGAACACCCGAAGGGATTATAGAGATATCCCTGTGGGATGTTTAACCGAATACCGGGTTAGGTGAAAGAATACTGTTTGACACCTGTGGAATATTATAATATCATAGAGTGTCGACCATGCGATACGGCATACGGCGATATATTGAAATCGATGACTTATATATCCTTAATAATAATATACAGACAGATGTGTATTATTATATCATCGATTATGTTAAAAACTATAATATACCGGATAAGGTATTGGTATAAGGTACTCCTCTTATAGAAATTAATATTATACGTATAGAATATAAAAATATAATATATTAAGTTTGTTTATCTAATATAATATATATCTTGTTCACATTATTATATTCTCGTATTTAAATCTGTTGTACTCGTATATACCTTTTTGAATTTTGAATTAAAAATTATTATATTATATCTGTTATATTATTATTTTCATCTACTTGCTGCGTATTATTATGGCCCGGTTGTCACGAGAAAGAACGTGTACGAATAATGTTGAATACATAATGAGGTAATAAAATTTGAATTGGATAGAAAAAAATTGAGATATAAAATTTAAATTTAGTACCTACCTATTTACGATTACGACTGGTGTTTCGTAGAAATCTCTGGAAAATAATATTACAAAACAAGTAAATACAAACGATAGTAAAATAATATTATTGTTAATCATAAATTCATAGTATAATTAATTTATTGTATGTTTTATAATCGGCAGTTTGACAATGGAATTATTGCATAATAATGCAAACCACGATTGACACATGCGAAATTAGAAACGTAATCGACGCGAAGAATAATATTATGTATGTGGTAGAGTGTGTAGAGGTAGACTATAGAATATGAGGTATATTTATGACAACAATAATAATTAAAATAGTCATGATATTAAAAATTGCAACTTCAGAATGTAATTTGATATTCCATAAAAAAAGTTAATCAATAATTAAATTATTACATTTTATCCAAACATGTAATAACAAATTTAAATTATTGCGTACCTATATTATTGCAATAATCAAAATTATAAATGTATTTTAAATCATAATATAGATTAAAGAAAAACATTTTTTTATTAAAAGTTTAAGTTCGAATATTTAAAAATATTTAAATATTATTAATATTAATATTTTTAATATTTATTTTTTTTTTTTTTAAATATTTTTAAGTTATTATTTGATTATAATTTGTATTGAGTATTTGTCTAATTGTCTATTTACTCTAACAATTATTAAAATTACAGGCTTTTTTTTTATAAATTAAAACCTCACATAATGAATATTATAAATATTAAATTAATTTAATATAAAAATTAAAATAATACAATATAATCTTGACAATCGCAAATTTTCAGTACAATTGAGTTAAGTTAACTTAATAAAAATTTCTATTTGTAAGTTTTTATAAAGTACGAAAATAAATTTTTTTTTTTTTTACCATTATAAATCATTATCTCGCTTTAATGTATAAATCATGAATAATTTTCCTTTTTTTTTTTTTTGTTACTATAGTTTCAATTTTTTTTTTATATTACACCCCAAAAATTTAAACAATATATTTTACATAATGGTAGTATTCATTGAATATTCATAATTTATATTACATAAAATAAAATGTCCTTCAATCAGTAATGCTTCCTACACATTTCTTTAACAATCTCTATTAATTCCTCTATTCTTTCTATATGACATACTCGTATATGGTAATGGTATCTACGTATATACATGAAGGCACTAAGTTGTGTTTTGCGTTTTTCACATTTTGTTCACTGAATAATAATTTAGTCATCCAAAATACAACCAAAAAATATTACTCATTTAATTACATAAATAATAAATTTTAAACACAAAAAAATTTTTTTATTTAAAAACAATTTTCATAGAAAAATATTTACCTACTCGTATTAACTGACTGATCTTCGAGAAATTGTGATTAATTATTACATGTTAAATTATTCAAGATGTATACGAATAAAATTATTAATATAAAGATATATCAATATCAATGGTAAATTTTTATATTTCATACGGATTAATAAGTATTATAATATAAAATAAAAACTTTAATAATAAAAATAATAACTTTTACATAATAGATACACATATAAATTTATATAATATATAAATACATATTATTATTTAATATTATTCAATTTTATTTCATTATAAATACAACATCTTAACTAAGTAATTTAAATGAGAAAAACAAGATTTTTTTAAATACAGTGATTAATATTTTTACATTATCATTTTTAAGTTTTAACATGTTTATAATAAAATATAAATACCTACACTACTTTGAAGCCTTCAAGCTTTAAATTAGTTGTTAATTTTTAAACCGCGTAATATCGTCTTATAATATATAATTACAAATACGATATTGTATATTGAATAAATATGATTTTTGTTTATTAAAAATAATTGGACTATAATACTATATAATAATACATTGTAATAATATAATTAAACTACTATTTTTTTAAATATGTTAACATAATATCATTATATTACTTGAAATAATTTAACGTGAAAAATCAGTTATAACTTAGTTTAATGGTCATAATTTTATGAATACATTTAAAATTCTCTAAGAAAATATAATAATATTTGATTACATTATAAAAAATATGTTCTTAATGTTCTTTTTAGTACTATTATAATAGATAATAGAAATAAATAAGACCAATAATTTGTATAAAATATAATACCACGTTTGTCGTTAGTTCATTGATAATATTGACTTGATTTTAAATCATTTTAATCTTTAAAATGTTTAATTTTAATTAGACATATGCATTCAAATTGAGTGGAAGATTATGTTTATTCTAAAAAATACAGAAATGTAATATATAGGTATATTTCTATCTTGAGGTAATATTTTAATACTTATTAAAATTTACACCCTGACACCTCGCTTTGTCGTCATTTCTTAATTCTTAATCATAAAATGGATTAAAATTGTCATTATTTAATAGATACTCATTATTTATAAAAATATTAATATTCGTTTCGAGAGTGGACAGTCGTAATAAAATGCTTTATACATACACAATATAAATTTTCGAGCAGTATCCTTACGCATATTATATAAGCAGAATAACTTTCCTCGTAAAATCACAAAAACTATATAGGTACTAAATTTTATAATATTTATTCTTCGCGCTTGTCTACATTAAATAAGACTATAAAATACTGATTAATTTATTGTTATTATAATAATTAATTATATGGCGATAAACCACCAGAGGTCGCGGCGCAACAGGTCCGAATCCGAATAGTGGATGTGAAATAAATGGACCGCCAAAAATATTTATATATAATTTTTCTGGTGTGTGCCTTGCCAACGCAGGGGGTTATTTTTTATTCGCGATAACGAGAACTATTTATATCATACGAGTATATTATATTAAATTATTTACTTTAAATTGCGTTTTTAATAAAAATAAATAAAATAAAATCGTTTAACTAATATTTATTCTTTTTTTTCAAATCGCCTTCTTAGGAACTAATGAATTTCCGACCTGTTTATAATACGATATAATACGATTTGCCCGCAAGAAGTAATGCGCAAGCCATTCCCTCTGGGTCGTCGATTTAAACTTGAAAAAAAAATACTATACGAAATAATAATTATAGTATTATACAATCGATCAATTTATATTTTATATTATGGTATGATAATAAATTGCGGAATTTCGGGCGCGAATTAAATATTGTTATTATTCTCGCGGATCCCATCGTTCGCGCTCTTCGGGTAACCGAACTTTACCGGGGTTTTGGTATACGGTAATGTAATAATAATAATAATAATAATAATACATTCAATACTCGCGAATCCGACGAACAACGTGTACAACATGTAATACGTCGTGTGTAGAATTATCGCGCGTATACTCGTATTATAATAATAATATGTACGCGCGTGGAATTAATGAATTTACCGGATGATTCGGCGCGGCCAGTTACCGCGTGGGCGTGGATCGCTTTCATCGCTGCGCGGCTCGGTTATATTATTATTATCATTATTATTATCATTATTACAAGTTACGGCGGCGGGGACCGGTTAAGGCGGACTGTAATCAACGCATATGCCGCGCGTCACAATAATAATAATAATAATAATAATAAAATGTGAAAATGTACAACGCGGCGAACGCTCCGTATATACGATACCGAAAATGTGTAATGTGAGTTTTTTAAACGTATTATACATTATTTTAATATAACGCGTTATTGAAAAATTTACGACGTTTATTCGTCTTCGTCAGTCGCTGCGCGGCGAACACTACCTATATATAATAATATTTTATTATAATACGTACGAGACCGTCGCGAGGTGTGGGTCTCCGATATTATTTTCCCCTGTAATCATCGAAGATCGCCGACTGTTTATAACGTTATAATAATAATATTATTATTATTATTTTATAGCTACGACTTGGGCTGAACCGCTTTAGGCCACGCGTTTCCCGTACCGTACATGGTAATAATTTTTCGGATTTTGACGAATCGACGAAAACCGCGTTATTATAATACAATATAATTAATATTATTGTTTAACAACGTTAATCGTTTAATCGTCAGCTCTCCGTCCGACGATGAATGAACGGTCTGGTCCGTTCATCGAATTAAACCCGCCAAAACGCGATTTTCGTTTATATTCAGACCCCGCGTGTATATACGAATAAGTTTTTTTTGAGCTTTTAATAAGTATTATACGTATAAGCCAATACCGAAATACAATTTTTTAAATTACGATACTTAAAAAAAAAAAAACAAAAAGACGTCTGAAAAAATTTCAAAAGGCGTTCGAACACCTAACATATTATCGCTGAACCTATACGAGTATAATAAAATGTAATGTAATCGAGTACTTACATTGTACATAATATACGAAACAAAACTTTACAAATAGAGTTTGAACGAAATCGAATACTTTTCCTTGTAATATACTAATATATAGTAAGTAGGTATTATTTATGGTTTTCGTCACGTGCATACATTACATACTACACCACTACCACGGTTACACTTATATTTCGGCATTATCCTGATATGGTTTTCAATAACGAGGCTTTCGTCATTACGTCATTGAGCTGAGTTGGACCTGACGTGTAATGCAGAATGTTTTCGGTCGTGTGCTAAGAAGGGAAGAAACGTACATCTATTAATGTTAGGTTAGGTTTTGGTATACGTTAATCGTCGGAATTCAACCATTTATATTTTATGCGATGACGCCGATGCGTGCAATAGTTAAACACTTACACACAGTTATACCTAATATTGTAATGTTGTTCAATTGACGTATAATATATAAAGTCGGAATCTTTTTTTGAAGAGAGAATACACGAGTTGCGTTTTTCTTATACATATATAATATATATATATATATAATTTTATTTCTTAAATTGGCGCTGCGTCCTGTCGGAATTTCTTAGTTTTTTTTTTTATACCCTCTTTTTTATTCGTTTAAACCCTGGCAAACCGCGGTCATTGTGGGTGTTCGGTGTGACACGACCATTGTATCCGAAACGTACAATATAATAATATTATGTTGGGATGAAAAAAACGAAATAGGTTTTTTTAACACAAAATACAATGCGGCATGTGGTTTTTTTCTTCTTCTTTTTTTTTTTTTTTTTTTGTTTAACATGCCAACCGCATTAACATCGCGCGGAACAAAGGCCACACGATGTGGCTTATTATTTATTTGTATTTTTTTTCGTTTTTCCATAAACCCATAAATTCATCAACGTGACAACCGAACGTTCGGTAACAACAATGACGTAATATTATACATGACCATAAGGTCGTGTTGTTTTTGTGTTATTACCAGTTACCACACGATGACCGGCGTGTCGGCGGGGGTGGCCCGACTTTTGAACACGGGTCGCTGTACAGCCGAATCGATTAACGTCCGAAACAATATATAAAATCAACGACGAGAGCAAACAGAATAATATTATTATTGTTGTTATTGTGGATAATATTAATTAGTATTATTATTACGCGTCAAACAATACATCAATAGGGGGTGAACGGAATTTAAGACAATATATACCTGTACATATATTATAGTTTATACCAACGCGGTAACCTTACGCGATATACGTGCGTGTTAATCCGTTTCAACCGCGCGACCTAAATATGAAAACAAAAACTTACGCCTGTTTATCCCAAACGCGTTATTTACCGTATACCGTACACACTATATTAATATAATTTGTTATATACCTAAAACGTATAATAATATTATAATATTTTTCTGGTCTACACCTTCGATGGCCACGTGTCGAAAACAATAATACGTTTTACGATAAGTAGATACTCGTTTATTCGGAACCGGACTGTACCTGCACACGCTTTAAAATATATAGATCAATAAGTCAATTATAGATAAAGACTCCTGTAGGTATTCATTATTTCATTTTGCATATTTTTATCAAAATCCTTAATTAATAATAACAATTAAATTCGAAATACATTTTTTTTTTTTTTTTTTTTTTTTTTTGTGGAAGAAGAAAAGCTGAAATTCATAACAGGGTGATTATTGTGATCCCCAAACCCCAGAGTTACGTCTATGATAAACAGCAAGAACAGTGAATTTACCATTTACGTGAACATTACTGAAGAAATTGCGTTCATACGAATCAATTTTAAAAATACCTTTTGAAAATGACATTCCGTTTTATATAGTCGTATATTATTTTAGTATTATTATATTATAAACGTTAATATTTTTTTTATATATGTTTAGTATTATACCGTTACAGTTGAATTTACGTAAACCTGTTAAAGTTGTATTTTTATCAAAATACATTAAAATATTCTTTTTAAATTTTTCGTGATTTTACTGAATTTTTTGCAATAAATTGTATAGGTACCTCCTACTCTATATTTTTTATGAAGTTCGTAAAACAATCGTCTACAGGATAAAATGTAAATTTCCAACTAAATTTTATACTCGACATACCTTGAGAAACTTAACTCGAGAATCAAGAAACGCCTAATTCTAAAGAAATAATTTTATAAACCTATGAATGTTTAATTATTAGTATTACGGTTCGTTACTTGCAGACTTTTATGCAGGCATATCACTTGACACTCGATCGTCTTCCGTATACGAATATTATAACACACAACTCTGACGAAGTGTCTATTATAATGCGTACAATCGCCGGACATATTTTTCCTTTCGTTTTTGCTTTCAAAACACGAACGACTGTTGTACACACACACATACACATCAAGTGAGTGTAAAATAACATTATTTGGCTCGTGCAACCTATTCAAAAACTGTTCATTGTTGGTCACAATATAATATGAGAGTTTTGGTCCGTCGATGGCTCGCATCCACGCACAATGGTCATCAACTCACCGCGGTCCGAGTCGTGGTCGATTTCGGACAGGTACCTATATAATATTATAATAATATCGTACACCTCGTCGTATTAATGATGGCAACAATATAAGATAATAAATTATTATAACGGGACGGAAATATCCAATATAATATTTTGTATATTTTACTTTTATTCACACAAAAATATAATATAATATATTAATAAGTAAATAACACGTACAATATTTTACATAATTTATATATAATATATAATATATTATATTATTATCAAAAAATTAAGAGAAAATTAATGATATAATATTATAATTATAATTAATAATGTATACAAAAATTTTGATTATACTCAACATCGTCGTACATATAATTGTATATAATATAGTAAACAAAATAAAATCGCAATGCACCTTTTCGAAAAAATTCAATTTTCATCGTTTCCGCAGTATAATAATATTGTAATAATAAAAATATAACGTTATTATTATTAATTTTTATTTTAGTATTTTTTATTATCCTTTTTACTACGCATAATATACGTATATTATATACATACAAATAAAAAATAAAATAGGTTAAACGGAAGACATTAAATGACCGACTCGGCTTTTTCTTCTTTTAGAATGTGACGTCCATTCTTCAACATACATGCGGCCATCAAGTAATCTGCAGAGCTTATAATCTTATATCATCGCGGTTAATGTACCCTGCCGCACATGGCGTCCATCTGAGACAACTGCCCGAAGTACGGATAACCAGACTTGGCTTCGCTAGCCGAGTGCGGAGGCAAATTCGAACCCGAACCGTATATAGTGTTACCTCCGGTGAAAAACCTGTGGAATCAAACGTCATTGTAAATTATAAATTAATTTTAAAACATTATATTCAGCTAAAACCGTCACAAATCCGGTACGATTATCATTCGTTTCAGACCACAGTCTCGTACATAATATATTAATATATTTCAATATAAGTACACCTACGACAAAATTTTGATACGGCCAATTAATTATCTTGACCGGTAAATAAATACAATTAAAAATCGCAACAAAATATTTTTTAAGGAAAAACAAAAATTAAATTGCTGAAAATTTTAATAAGATATTGGGTTAACGAGCTGTAACATTTTTGCCGGGTAATTTAATACACGTGAAATTTTGATAACCCAAATTTTTTTTCTGTTAATATCATAAGTTTGACGATCCAAAAATACAGTCGAACCCAGTATCCGAATATACATTTCAGACACAAAATTTTCGAAATCGACGAAACGAATAAACCGCGGTATAAAAGGTAAAACAACGTTCGTATTTGCGCAAAATTATGATAATAATTATTTTATATTTTTCATCCTAACAGTACTGTCCGACTAATACGTTAACTATAATAATAATAATATATGATAATAATATTATTATATTATATTAGGTATATCGTATATGGTACACCGCTCGCGCTTTGACATTATACAAATGGCTCGTCCGACAACACCGCGTCGTATAATGCGTGTATACCTACGTGTATGTATACACGCATAATACTCGTATCTATATAATGAATGCGAACCGGAGGGCTTCTGAAGAAATGTTAATAATTTTTTTTTTCTTCTTCTTCTTCTCGTTCTAATGAATATACGAAGTGGTCATTATTGTGTTACTGGACGTATACCAATTTGTAAAAGTCACCGGTCACCCGCGAGACTGTTGGCCGCATGGGTGGTAGGTAGGTAATATACGGAAATCTAATGACATGTGCTTTTCAACTGGCCCGATCGAAACGAGGGGAAACGGTTACACATTATATATAATATTAAGCGAAGAGAATAAAAAATAAATTTCGTTATCTTGATTTATCGGAGACTTTAATCCATTTCATACGCGCGGCGGTCTCGTATAGAAATATCTTCGCGGCAAACCATATTAATTTCTGGCCATTACTCACTGGCGATGCCGGTGATTACGGTGGCGGCGGAAAGGGGAAGAAGTAAAAGAACAGATACGCGTATGGAACGATAATCGCATAATAGTTGTAACGACAGAATCTAATAATATATTAGAAATTATTATTGTTTTATTCAATTTTGATAATCAAATACTATTATTGTTACATGCAATACGACGTACGTTACTTTAACATTATTATTGTTATCTATGGTTTATTTGCTTATCAATATTCAGTTTGTTAATGGAATTTTTATTTAAAATAAATAATTGCGAATTTCCACCTAAACTTTTTCATACAATATAATTATTCTCTCTTCCTTTCAGATCCTACAGATTTTATTTTTTTTCACTAATAAGATCAATAAGTTTTCTGTATATTCATTACGAGATAATAAGTTCGCGACCGCGACGTATTAGTTTTGGAGTTAGAGTAAATTATCTATAAATATCAATAGAATTTTTGGCATAAGATGGACATTGAAATATACTTACGAGTAACTGTCTGGTGTCCATGTGGCCGCGGCAGAGACGTCTTTGTTGGACTTGGTCCATCCCAGGGAATGATGGTCGGCGGCGGATCCTTGTGGCGAATAAGATGCCGCGTTCGACTGGTGATGCGGTTGATGATGATGGTACATGTTATCGACAGGCGAGCCACCGTTCAAGCCGCTGCTGCCGGATCCGTAGTTGCATGTCGCCGTGGGATAGTATCCCGAAGTGGTTGGCCAAACTCCGTGGGACGTTCCTATATAATAATGTAGGGCAAATCGAAAAAATCAATAATAGCGCCGACTAGAATATTAATAAAGGGGTGTAAATGCAATATATACGAGTATAATAAGATATACGAATAACGGGGTCACTGATGCAAATGGCCGGCGCGAACTTGCAGGGTTGTGTAGAGGATGTACACAAAGAGTGCAGGGGGAGCGCAAAAATGGCAACCCTCGGCGATGTTCATCCCTCCGACTTGTCGGCCGAAGGAGACGGAACGAAACGATTGCAAACGCGATGGCCGTTCACAACACGAGTTTTTATTACGCGATTTCAAACCACATACCGTTTAAATTCGAATTTTTCGTTAGGAAACATCGGTTTGGGTTCCGTAAAAAATGCGAAATTTAACATACAATTTTTCCTCATTTATAAAATATTATATACACGAGCGTTTTATCAGTGATATCATATATACGATAGAAATTTAAAAGACACGCGGGTGGGGAATTCGAGAGGTGGAGAAATCGCACGACGTTTGTGAATATTATTATAATAACATCGTATTATTCATAACACGAACTTAATATGAGAATAATATAAACTCGTAATATTATACGTAATAAATGGTGTGTCCGAGAGCATATACCTGACCTGTACCTATATAACATGATATACGTGTCCGCGGACGGTTTGTATAATTTCCGGCCCCGTACTCTCTCGCGGCGTATTATTATTATTATTATTATTATTCGTAGCCGCGCGGCGTCGAAATTATTACGGCCAGACATCAAAGAGTACAACATAATAATAATAATAATCATAATCATAATAATAATAATTTTATTATTATACACACGGCGGTATTATAATATTTAGGTGTCTATCCTCCATTAAAACATTACCGGTGTGTATTAATCGTCGCCATCGTCGCGCGTATATTACAGTACCGTGTAATTTCCGTGATAGCCGCTCCGGATCGCGCGTGCGCGTATCGTACCTACCTACGCGCGTATACAACACTTGGCGTTTTATCCACCGCGGTAAACAAGTCATCGCCGTATTATAACATTTTAAATACGATTATTATTATAATTATTATACGAGCGACGATGAATATTATTTCACACGAAATTTCCGTACGCGTTGAAAAAACGTAAAAATTCGAGAAAAAAATTCTATACATAAATTTACTCCTTCGTGTGTTATTTTTTTTGTTTGCGAATTTCGATCCAATGTAAATATAGCGTTTTCGAAACAACGTAAAATTATTATGTTATTAATTACCTTGCGGCGAGTTGAAATTTGACGCGGCGGAGGTCGAGTGATGGTCGTGTCCGCCGTACTGACCGTGAGCCGCGTGCTGGTTGCCGGACGCCGACTGGAACGAACCCGCGGCTAGGCTGACGACGGCACCGGGGTTGAAAGCTGCGGCGTTCATATTGTGCTGATGTGTGCCCATCTGTTTTCGAAGACGCGCCCGTCTGTTGCTAAACCACACTTGTACGCGAGCTTCGGTCAATTTGGTCCTGAAAAACATAGCAAAAATATACGTAAATAAATAATCCTACAGTATATAGTAGGACGGTATAAAGACTACGGTTATATTATAAAAAGATAAAATTAACCATTATTAACACCAGGTATGTATAGTTGCAGGTAGCCAACGGGACATCTGCACGGTCTAATGCCTAAACCCAATACCGGGTATAAGGTATCATAAGGTACCTAATATATTAAAAGACACTATATCATTGTCCTCGTTTAATATTATTATTGTAAAAGTGAGAATATTATTTAATCTTTTAAAAAAAATTCTGAATATAACGTGCACATAATAGACTATAAAACCAATCAACCATTAATGACATATTATACAACATAATAAAGGACGTCGTTTTAATACCTGTCCGGTAATGTGTTGACGAAAATAAGGTGATCTTTATTATATTATTATCATAGAAAACACAGAAGATAAGTGTTCGGAATTTCGCTCTTCTTCAAAACCACATGGTCTATGCACAATACCAACCAGACTACATTGTATAATACGTATAAACGGAATTCGTCATCTGTTCGGATAAAAACGAATAATTACTTTGAAAACGATTTTTAGTTTGGGCGTTTTTTTAAATAATAAATATCATACCTATTATGTGTAATACGAGTATAAGATCACGTTGGTCGACTACTCTACATTATATTATTATACCGATATAATGTGAATATAGAAAGTATTTTTCTATTCAGAAATTCAGAATTAATATATTATACGAGTATATAACCTAACCTGTATAATATAATATTCTGGTCAATGGAAATGAGCTGCAACTATACAATATAACCTGTTATATATGGATACTCGAAAATCAAAAAATACACGTGACTTTTTACAAATATTTAATATTATAATCTTCCTAAATAACATAATATAGGTAATAATATTATAATAATATGTGTATAACGTCGTCGAATTGCGACCGAATGACGAAACGATTCGACGAGAACTTCCATGGAACGCTGCGGAGTTTCCCAAGTTTCGTGTGAGGTTATCCACTAATTATTACGCACTGCCTGTACGTATTTAAAAAACAACGCCCTCCGCCAAATTATTATCGTCCACGTTCGAATTCGGCCTTTCACCGAATCACACGCGCACGAATATAAGCATTATGACTAATAATAATAATAATAATATAATTAATGTGTCGTTGGTCGGACCGTCGAAAATTATTGTACGCGCGCGTATTACATATTATGAATTTATATGATGATGCGTATACAAGAAACGAGAAAAAACCAAATGGCGAGGACACGCGTTTCTCGACAGGGTTTCCGCGCAATTATATTATGTTAATATAAATATCACGTTGTCCGATTTTCACGAAAATCTTCGGTTCGGACCGGGCACGCCGTGACCTTTGTGACACTGCGTTTTCGTCGTCGGCGGCGGCACACGGTCGACCGATCGTGAGATAGCCGCGTCGCATACACGGATAGGTTCACTTTCACTGTCGACGGGCCCACCCGAAGCCGGCAATTACCTCCACCGCGCATATAACATGATAATAATATTATAAGAGAAATTATAATGCGCAGTCAATAATATACCTGTGCTTGTGCTGTTATAATAAGTACCCCGAGAACGTTTCCAAGAAATCACGCCCCTCCCCCCACCATTTGGATGGCCCCGTCCACTCAAGCCGCGAATCATTCCCCCGAGAACACCGCGATGCGTAGGTACACGTAAAATCGTTTCAAAGGAACGTAAAATAAAATATAATAATAATATAATGATCCAGGTCGGACTTACTTCTGGGCGAGTTCTTCTCTGGTGTACACGTCCGGATACTGAGACTTGTGAAACGCTCGTTCCAAGTCCTCGAGCTGATCGCCGGTGAACGTGGTTCGACTTCGGCGCTGTTTGCGTTTCAAATGGAAACCCGGTTCGGATTCCGTGTCCGAGTCGTCGGCGCTGCTAGGTCCTGTACATTATTAATAATAATATTATATTAATTATATTATTAGGCACATTAATATCGAACGGACGTTTGAACTTTTGAAGTTTCAACGGAAGAATAAGATTTTAAAATATATTATATCATAAAATTGTTGGAGTCACACACGAGAGACGCGTAATATAGCAAGGGATGAACAAATATTCCAAATCCAATATTATCGATACCTGCATAAAAAGTAATATAATCAGGACGGAGGGTTCACGATTTTCTTCTACACTATATGGCGGTTTCGCAAACATTTCACAATGAAACGCTTGAACGCAGAATGTGGATTAATACAGTATTTTTTTACTTATTTTCGACCTGATATTCGATCATACGATACGATTTTTGATCATCTCTAAAAAGGGTTTTATCTATAAATTTCTGAGGCTATTGGTACATAATATAACAAACGAGTTAGGTATAAATACGTTTTAATATCTCTTCCAGAAAAGTATTTGTACTCATGCACACGAGTATCGACTATCGACTAATTGTCGACACAAACATAAATATTGTAAGAATCGACAATTTTTTTTTTTTTTTTTTTTTATAAATATTATAATATGACGTATTTTACTGAATACGAAAATGTAATATATTATTATTATTATGATCTCCGGTGGGTAATAATAATAATATATAGCGTACGGGTATTATGTACAGTATGCAAATGAACGCTGGCTCATCCTAATATTATAATATCGTACGTATATATCGCGCGCGTTGATTGATTTTCACGTCTCGCTATATTTTGACAGTGCTGCAGTTAACAAATATTGTACGTTCAATCACGCGTCGCCAGCAGTGCCCAATATAGTACGAGTATAATAATATTTTGTTTAAATATTTTATAATAAATATTATCATTATTATTATTATTATTGCCGTTACCGATATGTTGAAACACGCGGGGGTCGCCGTGTAAATCATTTAACCTCGTCTGAAACGCGCTCCGGGCGCAAAACGGCCGCGCGATCTCATCACTATATAGAACATACCCGGGTACCAGTTGTTGGTATACATATTACATATAAGATATAACATACCATAACAGCGGTATCGTATTATAATAATATTATTATTTTACTCGTATTCCAGTAATCATTATAATATAACCCAGAGTCCGAACTACGCCATACATATTATAATATAGTCTTATCTACAGAAACGATTTACATAATAACCGATGTACTACTACTTACTATAATAATAATAACGATATTATAATAAAACAATATTAAAAAATAAAATGACCGTCGAATCTATTATTAAAGTGTTGATATACCGCCAAGTGTTGGGCGGCCTGAAATCGTACGAGTCCTATATAATATTATAATTGTATATCGACTACTCGACAATATAAAATACGAAACATAATTCCAAAGAAAAACGCGCTCGTTTATCTCCTCTAGATTCTCGTCAACTTTACACGTAGAGGAGGTACCTATTATTGTTTTAGTTTATTATTCTGATCGATCGTTTTGTACAATGTGTACATTATGATTATTCGTTGTTTTATCGAACATAATCTAATATTTTTTTTTCCTTTTTATTATTATTATTGTAATATTAATATTGCGAATTCAGATCGATTGCGACGTAGAAACCGATTCTTATTGTTATAACATTATAGTGTGGGCGATTTGCGCGTCGAAAAAAAAAAGTATAATAATTCCGAGAACTCTTAATCTGTCGCCCACGCGGTCGTGATAATGTCGCGTAGTCGTGAAAAAAAAAATCTAAATAAGTCATAAATATTTAGATTTCACGAGCTCGAAACAATAATAATATAAAAATAATATTTATTATTATTGATTGTGATTATTTTAAATTTATACTGTTTTTGACGAATGAATATAATATACGACTCGTAAATTGCGTTTATTATACTTACCTCTTTGAATTTACAAAGGACTACGTCGTTGCAATTTTATTCGTTGGAAGTAAAATTTTTAACGCGACCATTAAATTTTTATCTAAACCAGTTCAGTTTTATATAAGTAATTTGATTATGTACGAGAACTACGCTATTGTATTATAGATTAGGTTTAATACAAATATAAATATTAAAATATCAATTATTTATAAAACGACGTACGCCGATATAGAACATAATATTATTAAATAGAGAAAGAGAGAGATGCAAAAGTATAATATCGAACTCTTTTAAATTAAATTATACAACAATTGACAATATTGTACTTTAAAGAACTCGACCAAAGCACAATAAGTTTCTGTATTTAGTAATTAACCGTATTTTTATAGTCAAATTTATGTTTGTTTTAATAATATTTATCATTAAAAACATAATATTTAAGACTACACGAAGTTATATAGTTAATAAACATATATTGTAATCGGCCGTTTATTTTAATTAATTATAAAATCCGAAATCGTAATGAATTATAACGATCGTATTGCTATAGTGAATATTTCCCGAATTATATTTACATTAATCGACATTCGAATATTATATAATAATATTATAATCATACGAAATTTTTCTTTTATAAATATAAAACATTTTGAGATAGTAATAAATTTTAAATTAAATGTTTATATAATATGTTATTATTATAATTAATTCAGAAATCACAACTCATAAAATAATAATAATTATTGTAATAGATTGTATATGGAAATAAAATATATTTATAGCCTTTTCTGTTCGCGAGTAAAATCAAACGAGTATATATAAATAACACCAATGAGATTTTTTAATGAATCGTTGAAGTACGAATACTGCAACACGCTCTTTATAATATCTATGATAGCGTTCCATATTATATTATACCATGGTATAAATATAAGAATAAAATTGCTTTGATACGATTTTAAGTACTGCGATTAAATAAACACACGTGAAAAAAAAAATTATGAATTTGAATTACTGAAAAATCGCGTTTGGCACAAATATCCGATATAGGTACGTAATAATAATAAACGCGCATTTGGCGGCGGCGATGAAGACGACTACGACGGTGGGTAGCGATTAAACTGGGCCTAATAACTCGTACGTCTCTCGTGTGTTGGCGAGTTGACATTAAGAATCCAGAATGATAATGAAATAAGGTGTGCGGGCTAACAGCTTTGAAGAAGAAATATCCGATTTTTTAAATTACGGCGAATTAAACGGGTTTTACGTGTCGGCAAGCCTTTTATACGTTGCAGCGCAGGGGGACACCCCGCAGTGAAGAGTTCTTCTGAAGCCGCCGATGGAAAGAAAAAAATAAAACATTTATTACGAACTATATCATACGCGCGTTTACGAAAATACTCGAATCTTTCGATATTCATTATATACGCGTGTATATTAATAAAATATTACAACCACTATATAGTATAAATCTAATATACGAATATATAAATAACCTCGTCGCGTTCTATAAAAACAAATTCGATAATATTATTAAAGGTATTAATACTTAACCCCGAAAAAAAATGTATATAATATATTATAATATACTCCTATATATATTTTACATTATACCACGTATATACCGTACTCGAGGTATACGCGGTAATATACATAATATTATATAGGTACCTGTAAGTATATATAGCCACTAGACGGAGACTTGAGCGTTACGGTATTATTATATTATATAGGTATCCTAAACGATCGTAAACGCCCGTGTTCGACCACCCCGCGATCGTCAAGGTGATAAATATTGTCGGGTTGTAATTTTATTTTTTCACCGTTCTTTCGTTTATTTATACATTTTTTTTGTCGAAAAAGTGTTAACCAGAAACCCCCGTGATGGTAGCCGAGAACAACCCTCGGTGGTCGGCAACGCGCGATTCTCAGTTCTCACACACTTCACCCATTCAGTATAAAATATAAAATATATATCGTATATTCACTCGGACACGCCTTTCGCTATTCATTATCCAAACGTATACCTATAATAATATATTCCTTTCTCGGACCTTTCTTATATTATTTCATTCTTACGTTCATCGCTTCTTCGCGATAATATAATGGTATTATATATAGTCAATACGCTCTCATCCTTTCGACTAACGGTTATTATTATTATATGGTATATACCATATATATACCTATACTCCGGTAGCGACCGCGCAAGTAGCCACTTCTCGTATATTATATTATATTATACACTAGTATAATAGGTACATACCGCGTTTACTTAAATAACTATATAATGACGATCGAGTTGAGACGTAACAATAATATCTTCGGGGGCTCGGGGGTGGACGTTAAACGGAATTTTTTTCTTCGTCCAAAACCCGTTATTTATTATATCATAATATATACATAATACAGTAGTGTTCGCAGGTACTCTGGCTTTTGTATATTATATAATTCAACGTATATGGACATACAAGTATGTAATATGTATAATATATCATTTAGAAGCGTGTATATAGATCATCGAATTTTAATATAATATTATGTACCTATATATAATATATTGTATTATATGCGTGCGAAATACTCACCCAAAATCCCGTCGATCGAATGATTTTTCAGCTCGTCTCTTCTACCGCCGCGCAACAGTCGGCTGATCGAGCTGATGGACGGAGCCGAGTTCTTATCGCAAATACCGTCCTGCTGGGATAATTATGAAAAAAAAAATATATACATTTTTAGAACGTCTAAAAACACTATCGATATATTATAATATTATTATATTGGACCTAATTTAAAATGAATATGTCGCTTTTATATACATCAATTCTATATACGAAGAAAATTACAATTATTAACATAATATATAACATCTATAAAATTATAAATAAAACGCGTATGTGTATGACTTATTTACGACTATAATATATATTATGATTTAACGCGTAAATAAATTTTCTATTTAAAAATAACATAAAAATAGTATAATATTATATAGTATGCATCATAATTCTAATTTCGTACGAGACAAGCAATTATATATTATATTATATTATCTAGTAGGTATAGGTATGTTATTATATAATATGAACGAATAAATTAATATTCGCTAAATCGAATTCGATTATATATATTATTATTCCTTATTAATAAATAATAACACTGGTATTTTATAATATCGATTCAACTATAACTATACCATAATATATAAATATAGTTATAACTTATAACGTGTTTTTTTTTTTTAAATATTTCTTCAAATTTTATATTTTATATCTCTATTAGATATTTAGATATACTTTCGAGTGTTATATTATTAGCATTATGATTTAATTTTCATATTATACGTAGGTATATAGTTTATAAAATACTATAACTGCTAAATTATATTGATAATAAATAATAATAACTATATTTTTTGTTTATATTCAAATAATATTATATTCATATATAATTATAAATTATAATTAATAACGTACGAGGAGAAAGAATTATAATAATATAGGAAAATTATTTATTTACCTATTTAAATTATATTAATAATTGTTCCGAAGAAAATAACGCACATATACACAGCATAAGCTTTGTCCTTATCTACCTCATCTCTATCTAATTATATCTAAGTACGAGATAATTCTGTAGCTTAGTGCAAGGAAGGTTAGTGTAATTGTAATCCAATTTGTGTCATTTTAATAAAATTTGTATTACACGCTATATTGTTTTTCCGCAATGCCATTTCATTTTGTTAACTAATTTAATATGTAATGTCTTTTGTTTTATGTCAAAATAGTGAATCAAACAAATGTAAACAACTATTAACACTACAAAACGATCCGATCGTTTTAGAAAACATTTTCAAAATTGCCCAAACTTATTATTTTTTTTTTACTTTCCCCAAAATGGCAAAACACAAAATATTATAAATGACTTTAACGATCGTTTTCAAAGGTACATAAGTGTATGTTGTATATTATAATTTGCATATCCGCTGTAATCGAAACGGGTTAAAATAAGTTGAAGGATGGCCAAATAATTAATGAAAACTTTACTTATAGTCGACTAAGTCTAATTTATATTTATATTGTAGTATACTATAGTAAAATATTAAAATTAAATTATACAAAAATTTTAATCGATGCACTATTTTGTAATACTATATATATACAACTTCTATAAAATACTATTTTTAATATATAAGTCTTAAAGGATGCCTTAGTATGAATATAAAAAACGGAGGAACGGATAGTGTTATCTATAAAAGATGTAGAGGGATGGTATCCCCTCCTATTTGGACATTCGATGCATAACCGTTATAGTAAATAAAACTATATATGTGTTACATCAATATCGGATTTCCCAAACAGACACGATAAATTCGTATAAAATATTTGGACAAACTGCAATTATATCATAATTGTACCTATATTATATTAAAATTATATGCTAAATATATGTACTAGGCCTACAGAAAACGTATATAAATTTCAACGCACCTTTACCAACTTGTCGCGGATTTCCCAACTGAACATGGACGGATTGGCTTTCTTGTACTCTTCAATACGTCTCTCCACGTCCGGCGTGGCCACCCTGGGTTTGCTGCCGCCGATCACGCCTGGTCTTATACTTCCGGTCTCTTGGTACCGGTTTAGGATCTTGGACACGCATCCGTGGGACACGCGGAGCTGACGGGATATGACGCAAGGCCTGACGCCGGCCGCTGCCATTTCCACGATTTTCAGCCGAATGTGGTTGGGCAGTGGCCGTCCGTTAATGAACACGCCACCGAGCTGATTCATGCGGCCCTGGCCTGCAGATAACGACACGCGACAAAAGTCGAGTTTATAATTTAATAATCGATATATGTATAGTATAATATATAGTTTAAATGTAATATTGTTGATATTGACTGTTTCAATTATCGAAAAAATGAAAAAAAATTCGTCATGAATATTGCGTTATAAAAGTAATAAAATATATAAAAACGAATTTTAAATAATAATATTTATCATATAATGTATAATAATTATACGTTATATAGATTTAATTTTGTTATATTTATATTGCATAGGTATTTACCTTGAAACGGGTATCCAGTGAAGTACGGGGTCATGTTCAACGTGGACACTGCAGCCATCTCGGGACTTTTGTGTAAGATATAATTTTTTTTTTAGAAAATTGTAATTCCTCGTTGTATAACAATTAAAACACGAAAATTAAAAAAAATTCTATTCGAAACGAAAATATACGTTTGTTTTTATTATATTATGTAAATAATGTTGGGGTTATTATTGTTATTAACCGAACGACGATAACGACAGAAAGTAACGCGGTCACCGACAAACGTACACTACCGACAATCGGCCGTCGGAAAACGGTCGACGAGTCTGTCGGCGGCGTGTACCGACCCCGCCCGTCGATCGGCGAGACGAGGAAACCGGTCGCCGGGCCCGTTCTCATTGGTTTATCGCTCGCAGGCCGGGCGTGTCCGTTGTTGTTTGTATTTTTTTTTTATTTTTTACAACAAGAGAAATCCCCTCCAGTGGGGACGCGCGAAAAAAACGCGTCATCGTCGCACTAACAAAATATTATTATAGGTATTATAATACGACTATATTACTTTTTATTTTTGTTTAGTTTGTGATTTTTGGACAGATGATTTTGTTCCAGGTTTGCAATTTTTTCTACTTAAAATTTTAAAAATAAATAAATACGTATATCTTCATTATATTTTCGAACGAGGTATATTACAAGAGTTTTACTTAAATATACTCAATTTTATTGGGTTTTCATTAATTTTTATGATAATAAATTAAGAGAAATAATAATACTCGTCGAATTTTAAGTGCTGTAAAGAATAATAAAATATTAATTCCTAATTAGAGAATTCGATATCTCTGTATAGATAATGTTTAATAATATTATGATACGCAACACTATTGCTGTTTATGTTGATCGTCAATTTTTGACTATTGATTTTTTTCACATTTTTATTTAGCCGTATATCGGTTTGGACAGCATGATTTCTTTCAATTATATATTCATAATTCCGAGAAATCAAAATCATAGAATATAACTATATTATATTATATCTCTAAATTTTAATTCATATTAAGAAAACAAAATTTTTATTTTTAGTTACGTAAAAAAAATGTTTTTAGTCTCATCGTACTTGAAACAATTTCTTCGGGCGTCTACCTATTCTTATATAATAGGTTATAGGTACATAGCAATTATATAATTATAATTGAAACTGTTATTACTCATTACCAGGGTTCGGGACTTAAAGCATTTGCTTATTTTTTTAGATTGACATTAAATCTAGCAGAGTGCTATGGAAATTTATGTCACGTTGTAACAATTACAAATATGAAATTTGAAAGTGCTTTTTTTTGCTTATTTCAATGATTTATTCGAAAAATGCTTTTTCACGCTCTTTTCTTATTTTAATTGCATATTTCCAACTTAACAACGCATGATACTAAAAATGTGGGGTTTTTTTTTAATGTTTGTGGGCAATATAGAAAAAATTTGAAACTAAAAATAATTTTACCATTGTGCATCAATATAATATGTATTGTACCCAAATAGTATTCTCTTAATTTATTAATTTTCTTATTTTATTTTTAACGTTATGTACTTATTGTAGTCACATTATGTACTCGTAGATACGGGTAATTAAATTATTCTAACACTGTAATAATTTAATTACGTTTTATTTTAGATAAACAAACTATAAATATTAATTCCTGACATATAATAAGAAACACAATAATAGTAGATTACCTATTATTTAATTATTTAATTTGTAATTTTAATATGAAAAAAAAATTATATTATAAAGTTTTTATATTTATCTACAAAATTTGCAGTTTTAGGCAAAAATTTTTTTTATTACTAAAATTTAGTAATAAATTTTATTACTTTCAGTGAAATTTTAGCATCTTATTTTTTATTTTAATGTTTTGAAGTGCTTATTTGAATGCTTATTTTGAAGTTTTTAGGCGCTTTTATAAGCGCTTATTTTGATGATTTTAAGTGCTTTAAGTCCCGAACCCTGCTCATTACTTATTTACATTACTATATAATTATAGCCCTTATAGTTATTATATTATTATTACGAGTAGTATATTATACTTACAACTTACAATTAAATTGAATATTTTTTTTTTTTTTTTTTTATCATATTTATTCATGTGGCTAATGGCTATAGAACATTTTTAATAACTTATTTAATTTATTATCTTTGAAAAGTAAAATATTACTACTTACCTCGACCATCAATATTTATTTATACAAATAAAAATAATTGGCTCATAAAATATTTTAATTATAATCATTAATTTAATTATGGTAGATCTTTAACATGAAATTACCTAATATTTACATTTTATCCTCATATATTCGTATAATTTTTCAATCAGAGTTTATTTTGAAAATGTATTCTATAAATATCAGTAGCATAATATTATATATATAAATATAGTAAACAATGAATTGAAATTAAAGTTTTTTATAAAAAAATTATTATTAAAAATATAATACTTTTATACTTTTTAAAAAATGGCATACGAGTGTATTTCAAAATATTTATATAATATACGTCTTATAATCACCATCTCATGTGGGTATTTGTTTGCAAATAAAAATATGTATGTTCAAATAATTGAATTAATATATTGTATTTATTTCATTTTTTAAACAAATGAGTTAAAATTATATTTTCAAAACACCTAATCAATGCGTTAAGATTTTAAATTTTCACTTATGTGTAGCAAATTTATTGCATATAGTACATTATTTAATAGTATATTTTATATATTTTTGCAAATTTTATGCGACTCTATGTAAAAATATGGTTAGGTTAGGTTATAGAATAACGTTTTACATTCGCGTTGAAACGAAACTACACGCGTTTCTCGTCTAAACTCTCCATATTTGGACGTGTGTAACCTCAATGCTAACAAGAATTTAGCCAATAATTGATCGAATTAATAATATATTATGATTTGGTGGTTAATCTTTTACCAACTAAATGTTTTAAATTTTGATACACGC
Organism: Tetraneura akinire; assembly: GCA_021307375.1. Lineage (NCBI taxonomy): Eukaryota > Metazoa > Arthropoda > Insecta > Hemiptera > Aphididae > Tetraneura > Tetraneura akinire. The sequence goes on along the minus strand of JAIUCT010000007.1, from coordinate 21,116,149 downwards.
TATAAGAAATTAATATTATAATTATATCGACTAAACATAACGTCGTGACATGAATTTTAATATGTTATTATATTTCGTGTTTTTTTTATCCGGACAACAATATTGATGACAGTCATTTAAAATAATTCAATGTTTAGTGTGTGAAAATGGTGAAATATCATTCCAGAAAACACCAAGTTTTAGGTATATGATAATATACCTATAGGTACTTTTGACAGGCAATTCGCGAAGTACAAAATACACCGATTTTATGGGTTATCATATTATATTATCGATCATTTTATATTGTATTCCATCTCATATTGTACCTATATATATTATACAATATATATGAGTGAATATACAATTTATTTTATTTTTTCATTATTCTCTTCAATGGCGTGGATGAAGTAAAAAAAAAAAAAAAAAAAAAAAATCGAGTGGTCACGAGCTGCTTCCATATCCATTGACCGTGGTATACCGCACCGTCAGTCAACCAGTATATTTATATATATATAATAATATACCTATTACAAAACAACGACTACGCGTTCATAAAGAATGTTCGGGAATCGTTCCCCCGGGAGTACTTCATCACTTTTTTTTTCCTTCGTTTTCGAATATATTTTATATATTATATTATGTAAACACGATTTACGTTCGATGAGCGGTTCTCCAGAGACCCTCTTCGGGAGAGTGTAAATATATACAGTGTATATTATTATATATTCACTGTCCGACGGCGAATTGGTGACAGGTGTCCTCACAATAACAGCTACTTTACAAAATCAAAACCGCACTATAAACATATAATATATTAGGTATTGTTAATATATATTGGCGTATTTATGTGCCTTAAGAGTAAAACTTATAAATTATAATAACTCATACCATTTCACATATATATATAGAAATTTCAAATTATAGAATAACTATATTATTTCTGCATTCTGCGTAATATTTTATAGGTATTACATAAAATTAGTTAAATTCAAGTATAATAATTTTTTTCCTTCTGACATTCATATTCAGTATACTATATGAAAATTATTATAAATAAACACGAGAGATTCTTTAAAACTATATAGGTACGAATTCAGAAAAATAATAAATTTATATATTATTACAATTGATCATATTTCGTTCAATTTTGTGTACGACGACGTGTACTCTCTGGTAATAAATATAATTATTTCTGTTGCGAATACTCGAAGATATAAAGTATATTATATATAATATATTACGAATTATACGATTCAATATACCTCGTCGCGTTTTCATTTCGGTTATACATTATCACGTCATATGTTATCACAAGGGCGTCCATCTTCAAAACTTTAGGGGGGGGACATGATATGACATTTTTTGAATAGATATAGGTATATAAAAATTAACATAAACATACATACATATACATTTATATATTATACATAAACACAAAAAAGCCAGGGGGGAGTTGTCCCTCCCTTGCACCCCCCAAAAGGACGCCCATGTGTTATCATAATTATTATAAGTCTAATCGATAAAAAAAAAAAATTATAATTATAATTTATGCTCATATCTTTATCTATATATATTATATACGAATATCGTATATTCATAAAAACACACATTAATTGTATATTATAGTCGCGCAAGTTTTCTATTCGTTTTGAACCAATGTCATATATTATTATACATTATTCAAGCACACTTATTGGTGATAACTCAAAACATTCGTCATTACGACGAATTGCATTCTCGCAGTCCGCCAAACATTATTGTAATAACAATAATAACAATAATAACAATAATAACAATAATAATAATAATAATAATAATAATAATAATAATAATAATAATAATAATAATAATAATAATAATAATAATAATAATAATATATTATACAAGGTCGCCGTACGTGATATTATGTACATTATTATACAAACGTACGTATATACCTATATATGTAAAGATAAGTAGGCGCATTGGAAATTGCAATATTTATTAAAATGTCACTGCAATGTTTTATACTTAAAGAATATAATCATTATTATTGCCCATGTAACTTATTTGAAAAATAAATGTTTATAACCCGCGCATTATATGAAAACGTATAATATATTATTATTATAAGTATACCTAGGTATAATATACGTATAACTGCAGCAAAAACGTATATTATACTCGTAACTTACGATATAATAAACGCGACGTACACGACAAATATTCCAGTGTAGGAGGAGCAATAGAAAATTTAAATAAAAAAAAATAAAAATTTAAAAAAAATTATAATCTTCGTTCAAATAATAATATATATTATTATATTTGTAATCAATTTTTCAGACCCGGGTTATGTTAGACACTATTATTTGTATATACGCGTGTACAGAAAAAATATATTTTGTTTTCCCATAAGCTCGCGCAATATACGTATATAAAAATACGGTTAATGATTCGAATTAATCCTTTGAGTATTATAACGTTTTATCGCCCTTCAAAGAACACCGCGCCGACAACGACCAGTCGGATAGGACAAAACAATACAATATTATATACCTATAGTTGATAATGTTTCTCTGGAAATTCGAGGGTTCGTATTAAAAATAAACGTCATTATGGACAATTATACGTACCTTATACCTTATTATACTTACACCTTATATAGGTAATACATTAATTTTCTGTTCAAATGATACGCAACATAAAATTATTATTATTATAATTATATTATTTTTCACGACAACCGATCAATCGATTATTGTAATTATATATATTTTAAAATTTTAACGTTAAGTAACATTAAAGAGTATTTTGTATATAATATAACTATTATTATTATTTTTTTTTTTTTTTTTTTTTTTTTTGTATATTATGTTTTTAATCTTTAAATAATAATTTTCTAAATTATTATATAAAAATATATTTTATCAATTATATCGTTTAATGGGTACCTACTTCTTATAACTCCTTTACTTGTTAATGTTTAATATTTTAAACAGAATCACGCGTTTCATCGTTGTATTTTTTATATAATATAAAAAATTGTGTTTTCTGTTTTATATTTAGGTCCATTCTAAAATTATAATTAAAAATAACTTTTTATTATAAAAAAAAAAAAGTAAATGATGGTACATTATTGAATATAACTTGTTCAGTAATTTATGCTAAATTTAGCTTGTTCTTATATAACAACAATAATTATCATAATATTATATTCAACAATTATCAATAACTTGTACTAATTCAATGCAACAATAGTATAATATTTTATTTCTAAGTTGTGTTTTCATCAAAATATGACAATAAACATAACATTTTTACATTTTAAGTACTTCGTAAATCTAAAAATTAGTGATTTAACTCGTCATTTTATATATATGTATAATATATATATATTTTTTAAATAATAGTGATATAATTGTATAAACTATAGTTTAATCGTACAATAGAAGCGGTTTCCTTAGATGCGTGGTAGACAGATAAAATATCTAAATAAAGAAGCCAACAAATGTGAACGCTTTAAAGAATATCGTCTCTGTATTTCGGTAGGCAATGTCAAATTAACAACATATGTGTACAGAGTCGCTTTATTTATTCATAATTATTCCGAGACTGTAAACGATAGTGTTATAAACGTATTCATTATGGTAGCAGTCACTGTATAAATGAGTTCTTTTATAATAAAAAAAAAGGACACCGTCATATGTGTTTTAATTTTTTAAACAATTCAACAATTCATCCTCTGATTATAATTATAATAATAATAATAATTTTAATTTAAATATACCTAGTAGATTATTTTAACTTGAAAAAATATTTTCTCATTATTTTATATTTGTTTTATAATCAAAGGGACAAGTTTTTGACGTTAATGGGATTATATTAAAATATATATAATGTTTAACATATATTTTTTAATTAAAATATGGAAAGCTATATTAATTTTTTACATAAAATAAATTAATAATAAAGTAATACATAATAATTAGGTATAATTTGTATGGGAATAATCAAAGCATTTCATCCAAACAATACTTTGTCCGAATAATTAAATCGAATTGAAGAATTAATCATTAACACCTTAGACACCATCTTAAAGACCTGAGAAAAATTTATATGTATTTCTGAACCGATGTCTAGTTGATTTGTTAGGTTAAAAATTCACAATAACGAAATCCAAATTCTTTGAATACATTATATTTATATGAGAGCAAATTATTAAATATTTTTTTATCATCTCACGATGAACTTTATTTAAAATTATTGATTAATACATAATATATAAATCACAAATTAAAGATTTAAAAAATAATAATAACAATACAGAATTGTCTCTCTTCCATACATACGAATGTAGGAATATTCAGTCGTAATATTATTTATGTGCATAATGTAATATGGACATTGGACGTGTAAGTAGAACCGATGCGGCGACAGTTTTAAGCTTTATAGTGTAAATCAACGAAGGTCATCACGTGTTTTGTGTCGGCTTTTGCCCGTTTGTGTTTATGATAATTACCGCTGCCGTCTTTAAGTCCGCGGGAAATAAACAGTTGTTCGTCTTAAACGTTTTCGGTGACGAAAAGTATGACTAAAATGACCATCAGTAGATTAAAAAATATATATAATATTATGTATATTTCATCCACACAAAATAGCCTTAAACACTATCCAATGTCTTCGCGTGCTCTGAATCGTTGATTAACCTAAACGTGGTAACTGGTATATAACTACATATTTATATAGGTACTTACATTATACACACAATTATATAAATAATATTATATTATATAGTTCAGAAAATTTTGGATGTAAAAATAAGAATATGTACTAACACAACTAAGGTGAATAACTCACACTAACTCGGCGCTAAATACCTATGATAGTTTGTAAAATTTAAAAAATCTAATACCTAATAGTGAATGGATATTTTGTATCCCTTTCACAGCAGAAAAATAATCTAAATAAAGTACCAATTACTATATCCACTTTTCAACATATTATGCTATTCGTCAAAATCGGAGCATTATTTCGGGTAGGAAAAGTGTCTACATACAAAAAAGAAAAAAGACAGACATCATTGTAAAACCAATACATTATTCGCTTCGATTAAAATCTAATATTAAATTATAATTAAACTATTATATCACAATATGTTAAATGAAATTTTTAATAATTATTATATTTCATTCAAAAATCGTTATCGTTTGAGTTAATTTTCAGCATTCTTAAGTAATTATTATTTTATTCTTACTTAGAATTTACTAATATATATGTACTAAAAATATAAAATTCAACATTCACGTTATATATAATTAATCAATCATAATTTTAAATTTTAAAGCATTTATGACATTTAAAAAAATTTTAAATATATTTTGTATATTATTTAGTAAAATAATTATAGTTAAAATCCATTAAAATTTAATATAACTTTAATATAAGTATAAAAATGGAATTACAAATATATATTTATAACGCCAGATAAAATGATAAACTGCAATTCTAATTACATGATTATATGTTGGATTGCCTAGAACCTTACGTTGTAAAATAATTATTGTCACTAAGTACAATATACATATAGTGTCTCAAATTTCATTACTCTTTGTAATATATCTATCAAAAATTAAGGTTTTGTTAATTTCATTATCATTTTAAATATTACTAGTTAAGTATAGGAATATTATACCTTATTAATATATTTTGTTTTATAAAATGTTATCATATAATTATGTTTTGTGAGATTTGAAGACAGCTAATTTATTGATATAGAATTTCTTATTAGATAATTTTGATATGTTTTCATTTTATCAAGATAATAATTTTTAGAAATTTTTTGAAAAAATAATATTATTTTCTGACGTCATTTTTGTAATTATTTAATGTATTATATCGCGATATTATAAAATCAAATATTCATATTATAAATATTATAATAATTAATAACTAATAATAGTGTTTTATACTCGTACAGATAATAACTTCGAGAATTCAAGACGGATAATTAACGAAAAACACAGATAATTATTTATATGAATAAATTTCTCATATTGATGAAACAAATTTTACATGCCTTGATAATAAAGTAGGTAAGTAATTTAATAATAATAAATATTAACAAAAAAATGACGTTAGAAATATCATTTCTTCAATAAAAGAAAAAGTTATTAAAATCATATTACCTAATGAAGTTAAAAAGAGGAGCTGATACTCCTACCACAGGGATACAGGTATTCAAATCATAGTGTTTAATTTTAATTAGAATTTGAATGCAATAATAAACCATCGCATTCGAAGGAACGATTCTAAACCAAGTTTAGTCAGATAACGTAGGTATTGATTAAAATTTTGACATTTTTTATTAAATATTTAAAACACAAAATTTTGTCACAAATATAGGGACCATATACCTAGGTACACATACTCGTATAGTGCACAAATGAACACCCTATAAAATGTTCAAGTCTATAAGTTGAATATAAATGCTCATAAAATCCCTTGTTAATACCCATATGAGACAAAACTTCGCTCAAAATACTTTTTTCGAATGGCATGGTTTATCATTGCATTCAAATTCTAATTAAAATTAAACACTATGATTTGCACACCTGTATCCTTACGGTAGGAGTATCAGTTCTTCTTTTTTATACTATAAACAGCTATAATAATAATGTAATAATTCACAATTAATTGGAACGTAAATTTTCAAAATTTTATTTAACATAATTGTAAAATATTGTAATATAATAAGAAAAATCTATATTAATACTTTAAATATTGATTTTACTGAAATTTCAACTTTATATTACAATAATATTATATATTTTCAACACCTATAAAAAAATTGAGACTTAAGATTTTCCTAATATTATGGAAATACGTTAAGATGTATATCAGTATGCTTTAATAATATTTTCAAAAAATTTCCAAATTTTTTAGCTTTTCTATTAATTTTTATTGTATAAGTATTGAAAAATAATAAGAAGAAAATTCTTATGGATTCTAAGATTTTCGTTTAAACTAAAAATATCAACTTTAAACAGCTATAAAAAAAAAATTGATACTTGAGATTTTTCTAATATGTTGATATTATATTAAGTAATATGTAAGTATGTGTATACTTCAGAAAAATTTTCATACCTTAATGCCCAAAATTGTCAATTTTATCAAACATTATATACATAAAAACGAGAATTTTACGAAATATTTATTCAATGTTTATTCAATTTTGTAGAAAAATTAATGTAATGGTTAGGTTGAATGGAGTATCATTGAATATTTTTTATGACGTTGGATGTTTGACGAACTATATGGGTTGAGTTGAATTGGATTATTTGAGATACATTGACTCTGTATTTTATGTTATGTTGTTATAGAATAAAAATAGTTTAAAATGTTTTACAGGTTCGCGTGATAAAAGTGTCTAGTTATAATTATACAATTTTTCATTAGGACAATAATAAAATTTGACTAATAAGTGATAACTCATAATCGTAATATTAAATACACGAAATATGATAAATGTATTACTTATATTATATTATTCTAAGAAATCTAAGAAGTACATTAGAATTACAAATTTAATATTAAAAGACTCTTATAATAATAAATAAAAATGTATTTCTATCTTTTTGTTTATGTTCACAGTATTGAGACTTCGAATGTTTTCCCGGTGTAGATCATAAATTTTTCCTGTTTAATTTATCCGTTTCACGGAGTTCATATTGCAACTTAATGGACACGTGTGTAATGAATTGCCTATGATAGTATTTGCATATGAAATTAAAAAAAAGTGTGGTGAATTAAGTTGCCTATAATAACATAATCTCGGGCATTCAATATTTTAATATTCCACCTTATAAAAAATAAATTATTTTATTATAAAATTTACAAAACCAGTAACCATCCCAAATAAATATATTATTTTGCATGCGATTAAATATAATTATTATATACTACTAAACCTTCCTAGGTAACCTTTTAAAGCTGTTTTATTAGTTATAAAATAAAATTTATTAAAATTATACCAAATTATCCGGAATTTTACTATAATATTCTCTCCATTATTTAATATAGTGTTTACCATAAATAAAATACCAACTGGGTGAAATTATCTATCGTAAGCATAAACTTTTTATAGAATGATCCATTCTTACATAAAAGTATTTTACATCCATCATAAAACACATATCATATTATGTTCAGGTTAGTTTTTTTAGCTTCTTAACCTTTATGCTATATAACTTATAATACAATAATAAAAATGTAAATAAAAATATTATGTTTCTTTAATTTAACCAAAAATATAATATGTGAAAATATAAAATTGTATTTTAAATAACGTTTCAGAAAATATAATTTTAATATCTTTATTGCATTATCAATAGTAATTTTAAAATTATTTGTTTATATTCATCGTAATTAAATTAGTTTGGTTACTAAAAATATTTCTATTTTTTTTTTTCTTAATTTGACTTATAAGTTATGAGTTCATAACCATTTAATAAATATTGTATAATATTTGTTGGGTATTTGGTATTTATTCTGTTCATTTTTAGCACGGAGAATTGTATAGGCAAAAATATTACATCAATGTATTTTTAAATGCATTCAAAATAAAATTGTATACAGTAAAATATAAAGTATTTAATTTCTTAAAAAAAAAAAAAAAAAAAAATATTTTTTCTGCTGCAAATTTTCGTATTTAATATATAAATATAATTATGGTAATACAACTTTAATACATTTTGATTTAATTTTATCATTTTCATTTTGTACGTATTCAATTTGAAATGTACAATATAAATATAATATTTTCAAAATAAAATAAGTATTCTATATTTGTATTTCGATAAGTAAATCTGTTGTCTTGAAAAATTACAGAAGCCTGCTGATACTTTGATAGTATCCGGTATTATCAGTAAGCAATTTTTTCCTCTTATCAATTAAACGAATGGATAATTTCACTAATTATATTACAAAAAGTATATATATTTTTTTTTTTATGTTTTAGTTTTAATAAAAATTATTTTACCTTATTTATTAAGATTTATGTAGATTATAGCAGAAATCCCCTCAATTTGTATATTATGTACATGTAATAATAATGCAGATGAACAATAAAAATAAATGACAAAAAATATGCTGAAGCCATCTTATTAACTCATATTGTTTTCAACGAATAACTATAAATAAAATATAAATATTTAATATTCCGGTTGATGTTAGTACAGAATATAGATAAAATAAAATTTCATAAAATCAATGATTATATGTTGTAGTTGCAATTCAAATGTTGTTTAATCGATGTGTCCGGTAGAGCGCACCACATTATTGACGATCGAGTATTATAATATAACAATAATCAATATTATAATATTTTGAAAAACCACGACATAATAATTTAAAATTAATAAAAATTTGTATATATTATATTTGTAACTCTTTTATTTTATTATAAAATATCGTATTAATTTCTGACATTATTTTATATAAATATTTTATTGTTTCTTTCAAAAATGAAATCCAAATCGAATGAACAATGGTAATATAACACAAATTTAATATTCGGAAATTTTATAAGAACTAAAAATGTCGTAGTTTTATCGAACGTCCAAACAAAACTATATGCAACCAATAATAGTCATAAGGAGAGACGTGACACCAAATCGACCATAACCATAAAGATTCTATTTATGTAAAAAAAAAAAAAAAAAAAAAAAAGTGTTAATAATACGTTATATCATATTATACACGTCTGGATGTGATTGTGGTGAGAGCTGCTGACGAGCGCACGGAACGAACGTCACGTTTATGAATGAAAACGTGCCGTTCATTGATCAGGTTTACATATTATTATACACACACATACACGTTATAACCTTTGTAAAAAATTGAACCTCAAACTAAATATAATAAAAATAATCCAATTCAATAAAACCACATAAACCGCAGTTTATCAATTCTACGCACGACGTGGATATTATAATAATATTGAATTATAAGACACACGCTCTCGTATCGATCAGAACAGGTGTCGAATAATGATGAAAATAAAATCATCTCTTTATATCGAGTATTTGGATGTAGGTATAACAATATTCAGTAATAAATCATTATTATATAGGAGTGAATTATAAAAACTATTTGAGAAACTCGTTCCATGTCAATTATTTAGCTCTTTCTATTATTTATTTCAAGTGATCGAGTGCCAAATAATTCTATATTCCTATTAACTCCGAAGCCAAAAATAACACGATCTGCTGTTTTATGATGAAATCAATTCATATAAATTTTGAGAGTTCAAGATAACACGTGGAAAAAGTGATTTTTAGAAATATTTAATATTTAGTATATTATTTGAATTCAAATTTTGTATGAGAAACATAAAAGATTTATTTTCGAAAATTCATAATGATGTGCTAAAGAAATCATCATCAAATTTTTTTTTTAATTTTAGTGTGTAATCTTGACTATAAATAGATCGTAATAAAATCATAAATAAGTAACTAACGGTTTAAGTTATTAGTACCGGGTTTTAAATTTTTAATTGTTATAATTTCGAGTTTTTCTCTTCATAACCGAAAACTATTTATTATTTCTTTAGGAAATTTGTGTCCACTTCTTACAATAAAATTATTCTCCTAAATACGATACAGTTTACTGTAAATTTTTTCAGTCGTGTATATTCACTATAACATTAACATTTAATTTAAAATTCTATAAAAGTTATAATTTTTTTTTTATAAATAATTTCAATAAATTCTATAATAATAAAAATGAAGTACTAATCAGTGTATTTTTAATTGAATAACTTGTGGAGAACTCATAGTATATATCGAATTTATATACCTACCTATATATACCTAATGTGGTAAGTGGTAACACCATATTATCATCATAAAATAATCATACATTACCAGTGATGTCTCTCGGTGAATTGTTTTTACCCCGTCCCCAATTTTTCCGTCGCAATTATTAAATTCTCATCTCTTTATTAGAATACCGGGTTTAGAAACCGGTAAACAATGGAAATTAATGAACATTTTCATTCGTTATATCAAAGTAGGTCAAAGTTTTATTTCATAGGACTCGGTGGTGTTGTAGATACTCGATACTCCACTATAAATATGACCACTTCCCAATATTCAATGTTTAAAAGTATATACGAAAATATTATAATATTATTACAATGTATTCTCAACGGGGTGTCAGACCACAGACCAATATTATTATTATATAAGTATAATATTATAATTATTGGTAACCGCTCCGACGAACGTGATCGAATTGTTTTAAGTATTGGTATTCTATTACAACAAGGCTATAATAATAATAATAATAATAATAATAATAATAATAATAATAATAATAATAATAATAATAATAATAATAATAATAATAATAATACAACATCTGTGGTTGATTTTATTTGTAACCGCGGACACACGCACACTTCACACTTTTTTCGTTTGGAAAAAAAAAATATTATAAAATTATACCTACTCGTAATGATATTATATCGTTGGTCATCGCGGTTTGTACCACACCCCGAGATATACCCGGTAATCGGTATGCCTACGTATAATGTGGTAAAGGTATATAATATATATATACCATTGATTATATACCTAGGTAATATAAATAATAATAATAATATATAATATTATAGAGATATAATGTATATAAACCGTGTAAACGGGTTTTATTACGTTACAATCACAGCGTACATAACATTATGACCGACACGCCCGTCGCCGCGCGTGAGTAGGTATAAACGAGGTGATACGATTTATGAGCCGCGTGTAATTTGACGTGTTTGCCCGTCGTCGTACGTGCAGACCGTCGGACCGTGGCCGGACGTGTGTCTAATTTTCGGACCACGAACTTAACGCGTGGACTGTATTTACAACCGTCCAACAAACGTTTTGACGACGTCTATAATGTGTGCACGACGATTAAAAGTCAAAAGTTAAGTAAATTTACAATATTTAATGACTTTTCAACTTTGTTAAATCATAAGTCATAATTATATAGAATTCACGACAGGAACGACCGAAAACAAACGATTTGAACGATGCACTCGATTCGTATTTTTATAACTATAGTTGTTATCGTTTAACTCTCTTAATGAATAATTGTGATTTGAAATTTTTTCTACATTACAATATATTAGTATTATATTTTATAATCGATATTCAAAATCCGATTAGAAAATTGCCTTTGCTTTTTTATTTTTTAATGAAAAAAATATAATATTAATTTTCATATAAATTATACAAATTTATTTTTTCAATTTTCCACATACAATTTATAATATCAACGTCATTTTTAGATTACTTTTTCGTTTATATAAACAAATTCAATTATTATTACAAACACATTCCAATTCTTAATCAACATAATGTGTACGTGTCACGTTTCGTTCCATAATATTAATGAACATTTTTATCTTCGTATATTTTTAATAAAAAAAATAACTGAATAATAAGAATTTTTTTTTAGAGATTTGATTTTATACAATTTATATTGTGAACTGACGAGATATAAGATTTAAGGAATTTTTTTAAAATAGTCTTCTATTCAATAATTCAATGAGTCATTTTTATTAATAATTATTAATTATATTATTATGTGTATAAATATTAGTTTAACAAATTAGACGTCAGACAAAAAATTTATTTCCGCGAGTACATAATAAAGGAATAATTAAATTTATAATAAAAATATGGATTATATTAATTATACGTAAAAGTGTACGTCTTAATTATATTTTAATGAACAAATAATTTAATTTACATAATATACGTAAAATTGTACGTAAATAAATTTAAAAAAATTTAAAAAAAATATATATAAATAAATATAATATTTAATTTAAAAGCCAAATTTCTAAGAATTATTATGTAGATTTTATGTATTGATATTCATAAAATACGATTTTAAAGATTTAATTTTGCCGTTTAATTAATGTATTCATGAGATCACCATTAAAGCATATTATTTTTATAATAAAATATAAAATAAACTTTTTAGTAGGTACTTATCAAATAATAAAAATAATAATAATTAAATAGGTACGTTAACAACAACAAAAAATAGGTAGTATTTAATTTTGTATTTCTATTTAGTAAGGCAAAAAAAGAAAATTAATAATAATAATAATAATAAAAAAACAATCGTATTTTTAGATAAAATTTTACCCTAATTTATAATTAAAAATAATGACATTTATAATATTATTATTCTCATTTTTAATTATTTCTTATATTTTAATTAAAACGTTATATAAACGCATGATATACAATTTTAATATTGATTATATTCATTTAATTTAATCGAAATTTCCCAAAAAATTATCATTACTGATAAAGTACAATAAAATAACGTTAAATAAAATAAAAACGAAACGTTTTCATGTCATACTCGGAATAATTAAAATTATTTATGAGCATAAAAATAATAATATTGTAATTATTATAAATTATAATGAACAAATAAATAATTCGATATTAACATTAAATTATAATAAATTAATATATATTTACAAATTATAAAAAAAACATAATCAATATATAATATAGAATTACCATTTTAACAAAGATTCAATATCGTACAAACAATTTAAGTTTGTAAAAAATCAATATTATATTTATAACAGAAAAAAATACCTACCATAAAATATAAGTGAACAACTAAAATATACTCGTATAGTGAAACGTTATTTCGGAAGACCAAAATGTGCATTAAAATACTAAAAAACTACATTCATAATATGTGTTATTAATATTTTTTACACACGAGTTTTACAATATTAATAATATTTTATTATTTTACAAACAAACAAAACCTGTACTGAGATACAGATGCTATTATTATAATATACTCGTAATACGTGAACACGATGATATAAGTGTTAACATTAACAGAAATAATAACATATTATTATACCTCGTTTACTGGTTTTAACCAATAACCGGTAGTTAACCAGCTATTGATTGGTTAATATACACAAATAACTCAACTTTAGGTTTAAATTTCATTATCAATGTAAATACAATACATGTATAGTGACAATTTTTTTTTATCTGAATTTTTGGTAAGTATATACATCACACAGTACAACTAGGTACCAAATCGTATTCATCACCACGGACGCCACATGGGATCGCGTTGGGCTTCGGCGGCGGCATCGTAGAGTTGCGGAGCCGATGACGGTCGACCGAAAGTTGGTCTAGTGGGCTTGGGCCGGATCACGGTATGTATCCCGCGATTGGACGCGGACAGGGCGACAGGTTTCTGCGGTAGATAAGACAATGTACCGCCGGCCTGTTGGTTGATCTGTGGCGCTGGTGATAGCAGTGTCGGCGGTGCTGGAGGTGCTGGTGGTGAGGAAGGAGGATTACTCGATGGAGGCGTATGACTCGCGGTGGCGTTCAAGTTGCCGTTGTTGTGATTGTCGTTATTGTTGTTGTTGTTGTTGTTATTATTGACAATAGTCGTACCGGCCGGCGAGACTGCTGCCGCAGGATGCTTATTGTTGGTACCGGTGGCCGCGAGCTGCGATTCAAGAGCGTGCGACACTGATTTGGCCAAGTACTCGACTAGTCGACGGCCCACCACTGAGTCCAGGCCTGGGAGCGATAACAGAAAACTGCACGCTTCGCTAGCGCAATGACTGAATCCTTCCTGGAGAAAAAAAAACGTAAAAATAACATTATTTAATTTAAAAAGCACAATGAATGATAATATATTATGATAAGATTTAACGTTATCTCGTGATAAACGTGGACCGTTTTAGCTTATAATATTAGTGTTCCAATAATGTATCTGTATATAAATATTTAGCAACAAAAAATACACTTAAGTGATAATAATATGATCGAAATTCGAATGACCTCATTATAGTTGCGTATAGTAAATTTGTAAAATACCCAAGTTTTAATTGAGTATAATATATTATTATTGTATAACGTCAAATGTAATTTTATGTTAGCTATTAGCTGCAGGTATAAAGCACATAACTAAAATAAAATATTGTTGTCGACGAAATGTAAGAATATAAATTTATTATTTTTTTTTTATTTTTTTATATATGATATATTACGAGTATAATATCAAAAAAAAAAAATTACAAGGCACGTAAATGTGAAAATTATTTGTAAATTTAATTTTGGTAATAATTTCGTTATTTTTTATATAATCAAACTTAGTTAAAACAAACATCATCAATTTATTATTTTCCATCAAAAATATTATGTTATTATTGTTTATCATGTATACCAAATGCAAACGATTCCTCAATGTTATTATGTTTGACATTTGTATAGGTATTTTTAGATAATAAACAATAATACAATTTGATAATTATTATTTATTGACTATTGACACTCACTTGAAATTTATAGGCTTCTTCCACGGGATCCCTTCTAGTTATTTTCTGTAAATGTTTCACTGTAAATTCCAAAATGTCTGCTTTCTCGAGTTTTTCAACGTTTTCTCCTTCAGCCTACAAAACGACACAATAAATAACATTACGAAAACTAAATAATTTTCACCTGCATTAATCTATTGTTATTTTTTTTTTAAAAAAAAAATACTCACCTCTAATGCCGAGTACATCAAATCTTTTAATTCGTCCAAACATCGGTTGATTCTAGCACGACGTTTTCGTTCCAATAACGGTTTAGTTATCTGTAAAACATAAAAAAATGATAATCATTTTAAATAATTCGTTTACCAAATACACATTAAGAATGGGTAATTTTAAAATAATAATATTGTTGTTTCATAGTTGTGATATGATAAAACACATCGATTATGAACACTAAAAAATTAAGACAAACGATATCAAAATAAAAATTTCTTAAATTGTGATTGATCCGTATTAGTAGGTTATACTTATACATAACAAACATTATAACCTAAAAACATCAACCAGTGATGTACTCAAAGCATACAAAACGTATAATATAACGAATTATTTACATTGATTTTTCTGAACATTTATTTTTATGTATATATTATAAAATAGACAACATTATACGTTAATAATTATAATCCTTTTTGTATTTATTCAATGTACGTTTTTTGAATTATAATATTATGTTCTATTATTATTATATATTATATTCGTATGAAGCGTGTGAATTTTCCTTTATAAATTGACAATTTTTTTTTTCTATTATTATTCAATTTCGTATTTTTTCGTGTAGACAACAAGTGTTAAATTTATATTTTTATATAAAGAAAACCGCTCTGTTTATACACATATAAATTGATTACAATTCGTGAGAAAACGATATTATTTATACAGTATAACCTAGCGTGTACATTAATCATTGCGGAAGGCGTACCTAAATATTATTATTCATTTATACTGAAATAATAAGAAAAAAAAAATGATATCAAAACAAAAGAACGTAAACGTATGCGTGTTTTCGATATTTTCGGAAAAAAAGCGGCGAGATTACAAAAAAACTATAATAATATGATTATTGTTTATATTTAATAATTTACTAATCTCTGATAGTTTCATTTTTGCATAGAATAAGGTAAAAATAATTATTATATAATATTTCCTCGAAATTTGAACTGTTAAAAACATTTAATTCGGAATTATTTTTGTTATGATAATATTGTGATCCGTCACCAATTTATACTATAATATACTCGTATACTTATATTAATATATTTTATTATGTGCCATCGTACGGATGATGGACTCGGGACCGAATTCGAAGATAGTTTTAACGGTCAAAACGGTCATCGCGATCTATAACGGATTGTATTGTAGGTTAGGTCGGTTTAAAAAAAAAATAATAAATACCTTTCTGTATTGTACGGTCCGAGAAATCGGCGACGGAGTAGGCGAAAACATTTTGACCACCACTAAATGATTATTATAATATTATGTTGTATAGGCACGAACGGAAACGAAAGAAAAAATAATCGAAACCGACACCTCGAAAACTTAACACACCGAACGAGGAATATTATAATAAATTAATAAACGTATTTTGTAATAATACGTTAACAATAAAATAATATCAAAACGAAATCGAAATATATAAATTATTTTATCGTATTGGCGCCAATGCGCGCGCATGCGAAATGCTCGCGAGCTGACGGTGTGTAACGGACTGAACGTGCCTGTTGAACGACGACGCGACCGGCAGCCGCCGACGATCATAATAATAATAATAATAATACAAATATATTCGTCCGCCGCCGCAAACGCTACCGGTCGCCGCCGCCGCTGCCGTTACATCCCCGTCGTGTACAAAGACAGCCCCCCCACCCCCGTTAGGTTATAAGGTTCTCCGAAGGATATTGGCGCGCGCGTGTAAGGGGGAAGGAGACGTTGAAGGTCAGCTGCAACCGTATAACTCTAGATATTATATATTAATGTACGTGCGTGCGGGGTACGCGAGGAAGGATAAAACTCGCGTGCTCCGCCAACACCGCGACTTACAATATAATTATTATTATGTATAGGTATTGTAAAACGCGAATGTAGGTACCCTTCGTACGAGTCACCCCCCCCGACGCGTGATCTTGCGTTCGGTTCCCACGGATCGTCCCTTAACCCCCCGACCACCTGTGACCGTCGATATGCGACGCGCCCAATAATAATAATTTTATTATTACAATATTATGTACGGTATAATAATAATAAAAACGCACGCGGTCGTGACGCGAGCGTTCCCGTTTTTCATGCCCGTATTAAAAAAAAAACGTACATTAATATTATTAGGTATATTATATTACGATATTAAAAAATATCATAAAATGAACAATATTTTTATTCCATCAAACGTATGATATGGTTAAATTATTATCGCGCTTATCATATTTATAATATACATATAATATTATGATTCATTATGTGATAATTACTAATATAGTAATATAACTATAACATGTTAAGCGGGATAATGATAAGTACCGCGGGAACTCACCCGAGCATCGTTCCAGCACACTTGAGCGAAATGCGGTATGCTCTCGATCGGGATATTTGAATTATAGGTCACGTTCGTTTTACCGCGGTAATGTAATAATCAGTGGGGAGTTAAGAGGTACAACCCCCTCATTGCGACCACCGCATTAAAAATTGATATAGAGGAAGTTATAGATGAAATAATAGCAAAAATATCGGTTATACAAGATTAACGTTAAATTTGTAATTACTATGTTATTTGCTAATAAATACGGTAAAAATATGCTAAATATAATTATTTTACTGTTTATTAATTATTATTAAGATTTGTTCATTAAAATTTTGCAAATTATGCATTTAATAATAATTATTTGTAATATTAATATGTATTACGATGCATAATATTTAATGAATTTTTGTTCAATTAGTGATTTTTTTATAATAACCTCACAAATAAATAAATCCTGCTTATTTTCACTGGTATAATATGTACGTCTGATGTCAATCGTTATTGGAATAAGTAATATTATAATATATATTATTTATATATTGAATTGAAGACATTCGTCCCAATCATTTTTTTTTTATAGTAAATAGTAATATTATTAACATTGATACAGACGCTGATACTTTGTACAAAAATATACGAAGGTCGTTGAAAGACTCTAACACGACTAGGAAGTTAAAATGGCGTTGTTTTTCATTTTTTATTAAGTCGATTTTCACGAAAAACCTCATTTTTCTAATGATCTTATTTAATTTCAATTGCACGAATTATATTATATTATTCATTTAAGAATTTTTAACATTAAAAAAAAAAAATTATTGTTTTAAAAACTTTATAAGATCAGTTCGAAATTATAATTATATTTTCGTATAAACGTTAAAATTTTGTCTATATTATAAGTTATTCAGTATTTCTTTCATAATTAAATTATTAAAAAATTATATTATTACCTTGTCTAAGTCCTAGATAATAATAAAATATTATAGTGTATAACTCGATAACTAAATTCATATTATATTTTGTAATTTCATTAATTCGAATGCGAAATAATGCTGTAGAATGTAGATATACGTGTAATAATTTGTTTTGGTATAAATACGCTCGAAAACGTTGAAATGAAGAAAATTATTATATTTATTAATTAAACTAAAAATTAAATTAATTAATTTTTAATTAATTACTAAGTTAAATTTTATTGTAATAATTATACAAATTCTTTCATATTTTTTCCACGCGCATAATATATAATATATAATTATAATCTACTCGTACATAAAAAATAAACGTCTCGTCTGATATTATTCGTACTCACGTCATTACGTCAATAAATTTATTGCAAATCATTGGTTTATAATTAGCTTTAAAATAAAGTCAATTCTAAAAACGTTATATTATTACTATATCTTTTTATAAAAAAAATTATATATTTTCTACGTTATATTTATAATACAATAACATAACCCAGGTAATATTATTGTAATAATGGAATTGATATATTTATTTATTGTTGTCGGATCATTCGTGAACGGATTATATTATTTTTTTTTTTTTTTATACTATTTAAATATATATATCATACGTATCTAACAACACAATAAGAATAATAATTATGTTGAGTCGTAGACATTTATTTTTTTATCGAACACGCACACACAAAGCGATTAAGATATATATAACATGTTACAAATTTCATTGAATAGGTATGATGATCACCCGATATTATTTTCTGTAACACGAAATTTTGATCACCTTGTATACTACACACGTACATTATGATATCAATTATTACTACCGAGAGGTGCTAGGAAATAAATTATAAGGGTCACGGTAATGTCCAACGCCCACTTAAATAAATTATAACCCTTGATGTTATAACACGTTTATAGGGAGTAAAAGAAATACGCTATATATTATTATTATTGTATATAATACTTTTGGAATCGTTATATATATTCCATACTATGTATAATACGCTAACCTATATGAATTATTTATGTTAACGAATCGTTAAATTAGAGTTATTTTAATATTTTGAATGCGGATTTCTTTCGACGTAATTTTCTTTTCTTTTTTTTTTTTTTTTAATTGGAAAAATATTTACCATATTCGATAGTTTCTTTTTCGTGCCATAATACGCGCGCGTAACATGCGTTTACGTGTCTTTACGCTGCAAATTATCGAGTAAAAAAAGGACGTATAAAACAATATTTTATAACAGTGATACGTTATCGAAAATAAACCATGTCCGGAGGAATATATTGAAAAAATATCGAAAAAAAGAAACGCGCTCTCGCAATATTTTTCCGGATTATTATAACGTATTGAAATATAAAATAGTATACGTTAATATTTTTTTAAGTTCGAGATGAAACAGTAACGCGTTTATAAGTGTGTGTTATTACATCTAAACGCACCTATATAAATAATATAATATTATAGATCGTAACGTAGTGGAACGCTAGAAGGGATGAAAAAAAGACGACTAGAAAAATTCGTACCTATACATACAATTTTCCTACCGTTTTGTATATAATATAAAAACGTGTTAAAATAATAGACTTATTGTATACTATCGTATACCTAGGTATATTCCCGCGCGTATACCTAGGTACAAAATGTATAAGAAGTATGGTACATTATTATACGATCGTATAGAAAAGAAGAAAAAAAAGGGGCGCGCTATAAGGACACGGTCAAGTAGTCGCCGCCTCGCAGAATTAATCGACATTATCCGGTAATGTACCGCGGCGGCGGCGGCGGCGACGGTGGATATGCTTCGTAATACTACGAAAAAACGATGGAAAAAATACAATAATAATAATAATAATAATAATAATAATAATAATAATAATAATAATTGTGCGGGGCCGTCACGAATCGAGTCCATTCAAAAGTAAAAAAGTAAAAAAAAAAAGAATAAAAAAAAAAAATTCAACGTAAAAGAAAAGAAAACCGTCGCCCGTCCGTCGGCGGCGGCTCGCGCCCGATCGCGGTGAGAAAAATCGAGACGAACGCACACGCGAGATATGCGCGTATATTTTTTTTTCTTAATACACGACGACTGTATTATTTTTATTTGTACGTATTTGTTGTCCACGTTTTCGTTACTTTACCGAATTAATTTATATACTTACACGCGAGATATGGCCGCGTATGATATGCAATATAAAATTATCACAACAATAAATTTATACAAACCGAAAGCATATAAAATATAAAATAATAATAATATTATGTTATATATATATTATTATAATAGAAAAAGAAACGGAAGAAGGCGAGTGAGAAAAGACCGCGGGGGAAGAATAAAAAGAAAGAAAGAAAAAAAACGACTCCAAGACGAAATGGAAAGAAGAAAAAAAACGACTGCGACGACGACGACGATAATAAAACACTCGTCGTGAAACGGACTTCTCAGGAAGCGTGGGAACGGCGGCGCGCGAGTAACGATAAGACGTAGGTATATATATAAAAATATATTATATAAATACGTATACCTACGTACGCGAGCGCGTGGTGGGACCGGCCGCCCGTCGAGACTACTTATTGCGCGTACGCGTTATTATTGTGTGTATACAGGGTGATCGGCGAGAAGGTAAATATTTTTTCCCCGTCCTACATCATAATAATTATACTTATTTTCCATCGATTTATCGTGTGTTATGCGCGTAATATCGTGTCGAGAATTAGGAACCGCTAAGTAGCGCCGGGAGGGAAAAAACCGCACGGTCTAATGCCGAAACCCGTACAAGAAAAAAAAATATTACGTTTGTTGTGATTATAAACGTAAAAAAAAAAGCACGCGCGTGCAAAACAATTATGTAATTTCGAATAATTTGTAAACTGGATGATACGATTACAAGAACTACACCCCTTATATAGAACCTCCTCGATTGCTCGATAATAATTTGGTATAATATAATAAGTTCGGTATAATACTTGCGGTCGTATCCGCGCAGTTTTTCGAACCGGACGCGACAAAAAGAATGAACAATTTACCATTTTGTTATGACATGTGAAGACTGGCAAGAAGAAACTTGTGGATTTCGTGTCCTACGGACACCCTGTATATTATACATTCTACCATTTCAACCGCCGCCGTCGACGCCCGCCGACCCCCAGGCCCCGCGCACGCGTCCGTAATAATTACACCGTTCCACATTACGATGATGATGATAATGACGTTGAGATATTAACGTTTACTTTATAATATAATTATTATTACGATATGGCAATAAAATAATAATTCAATATAATATCGCGGTCAATAATTTATTATCGTTTTCCATGCGAAATCCATGCAATAATATTATCCCCGCGGCGTGTAACACACGTTTTATTATTATTTTCGTCTCTTTAACAACGGCAAGAAAACCGAGAATCGGATTAGAAACAATCATTTATTTACCGCGGTCCATTTCCCATCGATTTTTCTTTTATTTGCTCGATTTTACCGTATTTACCTCGCTTATTACACATTATTATTATTATTATTATTTCTAAATTCTAATCATATAATATTATTAATTTATCTTATATTGTATAAGCACTTTTCAATGGAACAATTTTATCCAAGGACTAGTTATTATAATTTTTAAATTATAGAAATTATGATTATTATTTCTAAATTAATATAAAAAAAACTTAAAAAATATAATAATATTCCATATATAAATCTATATTAATATTTCACTGTTATACTCATATTATATTATATAAATATTATAATTAAATTAACTTCAATTGTTTGTTTTTATAAAAAACAAATAAAATATGCCAAAATACATAACAGTAACAAAATTGTCAAATATACATAATGATAATACAATTATATATAATCGCATAACAATACTTCACGTTTAATAAATTGTTTGTGTATGGTATTGTAAACTGTAGAAAAATATTGAGCATAATAATATTATTAGTTTATTATATCGTATTTTTTTGAACAAGCAACTTAATTGTTACTAAAACGTGCGTTTAATGTAAACAATATATGCATTAAATTTCATTATATTTGAATTTCGAACCGAATAAAATACATGTGTTGTAGCTAGATATTATATATTAAAAAATATTTTATACGAGTTTATATAGATAATAAACAAGTTAGTTAACGATTTTTTTTAGTACTATTTGTTATTAATTAAAATCTTTTTTTCCCAGCTTCTAAGATTAAACTAATATTCGATCCTTTTAATTTTAATCTACAATTTATTATTTCCTCTCTCTCTCTCTCTCTAGAATGATGCGGAAATCCGATTAGCATAATCAATTTGGAATGTACAAAAAACGTGATTATAATAATAATATATTAATATAAACACTGAAATACCTGGTGTAAATCGTAACTAGGTTTATATACATTATAATAAAATAATATTATAGGTTATATTAAAAATTGTTGAATATTCAAAACCAAAATAATGTATATAGTTTAACTTTCGCTAAAATATCAAAAGAAACGATATTAATACGTTTTGTATAATTATAATGTATTCAGTTACAAAACGTATAATACTGACACACTGCGGACGCATTGTTGTTATTAATAAAAAAAAAAAAAAATACCTATACGAGATAAAACGAGTTAAAAATATTTAAAAAAGACTTTTCAATAAAATTGTCAAAGAAATATCGATTGGCTGTCGTAGATATAAAATATATAATGTGTACTTTAACAGCCATTACGTCCGACGCCCCGTTCGATTCGTTTCGGATTGATGTATAAATCTCATCTATATAATAATAATAATAATAATAATAATAATAATAATAATAATAATAAT